>OY744520.1:4370000-4507500 GCA_963556195.1 Sepiola atlantica
ACATACCTAGAGAATATATATATAAAGAAACGCATTTAAAATAAAAATATATAAAACTTTTGCATACACATAAATATACACATACAAAAAGATATATACATTGATATCCTATTTATATACCTTTATAAACACATACAAACATATATATACACACATATCTATATATATACATATATATATGTATATATATATATATATATATATATATATATATATTATATATATATATATATATATATATATATATTTCTATCATCCGGCCTAAGTGTTTAAATCATTCATTATTTCTAATACTTACAAACATTCGTATATTTACGTCACTAAATAATATATACACTTTTAAATAATAGCCTATTATTGTCGAATAACGCATTTCTATTTAGAGGCGATTTTACCGATATTTATGAAACACACTTGTAAAATACCTGTTTATATCTACATTTCTGTTTTTCACACTTTTTGATGTACTTTAAGTCTTTTATATATAGATTATATTATACTTTTTGTGTAAACAGTGCAAACCTTCCTATCTCAGCATCTCACAAACGTTTTTCCTTTCCAGCCTTATCTGTTCTAACTGTTCACCTTTATACCTACTCTAGTACTAATACAGGAAACTTTCAATATAAGCACCGCTAAGGCAAACAAGCTTCGCGATTACGTTATAGCTGATCAACATAATTATAAACCTATAGAAATATACAAAATCGGACTGACTACTGGGATACAAAACCATATTGAGATGTTAACCAAAGAGATTAATTTCACAAGAAACTTCATATCATAGCCGGAATTACAGGTAGAAACCTACTCAGGAAGTGCAGCGGAGAATACATGTTTATAAACACACAACAAATAATGAACATCATGTATATAAAAGACCTATAGATATTTGCAAAATTAATAAACATTAACAAGAAACGCTGACAAATTCAATCAGAATATACAGGCATGCCAAAACAAGTAGGTTCACGGAGAAAATGTTCGTTCTACTAGAGATAAAAAGCGGAAGACCCGACACAGCGGAGAGCATTGAACATTCTAGCCAAGAGGAGATGAAGTTATTTGGCGGAAATGATACTTATAAATTACAGACAGTTCTGGAAGAAGACGCGATTAAATCGAAGGAAATAAAAGAAAAGATTAAAAGAAAATACCCGAGGTTAAAAAGAAAACGTTTAGAAACCAGATTATAATGTATAAATCTAGGCAGTATCAATAGTAAGCTATTTTTGACACTCCATCGGCTGAACAAATGAAAGACTCAGATTTCGGGATTATAGAACTAGAACACATTACTCTGCATCCCAAGAATTATACTGATTAATTAATTGTGAAAAAGTAGTGAGAATACTATACGATTAAAGAACTAGCATAATACACTAGTCAAATGGCAGAAAAGCCGATAATCGCTCACAGAGTCACCAGCAAAATGAACAGGACACGGAGCAGCAAAACCGGAAACAAATAGATGAAGAAAGAAAAATAGGAATTAAAACACCTATATGAACGACTTAGGCCCCAAAACATAGTCTAGGTTATGAAAAAGATTATTGAACAGAGAATCGAAATCGTTACTAAAAGCCGTATAAGAAAAACGCGTTCCCAACAAAATATATCAAAGCCATAATAAACAAATCGCTGTTAGACATGTAAAGCAAATCTAGACTCGGTGTACAAAGACACGAACCGAAAATGACATGCTAAGTTATTGACGCAAATTTGGCCAAAAGAATACTAAAACTGTGAAATATGCAAATATCTGCAATTTGAACATGCAGGCAAATGGTACACATACACCTGATTTTAAAAATAAGATCACAAAATTATCTAGGAGGTATAAATATAAACACTCATTCAAGCAATGAAATAAAACGTGATAATAGTCATCAAGAAACAAAAAATACGTAATTGTACATTCGCTGTCTCAGCAGTTAACTGTAAATATCTCGGAGGCAGAGAAAATTAGCAAATACATGAAACTTACCAGAAAACTGACAGGAATACCAAACATAAGTAAAATCACTATAATACTAACAATTGCAGAAACACTATCATTTGGAAAATTGACAATTATTAATTGCAATAATATGAAAAGTAAAGACTGTAAAACGAACGGTAACGAATAAAACTAACGAAATATGGACGGGAATTCTCGGGTGCGGAAAGCAAAATATATAACTCACGGACGCCAGCGAGCTACGGGTAACGTAAAATACAAAAATAAAAATAAATCATGACAGAATATCAAATGAGGACAAAGGAACCGAAACTGCTAAAACTTCTATAAATTCCTCCTCCCCCAACATAACACATATAAGGTGATACGAACCAGTGTTAGCACATCACAGAATATCCATAAAGTGTCATGGACGATTGTAAGACTGTGGTTATGATGGAAGCTTCAAAATAATGCGACTATCCATTTTTTTTACTAATTACATATTTCCCATCAAACAATCACACTGTCACCGCACAGACGCCATTACATAAACACACATATATAAATATTGTAAAAAGGCATAACCCGTTAACTATTCTTAATGACGCTATGCACCTGGCACAGTTTTGTGTATGTTCTATTTCTGTCTGACTAGATATTTTCTTATTCACAGTTGACAATTTCCGTCAGGAGAAAATCAAACTTATTTTCATATTTCATCTGTAGAGGAAGTCGGTTAACCTCTGCCCCTGAGCCTGTCACTCAACATTATAGTTTCTGGCAATATGAAAACAGAACTGTCAACAAAATAGATTTACAAATAAACTCGTCTCTACATAATGTAACAGTGTGTCGTAGTTGTCATATCGTATATATATATATATATATATATATATATATATATATATATATATATATATATATATATTTTTTTTTTTTTTTTTTTTTTTTTTTTTTTGTCTGGTGCTTCGAACAGGCGTGTTCAGGCTTGCTGGTTGTTCAACTCGCCCTGGCTGATGTGAGGATCCTGTGAGACAAAGGAACCGCACCAGCATGTGCTTGCATGTGCACGATAGAATTGGTGTCGGCTTGCCTGCACGCCGTGTATCCGACAATTTGGGGTTGGTCCGGGATATTAGCGAGGTAGGCATCAAGAGAGCGCTTAAATTGTTCCACAGCAGCATTTTTTATATCCCGAATACACCTAGGCATGGCATTGAAGAGTTGTGACCCCTGTACAGGTAAGCTCGTTTCAAAAATGGTTCGTATTTTCCCACCAGTTTTTAGCGAGGGAACAATACAGTGCCTCCCGCGGCGTTCATTGTCTCGGGCTTGAATGTGGCCATTAATGTTCGGTACCTTTCCTTCCAATATCTTCCAGATGTAAATTATCCGGTACCTTTCACGTCGTCTTTGCAGCGAGAACATTTTTGTCTTCTTCAGACATGACCAGTAGTTCCGATCAGCTTGAATTTTCCGTAGAAAGGACCACTGAATGGCTTCAAGCTTTTGGATGAGCCTAGGGCTACTTGGGTTCCACAAGACAGAACAGTATTCCAAAACTGGAATGACCAAGGATTTATACAGCGTGACCATTGCACGATATTCTCTGGTTTTAAATGTCCTCAGGATCCAGGCAATGAGGTTCTTGGCTTTTTCCACAACTTTGTTTATTTGATTGCTAAAAAGACAATCACCAGACATAGATACACCGAGGTCCTTTACTTCTTGCTTTATGTTTATCATTTTTCCTGACGGAGTGTGGTATGATATCTCGCTTTTTAGCTGGTCGTTATTACCATAGCGGAGAAGCTCAAATTTCACGTCATTTAGCTCCATGTTATTGTCCTCCGTCCATTTGTAGATCTGATCGAGATCCTTTTGAAACAACACAGCATCCTCGGGAGACCGAACGGATTTTGTGGCCCTTGTATCATCGGCGAATGACCTGACTATTGACATGGCGATATCTTCATCAATGTCCCCAATAAGGATTAGGAAGATTATGGGTCCCAATACACTTCCCTGGGGAGGTCCCAATACACTTCCCTGTATATATATATATATGTATATATATATGTATATATATATATATATATATATTAAGATGATACTTCAAAGATATAAATAATATCTAATATCATATCTTTAATTAGTGAACTATCAGAATAAAAGTCAAACTAAATATATTGGATAGAACATACATAATAAGGGATTAGATGAAAGAATAAAATGAGAAATTAATCAAACTGTATTACATGTAAAAATGTATGCAAAAATTACTGCGAAGTGCTTAATCCATGGATTTTCAAATAAAATATTATCCTCAGAAGACTATTAACGCAATGGCATCAATGCAGGTAAATAAATTTGCTTTGATAATATATAATTCTCTCTCTCTCTCTCTCTCTCTCTCTCTCTCTCTCTCTCTCTCTCTCTCTCTCTCTCTACATATATATATCCACAAATAATTTTCCATGATATATACTTATATAGGATGGGGTTTAAAGCTTACCCTCTGAGCAATGTAGGAAGCGATTAGTTTAGACAGTCACAAGACAGAGTAAACAAAGAGTCTGCAGGTATTCAATGTATCCTGACGGTCATCGGACATTATCACGTGATACGGGATAATTTAAGATATATTTATACTTAAATACAGCAGGCTGTAAACCTCGGGCTATCTAAAAGGTTCAACGAACGTAATCGGGCCTTGCTTTCTCGCCATATATTTGGACAATTCTCAACTTTAATCTATTAAAAGAGTTTCACAACAATATTTACAAAGAGATATTTAATCATTGACACGTACATACACACACACACACACACACACACTCACATACATATATATATATATATATATATATATACATATATGTGTATATATACATATGAGGTGTGTGTTTGTGGTATGACTATAGACTGACCACAGATTCTCACAAAGCGTGTAAATTAAAATAATTAAAAAAATGAAAAGTATATCTCACTTGTTTGGAACATCGCTCAACATCGCTTAATCAAGGTTAAGTTAATAGAAAAGTAATGCTTTGAGAATTACACGAATAGTCAATATCTTTGTCGGTCTCTATAAAGAGGGTCTGTTTTTAGTCCTAAAAAAATCAGATTTACTTAAGTAATGTTGACGACACGTTCAGTCTACTAAAGAATGAGCGTTTGTTATGTCCTTCAACAATATTCATACATACTTTCAATTAACTATAGATAAGAAAGACAGTTCTTCGCTTCTATTTTGTTTTAGTGTTTAAAACATCTACCAGTTGTCTTAGTTTAGTATACCAAGAACCAACTATTACTTATATGTATACTTTTTGAGACACTTTTTCTCAAAGGAAACAAAAGTTTGATCTGATTAAGAATCTTACTCATAGGGACTTAATGATTTGTTCTAAGATATACTAGATAGTGAGATTACATTCATTACAAAAACCCTTTGCAAAATGGCTACCCATTGGATATTTTCAATCTACCATCAGAAATAAAATGTCTAACTAGCTTCTGTAGACAATTAAACTTAGACTGTATTGACTAGGCAATATTTGTGATAGATTCGACTAACAAAACTTTTTATCCACGTAACAATTCTATTGGTTCTTGAATAAGTTGTTTTTCCATTAAACCATATGTTGACATCCCACATCCTAATTCATTTATTTATTTAAAAATGAATGGTGTGTTCATTACGTTGGAAGTACGTCACAAATATTAGACATCCGGCTCAACAAGACGTTCTCATTAATTCATCAGGCAAATTATTTACCGTCGGATGTTCTGAACAATGCATACGTGTCTTCTATCGCCGATCATCAAATAAATAGCATTCAATGTTAGTTTATACTTATTCTCCATTCTTAGTAAGGCACACACCTCCTTTCATAAAAACGATATATGTCAAGTATGCGATCTTCTCATTGTAAGCAAGAAACACTCTTCTCAGACTTAAAAAATAAATACAAACTTGATTAATTACTTTCCTCATTTATCACGCTTCAATTTTCATAGCATTATTTTTTCTTTGACCATAACTTTCGGTTAGATCTGTTAAGCGATGTACGAACTCGATTAGCTAGCTATTTTATTCTTTATCATGTATATTCATTAATTATACCTTATTATTGTCAAGATAAACTTTCGTACTATAAAATATGTATATATATACATATATATATATATATATATATATATATATATATTGCGTTTATTCTATCACTTGAAAAATCGTTGCAAATTGGTCCTGTGATAAACACACCCTTCAGGCTAAAGTCTTATTGTATTCTTAAGATAACTCGTAATATGTTTGTTCACTTAATCTTTAAAATGCATAACATATAAATAAAAATATCAAAAATAAAAATATATTTTTAACCTTTCCTTTAAAGAATTATATTTTTTAAACAATTATTTCTTTTTATTTCTCTTTTTTTAACTGGCGGTTGAATATATGCAATTAGCTCCACGATCCGTTTAATTAGATTCATATCAAAATAGATCTGCATGTAAAAAACATTCATTTACAAAAATAGAAAATGTCAGATCAATAAATATTTTGATCTTATTTACGTTCTTGTTTGTTTTTGTCATGAATTCGGCTGAAGGAATAACTATTTCTTTTTCGCCATATATATCCTCTGACTTGTATGAATTCCACGGCGTTTATCTTAATCGCCTATATTTTTAAACAAAGACCAAGCTCGAAGAGCAAACAGATTTCAATTCTCATTTGACCTCACAGTAAAACCGGCCAAGAATACTGATGGCAGATGGGCTGATCTAGAAACTAAATGATCGCGATTTCTGTAAAATCTACAATAGTGTGTTGAACAATGGTCGATTCCCCCACTATCACAACACAATGGTGTTGTTTGACGGCAACTGATGAGGCTGAACTACTTGCCCAGCGTTTCAAAATCCATTTTGGAATCAGAAAACCACCCGTCCTTAAATTCACATTGGACACTGGAGCTATACTTGAAAACCCGGTAGTCACCCTATCCCATTGAAGAGACATCATAAAAAACCTAGACCCCTCCAAAGCTTGTGGGGCCGATCTTATACCAGTCATGGTAATACAGAAATGCTCTGCTGAACTGACTCCTGTCTTTTCCGAACTCTAAAACAAATGCCTAGCTGAATCTTGCTTCCCCGATAGCTTAGAAATTTGCCTCTGTGGTACCAGTCTTCAAGAATTCGTGGGATAGAACTGACCCCTAGAACAATCACCTAGTCAGCCTACTCCCGTTCTTTGCTAAACCCTTTGAATCCTTAATCAATCAAGCGATAATCCGGCACTTAGTTAATGCTAAACTTCATTTGACCGTCAATATGGATTTAGACAAGAACGATCTACTGCTGATATCCTAACGGACATCTCTGAACATATATATCATGCAGGTAAATCTAGGGTAGTAGCGCTTGAAACATCCAAAACTTTTGACAGAGTCAGGTCTAAAGGGCGTCGCCTAAAAATTCGCTGATATGGTATTACTGGAAAAATATTTAATATAATGAGATCCTTCCTAACTAATAGAAAGATCCAGGTTATCCTCTATGGTTGTTGATCTAAGCAACGTAACATAAATGCTGGTGTTCCCCACGTCATCTATCTTTGGGCCTTCATTGTTCCCGATCTTCATAAACGACCTCCTTGATAACTGAGATAGGAATATTTGCTGACGACACCACGCTTTACTCTCGTCATGTGAGCAAAACGAACGCGACCATATCCGAAGCAATGGCTGAATCCTTATAAATAACCTTCAGACTGTAGTGGATTGGGGTCATAAATTAATGCCGCAAAGACAAAGCTCATGTCCTTGTAAACTGCAAGAAACCCCTTTCAACCACCGATTGCCATGGCAAATGATACCCCAGATGAGAGTTCAACATTCAAACTCCTCGGCCTAACCTTCAAAGGGAACCACAATGGGAACAAACACATTGAAGATATTACCAAGACTGCAGCAAAGAAATGTGCTCCCTTTACCGTGCTAGTAAACTCCCTACACCGGGCATTATCCTAGATCTCTACAAACCCACCATCCACCCATGCATATAGTATTGTTGCCACATCTGGACTGGTGAATCATCCACTAGTCTCTTCCGTTTTAGACAAGGTCTTCAAAAAAATCGCCAACTTAATAGATCCTTCACTATCAACCAAGCTCCAGCCCCTGTCCTATCGCAATAATGGTGCATCCTTGAGCTTATTTTGCAAATGCATTAATGGATTGTGCTCCGATGAACTTGCTGCTCTGGTTCCCCGTCGACGTAAATACACTAGACCAACTCGACAATCAGCAACATCCCATCCATCCACTGTGGAGATCCCCAGATGTCGAAGAGCATTCTTGCAATAATAGCTTCTTTCCTCGTGCTCCCATCCTCTGGAACTTTTTTCTCGATCCCTGTTTCCCCGACTGTACCGACATGCAGAGGTTTAAAAATACATCTCGCTACACAGCTCCCAACTTAGGATGCCACCCAAAACTTACACCCTAATTCTCAGTAACCCCTAACGTTTACAGTGGCGGCCTGCCTTGTTTGGGGTGAAATATGCTAAAAAAATCAAGTTCATCAAACTTATGTTCACAATAATTTCATTAACTTACCACGACTAAAATCAAGACATATATGCTGCTAATCTTTATTTCTATAATTATTGTTCCAATTTCATTCAAAATACATCGAATGAGTATTATTAACTTTTAGTTATAATTGTAGGGTTTAAGATTAAGGGAGCTTTACTAAGATTTACATTCAAAGAATACTTCTTAATTGGAGGCTAATATCTAAAAATCAAAGGTTCAATTAGAGGAGATGCTTATGTTATGCCCCAAAGGCCCGTAAAATTACTCCGAATAATCTGACATATTTAGAATATCAATTAATATATGTCTAATCCCTATTATTAAAAGTTCATCAAAATCGGAGTTATATGAACATTGGAATTTAAATGCTTAACTGCTTTGCATGAAACTAAATAAAACTTATATCTTCCAACTTTACGCCTTGCAGATGTTTATTATAATAATATCATTTATCCCGCAAGTTACTCCTAGAACAGAACAGTTTAGCCCTCAGTGTGTCCTCTTACGAAGATTAAAATCCCGATGTAATGCTACTAAGTCTTGTCTTCAATCCATTATATTATTTTGATTGTAGAAAATATCTAACACATTTAAAGCTAAATCTTAAGATATCCTCAGAAAAATTCAAATTCTAGCAATCCTGCTCAATTGCTCAATTGCTCAATTGCTCAATTGCTGTCTGCATTTCTGTGATCAAATTTCATACAAATTCAAAATATCAAAAACTTCAATTAAGCAACAAAAACAGTTAAACTTCTCCAAAGAAAGTGACATTTTGAGAATATTTACTGAATGAAGTTTAAAACAGATTTGCGAAATTTCACAAAAATCGCAGGTATCTGCATGTTTGATAAAAGGTGTCTCACCCATATCTGCTCACTTTGCATGAAAATAGATTAAAGTGGATATACCCTACAATACCAATCGTCTGTGTTCAAAAAATCTAAATGATCGGTTTATAGTTAAAGAGTGAATACTGTACATCAGAATATACAAACATATACACATACCTATTTTTATATAAACACTAAAAGAATACCAGGACGGAAAATGTAATTTTCAGAACAAAACAGTTTATAAAAACATTTATTTCCCTATACGAATAGAAAAATCAATATATACTCATGAAACTTACGTATGGAATCCTTATTCCAATTTAGATCAAAATCGCTTACATGATTTTCATTCTAGAAAATGTTCATAATCTAAAGATAAAGGTCACTTTAGAAATTTAAATTGCGGATGTATTGCTTATTAGTAGATCGGATTTAATGTAAACATGAAATATTGGTATTTTAAATGAGGCGTGTGTGCTCATATCCTTCCCGAACCTTTTAAAACAACCCATAAACACCGACATTTTGGGAATATATATTTATTAATGTATAATTCCTATTCTAAATATTTTACAACAATCGGAGATAACTCATTTTTGACGAATAGCTTCCATCTCCTTTGTATTCCCTTTGCATAAAACTAATTCATATTAAATATAGCCGCCATTACGACGTCTTGCAGCTATCGGTTGTATTTCAAAATTCATAAGACTTGTTAAATAAATTATTAGTTAAGCCAGCATATACCAATATATATATATATATATATATATATATATATATATATATATATATATATATATATAAAGATAGATGAAATAAGAGAGATACACATGTACGAATGACATATTTATTTCAATTTCGATTGTTCAATGCAAGGTATACTCATTAATATAATTATGTTTATTATTCTTTCCTTAAGCCAAGGCTTTTCAAAGATCAAACTCTTATCATTGGAGGAATTACATAGATAGATCAGTTGGCGGTGGAAAAGCCAAAATTCAAAATTGAAGTAATGGAGAGTGAAAAATGTTCGTGTAAAAAAGATATGGGGAAAGTAATTGCCCGTTCCAATGAAAAGAGATTTACAGATGTATAGATTGAAATAAATTTGTCATTCGTACATGTGTATCCCTCTTATTACATCTATCTTTATAATTGCTCTATCTCGTATATTGAGCTTAAATTATTTCACTATAGGTTCTATCTACTAAACGTACACGTTTAGTTTCATGTTTGATTATATATATATATATATATATATATATATATATATATATATATATATATATATATATATATATATATATATATATGAATGCACGACGCATTGAACACTAAATAGCTGTCTCTTTTTATGAGTTTTCTTGTTAATTTCCCGACGTGGCGAGCGAGTTTTCTGTGTTCGGGTGTTAATTTAAATAGTATGGCTCTGAGTGTTATTTCTTCGAGCGATGTTGATGTCTCGATCGTCATCACGCGGTTGTCTCGTAAGCCGTTTTATATATTGTTTTTAATTTTTGATTTTATTTTAATTGCAAGCGCTCGATATTATAATTAATACTCGAAAACAGTAAACTCGCCCGTCGCGTCGAAGACATACCAAGAGAAATAATAAAAAGGTGAAAGTCCTGTAGTCTGAGGGCGGTTTGGGTATGAAATGCAAACGGTAATTAACTCTCGCCGGTGGTAATCTAGTAAGTACTAACAAGGCGCCTATTTCTTCCCTCTCTACTCTATTTTCTAAATACGCTTAGGCCACCGTTTCCCTCACATTGTTAACTCATTCGGTCTAGAAAAATAGCCGAAGTGGGTGACATCGAATTTCGATGCTCGGCATACCGAAACCGCCCTCAGAAGGATGAAGGTAACAAATCTCGCGACGGACCATATGGGCATTTCCAAGCCATAAAAAGTTGAAAAGAACCCGCTGCAACCCGAGCAGTGTATCCGACGGGAGTGGAAGTACTGTAAGACGATACAGGATGATCGGGTAAATGTGAGAAGCACATACGTCCGATCTCCCCTACAACGAAGGGCTTCTACGGGTCCACAGACCAGCTACATCCCTTATCGATTTCAAGACTTCCGACCAATTTTTCTCCAGCTGAAGATCAGGACCGAACCAGACGCCGAGTAGCTTGCAAGGTCCGCCCGTCCAGCTAAAGGGTCCCTGCAAGGAAACACCCTTCCAGGCACCGATGCGCATGCCAACAGACTTAACGCAGTTTAATGTGGCCTCTGTCACCGTTCTATATGTTCTGATTTCTCTGCCGACGACACTAATCTCGGCATTGCTCGTTACAAGCACGGTTACATCGTCGGCATAGGCAGAATACTTCAACGTGGTGCAAGCACCTGGCAGAGTAATTACACGTAGGACCGGATTCACCCTGAGCCTGTTAAGGAAGGGTTCCAAAACAAGCACATAAAGCATCGGTGAAAGAGGGCACCCTTGACGAAGAGATCTGGACAATCTGAAAGCCTTCGACCTCACCCCATTCACTTCCACCCTAACACCGGGGTTCGCATACAAGAGGCGAATCCAAGAGCGGAATTGCGGGCCAAAACCAGCCGCAGACAAAAGAGCCTCCAAATACCGATGGTCCACCCTATCAAATGTTTTGGACTGATCTAAATTTATCAGCGCGGCTTCAGTGTCGACTTTATCAATGATCAAGCGTATCGAATGCAAGTTATCCTGAATGGTCCGACCCTTTACAGCACAAGTCTGTTCAGGGCTAATAAGACCAGGCAAAACAAGTTGCAGACGATTGGCTAAAATCTTGGCCAAAATCTTTAACTCCGCATTAAGCATTGTTAAGGGCCGAAAATTATCTAACCCATCCCCACCATTTTAGTTTTTGCGTACCAGCTTCAATAAACCCATGGTCACGTACTGAGGAATATTGCCGTTCCTAAACCACGAATTGAACAAAGCTGCCAGCAAGGGAACAAAAGTGTGCGACATCCTCAAATACACTTCATAGGGCAAACCATCAATCCCAGGAGATCTGTCAAGACCAACCCGCTTTAACGCTTCCTGTACTTCATCCTATGTTATGCAACCTTCGCACCTAGCCGCTTCGGTCGCCCCAAGGCGAGAAAAGTCAGTCAAATTGGGGTTGAATTGTGCTAAAGACAAACCGGGTTCTCGAGTAAAAAGCTCCTTAAAATGAGAGCAAAAAGCCTCCAGAATATTTTCGTTTGTAGTCACGAGCCGCCCATCCGGCAATGAGACACGAGCGATATGTCGATCAGATGCATGACGAGACTTCTCTGCACGCAATTCAGCGGCTAAGTTTGATGCTTCCTCAGACATTCTTTTTAACCTAGCCCTAATTACTAAAGCTTAGTCTTAATTATAGTGACACTAGAGCTATCCCCCACCTCCACCGCCCGACCTAATCTAGACTCTAGTGTCGCTTTAACTGCCCTAGTTGTTAGGTTGAGCCGTCTGCTAAAATCGGCAGTAAAGGACCTAATCAACTTCTTAAAATGAACCCACTTCCTATTCCCAATTACAGTCCCCGTCAATTCCCGCTGTAATGTTGGTTAAGCTGGTCCCGATAGCCCTTCACATCGAACAACGAAGTGTTGAGCTTCCAGTACCCATCTAATCTAGGCTTAGGTCTATCTAAGGTCACAGGGACCCGAATAATCTGTGGTTCGAGTAAACTATATTATGAAGACTTGGACATTCAACTACCCCTACGTCGACTCTCCTAATAAAGAACCGATCGATATAACTCGAAACTTGTCTCAAATCGGAACAGCGTCTAGATGTCCAAGTCCATACCCTATCACGGGGCTTTTCATTCCGGAACTTGTCGATAAGATCAAACTTATCGAGAAAGTCCACAAATATTTTAGCATCCCGATCAGTGTTAGTACCCCTAGGCAAATTACGATCTAAATCGGGATCCAGGACCGCGTTCCAGTCTCCCGCTAAAATGACCGTCCGAGTAGTATTCAAGAACTGCTCGATTCGCCGAAAGAAAGGACTGAGCTCAGAATGGCTATTAGGAGCATAAACCCCAACGAGTCGAAATGCTTTCTCCTTTATGGTAATATCCAAAACACATAGTCTCCCTTCCGGATCCATGTAGCAAGGGTCACACGACGCATCTAAAATCTTGCTTACAAGCCAGGAATCTCCCCTTGCGGAAGAATTAAAGTACGCTGAATAAACGCGAAAACGCTTAGCCAACGCACCCCAATGGTCCCCTGAATTCAGGTGGGTTTCTGCTGAAGGTCAATAGCGACCCGAAATTTACAGTCATTCGCCCTCAGGCCCCGCATATTTAAACTTGCTAGATAGAGTGCCATAAAGATGCCTTAGGGTTGGGTTTTAGAAACGAACATAGATGTAGTCAGGATACCAACGGCTCTCCCAAAAGACTGCTTTCCCATTTTGCGTCAATCACACCATCATGGGAGATGCCGCCAATATCATGAGGATAAGTTAATTTTGCTATTCTATACAGGGATGGGTGAATTTTTATGGGTAGTTTCTCAAAACAATCGTTTCGAAGTTCCATTAACTAACTATTTTTTACAATGGTTAATGGGGGGAGGTGAAATCAAAGGCGCTGTTCGCCTCCTCCAACATATGTCATAGAGCCTTTGCATCGGTTCTTTTTCTTACTACCGTAAGCACTCTAGTTGCATTGAGGAAGTTTGCCGGGTCTTCGATGGATAATCATCCAACATCATCGAATGTTAATAGTCCGATGAGGTTGGTACCACGCAAATGTTTAACAGTCGCAACTTGCGTTTGGGTGCTTTTACAAATATCCCTTCCCGAGAGAAAAGCAGATTTGTTAATTCCTCTTTTCTCTAGGGAAGGACTTCTCTGTCTTCTCTGCGTAGCGGGTGGAGGCGGAGGCATGTCATTCATGGGAGAAAGGGAGGAGGAGCTAGTAAGATAGTCCGAACTCTACTTACCGGGGGCATATTTCTTCCCTCTGTACTCTATTTTCTTTTTACACTTGTTTCTACTTGATACCGTGTTGGTGTCTTCATTTCGGTCCCTTTAAACAGGGCCACAACACTTATCGATCGCGTGAGAGTCATTTCAAAACACGGGGGGGCAAGAATGAGTTGCCGACTCTCTATACGTTTTTGTAAACTTCTGATACAAGTAAAAGCAGTAAGCTCTGACACCATAAACATGTTCACGATTTGCTGGAAAAGTTGCAAGACTGATTTTGAGTTGACAACTCAGACCTTATGTCACAGAGTTCTGTCTCTATACCTACCTTAAAGATTGAGCTATGCATAGAAAGACAATACTATAACGGAACTGAAAGAAGGAAGGTAAGAAAAACGCTTTGGTCAGTTTGTAAGGAAGTCATGGAAACATATGTGTTGCGCCTTTTGAAGTTCATGGCGGTCATCACGTTCTAGAAAAAAAAACAACTCCAGAGTTCAGCGATTCTCGTGTTCTAATATGATAGGCCAAACAGAATAAGACAGTTGTCATCAAAGTCCGGTTTAATTATTGCAGAAAAAACTAACGAGACCCATCAAGAATCGGGGCTCGTTTTTGACTGTCACCCTCTATATACAACCATTTCCGTATCTATCGTATAGAAGACGAACCACTAGAGGGGATTAATTACGACGGGGAGGTTATTCCTTATATGAGTATATACATCAAATTATATGCATACAGAAAATTAGATAAAACTTTGTTAAATGTGTACAAGTGAGAATATTTCGAGTTTGTTCTGCGTTTTCTTGTTCTTTCTGAGTTTGTGCAATGCGTTGTGTTGCATCGTAAGTCGCTGTTCATTTTGCTTGAGTGCACAAAAATATTAAATGTTTAATGTCGTTAATTAACGCGAATCAAATAAGTCAATAAGAAAGTGATTAGAACAAACATTGAACTGTAAATACATGTAGCTTAAAAGGTAATTGTTAGGCTCATGATTTGCGGCGCATTATATATATATAAATATATATATATATATATATCATAGTTCAGAGATTAATACATTAATGACGTATTCATATATATCCTGTCCAAGAATTTAAAGATCATTAATGAGCTATGTCAGACTTGACAAATAAAATAATCACTCTCAGATCTAAATTAATATTGTATAACAGCAACGTTTTGTTCACACTGGAAATGAAAATTAGAATATGGAACTCAGCGACAAGAGCCAATTAGACGCTTTTGATTCCAAATATCTATGAAGATTCTACGGCTATAATGGAACGATAGAATTACAATCCAAGAAGTGAGAGACCGCACTAACTAACACGTGGCATCATCAATAATCTTCAAATGATATCTAGGCTGGCTCGAACATGACCTACAGTTATCCCAGAGAAATGTGCAAACCAAGTGATTCAGTAGAACGACGATGTGTTAAGAAGAGGAAGACCAAAAATGGACTGGAAGAAAACAATCGAGAGAGTTTTGATCGTAACGAGAAGAAGGTGGATCTGGCTTCAGACCGATAACTATCGTTTAATGTGACTGTCTAATGTGTCGCAGGTGACAGGAAATCCTGAATCTGACAATCTAGAAGTCAACAACGGTTCAGTATACGATCATTGCAAGATGAAATGGACCTCTATTAATACCAAGTCTCTTCATCATCACAAGGTTCGCAGTCGAACCAAGTGCCAAAATGGCAGTAGACTACACCGTCAATTACACAGCAATTCGTGAGTAAGTTGGCAGGTAGAGACATGACAATTTCAATTCTCTTTGAAATAGCATACATAACAATGTGACAACACATATACAAGGGGCATAATAGGAGAAAAAGAATATAAAAAGTAAAAGAGTAGACCCCATTAGAAAAACATTACAATTGAATAAAATTTACAAAAATATATACAAATCTGAGATATGTAATTGATTAAGTTGAACACATGTTATTTAAAAAGTACAATTATGAGTACAATTATTAATAAACATATCATCATAAAACAGTAACACATTTGCACTAAATATTGTAGTAAATACCAAATAAAAATTGAAATAAAATGAAAGACTAAAAATATTTTTTTTTAAATATGATGGTAAAATCTTTTTTTAACTTGATAAAAATTAAAAATTAATTAAATTAAAAATATTTTCTTTTAACAAATATTATTTTGGAAAATTCCAGCATGGTAAGCCTTTGAGACACAATGCAAGACATTTTTATCCGGTTGACACGATGCCGCCAGCCCATTACCTAGGTTTGTACTCACAAGAATCGACTCTTGCTTTCAATTAGCGACACCCCGTCCCGAACCTAACAGAAGAGAAATAAGACGGTGCAGCTGGTCGCTGTCGTTTCTCAAAACATTTTCGAACGTAATTAAAGCCACATCATCGTCCCACGTCGTAACTTTTAACTCTTATTTCCCGTTAGCGACACTCTCTCTTCCATCTTAAACCTTTAGATGAATATAAAATTAACGACAGAAAACACTTTGTGTCAGCTATTAACGTCTTTGCCGTGACCCCAAATCAGTACGAAGTGTCATCGACTGGCAGCTCCAAAGGAAACATTTACACACCCACCTACCCCGTCCACGCATATCGACGGAGAACATAAAACAAGCGAGTTGGCGACTCGCCCTCTGAGAGTTCTGCCAACCGAATGGTTAACTGTCGCCGGTCGAGTTACCCGTAAACCCCAGCAACCGTCACTGTGAGTTATGAAAAAGAAAAAGAGGAAAATGACAAAAAAGAGGAAGGGAAGCACAAAGCTGAAAAAGATCCTGACTCTATAACCAGGCTGATCATTCCGAGATGTTTCTTATTCTATGCCGAAAACTTATTCGATAAAAACAAAGGCTTCTGACATTATTTCATGAAATCTGCCTATAAACTGATGTTATCATCGTGAAAACACGAACACACCCCCTGAGAGAAGATTGCATAGATACAAGTAAGACTTCAACGATCACATCCGCATTTAGTATTCCTGAACATTTGCGCCTTGAATTCTGTTAATGACTTTTCCATCCAAAGATCAATGTGGATCTTGTATGAGTGTGACTTATAACATTTCTGGATCATTAGACGTTTTAACTCTCATGGGGAATCTTGTAATAACCTTTTACATTCTGTGAGTTAGTCCCCAATTTTCTTCCGTGATTTGTTTGATACATTATTATGTTCATGGATTTTGCTCACCATTCGTTAACGTTAAACAGTATCCCTCTACTTTTAAAATAATACTTTTCTCTTGTAATTGGTGTTATACATGTTTATCCTGGTATTTTATGAATAAATATTGTATGCATTTTAACTTGGTGTTTGAGTCGTCTTTTACCTGCTGGTTATTCTTCCTTATTTTCTATGTGATGTCTTGAATTGAAGAATCGCTGTGCCCCCTGTATTTTGTTGATAATATTGGGCCTTAGGGACATACGAGCCTACCAACATTTGTAAAGAGTTTTGTCAACATATTAGATCAATTACGAATCCAAAAAAATGAAACAAAGAAAAGAGATTAGCATACAACTTTACACACAACAAAAATACTCCAGAATTATACAGAGAAATAACAAGACACCTAACTGTACTACACCACAACAACAAACTAAACAACATATTAAAAACAACGAATATAATAAAAAGCAAACGCCAACCAAAAAACCTCAAACAAATGTTAACTCAACCAACACACAATACAAGGATTCACAAAATGCAACAAGGAAAGATGTGGGGCATGTGACAATGATAGCGGGGAACTCATACACATTTAACAACCCAACACAAACATTCACAATAAAATGACCTTAACTGCACCTTTAAGAACGTTGTATATGTGCTAGAATGTACAATGTGCAACGAATCTTACATAGGCGCCACTAAAACATTTAATTATACAGTAATTTTACATAATATCAACATTAAAATCAAAGAACACCGTAAATTATTCGTCTCCCAAGAGGTGCACTCGTGCAGCGCAGGAGAGTTTAAAAGAATGCTAATTTGCCAAAGCCAAAATTACACATACTTACTAACACAGGAAAAAACTTTATATTTAAATTCAATTCAATCCAGCATTGAACAGATCGTAACTCAAACTACGCACCATACGGACCACACACATCTACATGCCTATGTGGACGGAGCTCACGTACATGAACGTGCATGTACATATACACATGGGCGTGTGGGCGCCCACGTGCATGGAATGTATGTGTAACACGCCGGTGTATATGTGTATGTGTGCGCATGCATGCATACAAAAATGGATGTGATTACACATGTACTTCTATATATCAGCCGTTCTCTACCTTTCTCTATCTATCTATCTATCTATCTATCTAACTATCAAAGCATGCGCCTATGTACGTGTGTACACATATATGTATGGGTGTGTGTGTGGGTGTGTGTATGCCGATCACCCATGTACAAGATTCAAAACTAACTGCACGCAACCACACACACGAGCACAACAGCCAATACGGCGTCAGGGTTATACAAAATAAATAATAATACATTTCAAAAGCAAACACAAAACACTTCAAGAAATGGGAATGACCGATAAAATGAATGTAAAAATCACACGTACTTAATAAACACACATGACTTTGACCAAGAGAAGCAAAAAATAATCAAAAATAAAAATGAAAAATATAAAAATATCCAAACACATATAGAACCACCCGCAAACACACACATGCGCAGACACGCCAAACAATAACACATTTACTCAAATGAAACAACACTCTTTCAAATAGAAAGATATTTCTTCAAATTGGATGTACATATCTGATGAGAGCGGATCACCGCTTGAAACGCGTTATATAAAATTGAACAATGATAGAACAAATAAATAATAAATACACGTGTAAAAACTATTTTACAAATGTTGGTAGCCTTACTTCTTTACATATATACCTTTCTCTTGTTGGAAATACACTAATACTGATCTACCCTCTTATATATATATATATATATATATATATATATATATATATATATATATATATATATATTTATATATATATATATATATATATATATATATCGAGATTTTCTTATGAGATTCAATAAGCAAAAGCCGGGAATGAAATTGAATTTTGCTGACGAAAAGAAAATCTTTATTTGCTTCTGAATCAAACTATTTAATCATTTTTCTATTACACATTACTTTAACATGACTGTTCATGGGTAATTTTCTTTTATTCTTTTCTTCTTATATTCTTGTCTTCCTCTTCCCCTCTACCCTCGCTGTGTCCATCTGTATGTATATATATATATATATATATATATATATATATATATATATATATATATATATATATATATATATATATATACATAGAGATAGAAGAAAAAAGAGTGATAAATATGCGACGATTGTCCAAATTTATTTCAAATTTCAATTGTTCAATGCAAGGTTGTCAGTAATAAACTAGTGTTTATTTTTCTTTCCTTAAGCCAAGGCTTTTCAAAGATCGAAATCTTATCATCAGAGGAGAAATACAGATCGATAAGTTGGCTTTCGAAAAAAACAAAGTTCAAATATTTTAAAAATATGAGAATTATTATTAAAAATTATTAAAAATTTTGTATTTATACATATATATATATATATATATATATGGATTTACATATATGATGAGAGCGGGGAACTGCTTGAAAGGCGTTTTATAAAATTATAAAATGATCGAACAAGAAATAATAAATAAATGTTTAAAACAACTTTTAAAATAATGTTGGTACCCTTACTCCTTACATATATACGTGTCTCTCGTTAGAACTGCACTAATACTGCACTGCCCTCTTTTATAAATATATATATATACATATATATATATATATATATATATATATATATATATATATATATATATATATATATATATATATATATATATATATATATGTGTATATTTAGGCAGTAAGTCATTATCTAAGCAAGCATTGTTGAACATCACGGAACTTTCGCGTTTGTATATTTTCCTTGTGAGGTTCTCAAACTGTCGAGCCATCTTTCTGGTTTCAGGTGGCAATCCGTATAATACTTCACCGATAGTTTTTAATTCGGCCATTTTCTCGAGCGCTTTCGACTTTCGAGTCGTTTGCAGGATTAGGGTTTTGCTCGAGAAAATGGCCGAATTAAAAACTATCGGCGAAGTACTATACGGATTGCCACCTGAAACCAGAAAGATGGCTCGACGGTTTGAGAACCTCACAAGGAAAATATACAAACGCGAAAGTTCCGTGATGTTCAACAATGCTTGCTTAGATATATATATATATATATATATATATATATATATATATATATATATATAAATATAACTATTTATATGCATATATGTATTACAAACTATCTAGATTCAAGCAGAATAGATGTTATTTAATAACTCTAAAGTATGTATAAATAAATAATTGAGAATAAGATTATATTGTCGTTATTCATTTTTTAGAGTATCAAATTTTTACGCACACTTTCGTAATCATTTAACAACGAAAATACAGAGGTATTAATCTTGGATTTTCTATGAATGTCAAGAGAAAACAGTTCCAAAAGCATCAGAAAATGTGAAACATAAAATGTGAAACCTCACATTATTTAAGCAATGTATGTAACAAAATTATGCACGTATATTTCTGTTTTCATTTCAGGAATGTACGCCATATTTTACATATACACGGACATATATATATACATATATATATAGTTATAGGGTATGATAAATTAAAACTATGTAGTGAAGGAAGACATACAAAATAGTACATATATATATATATATTAGACCTCTTCAAAATTGACCTTTTTCATCAAACATATGGGAACTGATATTATTCCCATTCTCCAAGGTCTAAATCAGCTAAATATACCAGTTATTGTGATCTTGGACCTTGGCTATGCCTGCCTCAAGAGCCATGTAATTTTATTGTTGACGTTTTTCAAAAACGCTGCAAAATATGGGATATTATGTCCTTATTTTCATTGTAGCTTTCCAGAGGTTGATGCTATAGCATTGAAAGTGGTACCAAATGAAAGCTAATAAAGTTTTCTTGCATATGGTAGTAAGCACAATAAAACACATGAACACCTGTGTAAATTTTAACTAATTTTAATGCACAAACAGCTGAGACACTACAAAAAATCAGTTTGGTAGTATGATAGGACTGCACTGACACATATATTGCATAAGAAACTGTCAGATAGGATGTTACTAATACATGTATTATCACTTGTTCAATGTGGCTTTTTTGAAACTGTCAAATTCTTTCCTGTGTACTCCACAACTTGTAGTAAGCAGCTTCTTTGCTCTGAGTCACTTGTGATCTGAGTTGCAAAGTCACTCATTAGTTTCACACCTCTCTCAGCCACATCATTGGTCACTTTCACTGACCTCACAAACTTCTGTGCATTCCTGTAGCTGTCATTGTCTTCCCAGGTGTCAGCAGGAATAGTGAGCCAGTCACATTTCACTCGAAGAGCATCAGACAGAAAGTGAGACTCTGGCCCTACCAGGTCTGTGAGAACTGTAGCTGCATTGATGACAGGAAACACTGGCTTGCCTTTCCTGTAACTCTCAGGTGTCTCTGTTTCTGACAGCTTGACTGCGAGCTTCTCTTTTGCAGACTTGGTCATGCTGGCATGTTAACTGAACAAGGTGAATGGCACTAGTTCCTGGGTCAGATACCAGCGGTGGTTGTTCATTTTCTTGAGAACAGAGGTTGCCAGTTCATAGTCATACTGCTTGTATTGCAGCATGTTCTTCATAAGCTGGAGGTCATGGATAGGTGCATCAGCTGCAGATGTGGTGGTCACCCAGTGGCTGGTGTAGAATAAGGTCAGGAACTTGTTCATCCTCTCCAGCTTGAAGATAGTGTCCGTGTTGTATTTTAGTTCCTTGGAAAACATGAGCATCTTCATACAGTAAATGTTCCTGGCCATCCAGCGGGCTTGGTGAATGGCACCTGGCTTGGCCCAGTGGATACCTCGAGGAGGTTCCTCACCAAGCAGGATCAGGCACAGCTCTGCCACCTCTCTGTAATCTGCCCTCGGACTTGCATTCCTCAAGGAAATTGCTTAAGACTGCAATTGTGCTTGTCTTCTTCTGTTTCAAGTCTTGTTCAACTAGGCCCAGAACTCTTGGGCAGTCCTTAACCAACTTGTCCCACTTCTCTTTCACATTGCTGAACATTGGGTTGTCAGGACTCTTGACCTTGCTGAACACAGCCTCCCATACACTTCCAATTATTACCTCTGCTATGTGATGGCGACAAGCGAAGTAGAATACCTTTTTGCCTAGTTTTTCTTCAATAAGCTTCGCTGCACCCTTGTTGATGCCACTGTTGCTTGCTGTGGTATCAAATACCAAGCCTACAATGTTGACTGTGAGACCCCATGCTTCTATCAGTTCCAATGTAGCATTACACTGTTGGATTCCTGTGGAACTTTCTATGAAGGGCACACCAAGCAGCTTCCCTTCTTCATACTGTGGAGTACCAGAGACGAGCACTGCAAGACTTTCCACTGGGTATCGTTCACCAAAAACATCCCGTAGAGGTTTTCCATCCCAGTGTAGTGTGCAGTAATCTGGCGGACTTTCCTTGAAGTTATTCATGTAACTTTGGCACAAGTTATGACGAGTGTTTATCCTTTTTCGTCTTGTAGTAGAGGCTGATATAACAAAGTCATCAAGATCTGCGCCTCCTGCCTTCAACACTGCAGGCACTGTAGTCTGGTTGTCAGAGAGTGACACCCGATCTGCAGTGCTACAAATCTCTTCATTGGTCATAACTGAGTGTGGAAAGTGTAAGGTTATCGTACTTGGTTTTGATGAACAGCTTGGTGTTGTCTCAGTGTATTCTGAACCTTCACTAGTACCAGAGCCTTGATTGTTCTCTGGGTCTTCATCACTTGAAACTTTCCCAACTTCTGCTGCTGCAGCAGTCACTGATGATAACATTCTCTCTTCTCTTTCTTCTCGGAAGCTTTTCTCTCTAGACTTCTTCTCAAACACCTTATCATGACCTGACATGTGTGCCAGGCGAGTTGTCTGTTGGTCCAAGTAGAAATTGACGTCCTCTTTCTTGGTCTCCTTTGTGCGCAGCCTGTTGCTTCTTATCTCCTCCACAACATCCTTTGCTCAAATAACTTGTCTAAGTCCTTCAGAAAGTTAGCTCGTTTCTCTTCCTCTGGTTTGTTATTTTTTCCCTTGTTTTTAACAATTTTCCTGTATTTTTCATGGAGGATCATGAAACGGTTGACTGCATTTGGTCTAGTTAGTGTTTAAATCCTTGCCATATTCCAGAATGGCAAAACGACATCCACTGTATCATGGGCTAAAGACCTATTGTCACTGTTGGGATTATCATTCCTCAAATGCAGGAAATACTGGAACACCTGGCGATTAGTAGGAAGTTGAGAGCCCCTGATGCTGGAGCTGGGTTGCCCAATGAGATACACATCACTGAATGACCTTGTGGCAGGAGTTGCCACCTTTCTTCTCTTTTCAGTTGGTTCATCCCGTTCACTTGTATCGCTGACCACTTTCCCACAGCATAGTTGTCTTCCAGATGCCATGTTGTCAGCAGTTCACAAATCTTAACAAATCAGCTTTAACTTACAATCTGAAATGAAGAGATAAAACATACTTAGTGATAATAAATTATATACATGCATTAAGAGTAACATTTTTGAGATAAAGTTATGTATTACATGATGGCATCCTTTCCAAGCATAAAAATATATATGTTTGTGCATTAAAATTAATTAGAATTAACACAGGTGTTCATGTGTTTACTACCATATGCAAGTAAATTTTATTAGCTTTCATTTGGTACCACTTTCAATGCTATAGCATCAACCTCTGGAAAGCTACAATGAAAATAAGGACATAATATCCCAAATTTTGCAGCGTTTTTTGAAAAACGTCAACAATAAAATTACATGGCTCTCGAGGCAGGCATAGCCAAGGTCCAATATCACAATAACTGGTATATTTAGCTAATGTAGACCTTGGAGAATGGGAATAATATCAGTTTCCATATGTTTGAAGAAAAAGGTCAATTTTGAAGAGGTCTAATATATATATATATATATATATATATATATATATATATATATATATATATATATATATATATATATATATTCAAAAATTACAGATGTTCTCGTTTTTGCAACTTTTAGCTTTTTACCCCTGATAAAAACCACGCAATAGATGGGTGAAACGTTTAGTTTAAGTGTTACTACTTTTTGATTTTAACTCACATATATCTGTAGATAGTAATACTTATCATATATACAGTTACACGCAGATGTATTGTTTCGCTTTATCACAACTCTTTATTGTGGTTAGGCATGCAAGTGCTACAGACTGAGATTCAAATATATATATATACATATATATATACATATATATATATATATATGTATATATATATATATATATATATCGAGTGGGAAATCAGTAAAAGAAAAACCTGAAATAGTCAGTGAGTAGGTGATAGGCTAAAGAAATAAAACGTAATGTACATCCTTCAAAATCAACTGTCAGTTTTGAGTATTGTTTTCCTTACTTTGATAATGTTTGATGTCAGCTCAGAAAAAGAGAGATGTATGTTGGCGTTAGGTGCCTCCAAGCAATATTGCCTCGCTAATGAGTTCCTTTTTCTGATCGATCCTACCCTAAGATGGTGTCACGTACACAACTTCCTATCTTTCATCGATTTTTCTGTACGATATTTCCCAGTTGACTACTTACTTTCTAAATACAGTTAGGTATCAAAATAAATTCATAGGTACATTTGAATTGGATCGATATTTCTTTTTTACTTGGTGAACAAGTTGGGTAAAGCATATATATATATATATATATATATATATATATATATATATATACATAACATGTATTTAGAGAGAGAGAGGGGGAAGAAGAAGGTATATATAGATGGATATACATATATATATATATATATATATATATATATATATATATATATGTATATATACCGAAGGACTTAAGACTAAAGTGTTTTGTGGGGTTTTGTGGGGTTTTGTGTTTTTGACATATAGTTTAAATGGTCGAAAAACTTCATATATATCCTATATATACACCTTTTATTTGTCTAAAGCTCTGTCGAGGCTTGTTATATCAAGCGAAATATTAGATAGAAAAGTCCAGATGAAAAAGAAAACAAATGTTTTTATTTTTTATTTTTATTTAGTAAAAAATATTTGCATCTAACACATGGTTACTTATGATAGCATGTTGCCTCTATCTTTATGTTTAAAATGTAAAAGATGCTTAAAAAATGAACTTTCCCAAATGTATAACTCCCAGCGGCCATGCGCGATTTAGGTTCAATAAAAACAGACATTTGCACTGTTAGTCCATAACATCGAACGACACTTCTACAAGACCAGGAAGGAGTATTACGAAAAAAAAGGTTAATACCTTTTATTTTTCTAAAGCTCTGTCGAGGCTTGTTATATCAAGCGAAATATTAGATTTAAAAAAGTCAAGAATAAGAAGAAAAAAAAATGTTTTGATTTTTACTTTTGATTTAATCAAAAATATCTGCATCTAACACATGGTTACTTATGAAGGCATTTTGCTCCTATCTTTATGTAAATATATATATATATATATATATATATATATATATATATATATATATATATATATATATATATATATATATATTGTGTTTTGGTACTATGGCCATGTTTATGTTTGAAAATTACAAAATATGCAATATATAAAGAAAGAGATGAAAATATAAAAAATAACACTTAATTTTCAGAGTGACAGTAGAATCGAATTTCTTTACTATTTAAATATTTAACCCACATCTATACACTCAGGAAAAAATAAATACTAAAATTAGAGTACCTTACTAAAATGAGACATATAGACGAATAGTGCGTGGCTAACCAATCTCTAATAACATAGAACACAAATCACGTGCTCAATGTACAAAAGTAAGTATTCTTTGAAAAAGGTGTTTTAAAATTCATGTTATTCATTATTAAATATATAATCAAAAAGCAACATTTCCTGGTTTTCTAATACTCAAAAAAACTTTCAAATTTTTGAAGAAAGGGATCGTACATGATATTTTAAAAAGAAATGAATACTACGACGGTTGATGTGTTTACTATTATTTGTATTAAACTGAGAGTTTACCATTTTATAAGTACCTAAATAATATCCTAATAACTACATACTTTGTAATGATAATATTTTGCAAATATACAACACGTCCTTTATTAGGTTTCGCTCTAAATCCATTTATAAGTAAGAAATAATGTTTTTTCTAAAAAAGGTTTCATTAAGTTATATACCTGAACGAATATAACTGATTGAACCAGATCTTTAAAAAAAAACTCTGTATGTTGTCAGGGGTATAACATGCCTCATAAACCGAAATTTGAACAGATATTTCACATTCCCATCATTATTTCGTCCTCAAGATTCTCCGAAAAGCACTGCTATGACCCTGAGAGAACTTCAAAATGACACCATATTAAAAATATATTTCTACTTCATTAAAAACTAGCGGAACCCGTCGCCCGGCGTTGCACAGGAGAAAGTACTACCTATTGCATGACGTCGAATGAAAAAAAACGGCCTATAGTTACGGAGTTAACGAATGTTTTGAATTTTTTTAAAAAGTGGCCGCGTCGATTTGTGATCGAACGCTGAAACAGTCGAACATGAAACCTACATTCTTAACCACTGCGCCACAGTTTCGACTTAGAAATACATATAAAAATAGTAGAATGAGTAGAATGAGAAAGAACGTAATCTGATATTCGCGGAAAATCATTGGATTGAACGTGAGCGATCATTAAGTCTTTGCGTATTGCTTTATATTATGTAGTAAATTAATACCAGGCAAATAATAAATAAGGACGAACTGTTTTGTGAAAAGTAAACTGTGTTTATTAGTTCCCGGTGTCGATGAGTGTAGTGACAGTACAT
Source organism: Sepiola atlantica (assembly GCA_963556195.1). Classification (NCBI taxonomy): domain Eukaryota; kingdom Metazoa; phylum Mollusca; class Cephalopoda; order Sepiida; family Sepiolidae; genus Sepiola; species Sepiola atlantica. The sequence goes on from OY744520.1 coordinate 4,397,318, forward strand.
AATTGTTAGGGAGAAAAGTTTTTGCTACCACCTATATAGAGTTGGTTTTTTGGAGAGGCGTAGATGGGGGGGGGGCAAATGTAATATTTAGTGTTAGCTGGGAAAAAATGAATAACACATGTACTAAAACACGCTCGAGTAAATAAGTGTAATCTAATCGTGAGTTTAGTAGCCTGTGATGCATGTGGTTATTTTCCTATTCTCGGAGCAAATACAGGGGAAAAATCGTCTCTACTTTATATATTAGAAGATATAATTTCACTCAGTGTTTCCTCAAAACGAAACTATATAGGGATCAAATTAGTATTTAAAGTTATATTGTACTCACTGATAGAAATTGTAAGGTCCAATTAGAAAACTTTAGTGATCATTACATTTTATAGAAAATACATAGAAACCAACAAAAACGAATAAACATTACATGTTTGGTATAAAACAATTTTGAAAGGAAATACGTAAGGTTTTATTTTGTTCATTTTTATTATGAAGAGCAATATGTTATTGTTGATTTTACGTTTTCATTTTTATTGAGTACCTCATATAATGGAAAGATCCTTTTAGCATAAGGTTCTTTCATGTGAGCGGCTCAATTTGATCAAATCGGCTTATAAATTGCCCCGATTTCACTGTTAAACTAACGAAAACATTAATATCGAAGAATAAAAAAATAAAATTTATGTTGGGGTATTTTCGACTCACATTTTAGGCGAAAAATCAGAGAATTGTAGATCAATTCTAATAGGCTAGCATTTTCAATTCCGAATATATTTACATTTTACATTATGTACGCAAAATAAAAACACAACTTTAGCGGGACAGAAAATAAAAACGTATTTCTATAAATGTTAGTTAAATATCCAGAACTTATGCCGAAATCGAGCCAATTTTTATCAGCTGACCCTTGTAGACAAATATACCCACTGTTACAAAAAACATGATTTCCTAGATTGCTAAAGAGAGGATATTTACAACTAATTGTCCAGAATTGGTTCAAGTTCGAAATACTGATTTTTCTGATCGTACCTACTATATCGATACCAGCTTTCATCGCAAAGACATATTTGTTATTTAAATGAGTTGAAAACCGATACACCCTAATACCCATTATATAATACCCACAATCTCCTTCGTATGGGTGATCTTTTCGAATATTCCTTTTCTTTTTCAAGGTTTATCTTACCATTCATCGCAATAGTTGACAACAGCAAATATTGAAAAGTGGATAACACCTACTAAACTTTCTCAGTTGAAAATGATGAACATAAACTGATCCCAGAGGAATTTATGAAACGATTCGACTCTTACTATCAGCCATCAAAGAATAGCATTTTACTCAGACATTAGTTATTCCCTTGAAAAAAGATCGACGATAACGTATTTGACGTTTACGTGACGAAACTTCGCAATAGCGCAAAGCAGTGTGGATGTGTAATAATATTTTATAGTCGTATTCAATACATGAAATATTTAGCACTACGAGAAATATTATTTGTTAAATCTAATCTACATTGAAGTAAATCAGTTTGACGCAAGCGCAGAAGAGTCGAAACCAGAATAAATGTTATTGATGACTTTATCTGAAGTCATACTCAAATCGTATTCTTGCAAACACGTTAAATCACTGGCTCGTAGTTTATTCATTCCGGTTCAGACATTTGAATAAACATTATCCTTTGCAGTTCTGTTTTATTTGTTTAACGATATATTATCGCGTAGTAAGTAGCGAACATAACTAATTAATTTTTTTTTTGCCAAAATTCGAGTTAAATCATCAACATAGTCTCCTGCTAGGGTGACACACTGTGGTGAACGCTTTCTGAACAATTCGATGCTTTTTTTTCAGACCGATTTGTTTTTGGACTAAAAATAAGCCTCAATTTTTTATATCACTTCTTCATTTTCCAGTTATCTTCAATAATCAGTCAATGAATGTAGCTCTATTCATAATACAAGTATGTCCACTGTCAAAATGTAAGAATTGTACATACGAACATAAGCATACGGATATAAGAATATAATATCGAGTTGGTGCCTCAAACCTCAAAAACTTGGAAATCCGGTTAACATATAATGGAAGCCCTAGCACATTTTTTTCATATAAAACAATTTAATAAACATTTCAAAAGATGCAAACAAATACTCGAAATGAAATTCAGTTTTATCGCTTTATGTGAAAAAATGAGTAATTGAGACACGAGAAAGACGTAGTCGGTGGGAAACAGGTTCGAGGACTACGGTAGGTGAAGCAGAATGTATACCTTATTTTTTTTTAATTCAGGATTGTGCTATGAGCGCCGCTTGGGTGCTAATTATCATGACGCAGAATTTGACTAATTTTTTACGCATAGGCAACATTTTCAGTCAATTGGCTGAGAATATGTACTAATAATTAGCGTATTAACTCGAGGATTCAGGAGAGTTTGGTGAAGAAAATCATATTGTATACCATTAAACACGAACCATCACCGCGTATTTATGTGATTTAGAGACAAGATTTATAATTTTAACCGAATACAACCAATTAGATGAGTATAGTTAGGATCATAGTCGAGAAAGAACTCCTAGTTGATAAATTGACCGTCATTTGTTTAAGTAAATAAAATCTAATCTAAGGCTGAAGATGTCCCATGGAAGAAGAAAACAACGCTTATTTTAAGTACAATAAGGTTTAATTTTCTAAAGTAAATGAAGCTTTAATACCTTAAAAACGTTCCCTAATTCTTAATACTTTACATTGCCTCAGATGTAACTAACACTCTGTCAATATTAATTACAGAAAAACAAGTTTACTATTTCAGATAGTGATATAGTGGTCTATATTAAGTTATAATTTCTTGTGTAATTGTTAGTTCTTTACAGATAGAACCCGGTAACATCAATTTTACTACCCAAACTCTTCTGTGAAATCTAAATCTGTTATATACAAATGTTCTGACCACTTGTATCATTTTGATCAAAGGGATGTTTGCGGTCGAGCTTGACATTTATAAAAAATAAATATGACGTGTTGCTTTATTTTATAACTTGAATGTTATAGAAATAAAAAAAAATGCAAACATAAATCGTAATATGTGTTTTAAGGTTTTGAGCAGGAGTGCAACTTGTACAAAAAACGCTGTGGTGTACCTTAGAAGAGGTGAAATACTAAAGATTTACCGAAATTTACATAGAAAAATGCCTTTGCTGACACCCCTTTCACTCAATCAATGATGATTACATCATTGGGGCCTTCCTAAAAAATGAATATATTTAATGTTTAACATGAGAACAAGAAGGTAATGTTGTGTTATGCGATCGGGACATGAGAATATAGGGTTTCTCATCGAATCCCAGCAAATGTCAGGTGTCACTACTAAAAAACTCTACTTGTGGTGCGTCTGGCTCTGTCTGCCTATCTCTCTCCATACACCCATTAACAGAAACTATGTCATATTACTCTGATTTATTTGTTATGACACAACCACGTAACACGATAAAACACGTCTCCTCTAGTGTAAGTCCAATTATGGTAATTAGTATTCAATCTGACAATTGATTTTCGGAAATTTGCGATAACATCTACCCTAAGGATAATGGAGTTTTTAATGTAAATAATAAATAAATAAAACATGTTTTTGGGGTAGAAATTATTAAAACTATTACATAGCAGGAGTCGTGGTTTGAGTAGCATAATTTAGGATTGCAATGCCCGTGAAGGATACCGAACGGAAGTTATAGAAACCACGTTATTTCCGGGTTAGGTCACATTTCCTTCTCTTAGCTGGGGAGATTTTCAAGCAGATATGTGTCGGGCGGCACCCTCTGTGAATGGGGAGGACTGCAGCACGTGTCGAGCGACTTATGTAGTGAGACGGGCTATCTGTCTATCTCTCTGTCTCTATATCTATCTCTTTTTCTCTCGTACATGTAAAGTCGACCTGTTCCTGTTTATGTCGCTTTGAATAAATCTTATTTGAAAAACAAAACAACCAGTGCCCACGTGTTTTTATCAAGAGACGAAAACAGGCCTGAGTTTCCAACGACGAGGAGAGTGACGACACGTGGTTTCAAAGATTTAGATTCGCGTCCTTTACGGATAATATACGCATAATATAACAAAAATAGTTTTTATTAAAGTGTTTCGAAATTTCACATTTTCTTTCTGGTTAAAATGAATTTATTTATTTCATTGATGGGATCAAGTGGGTAAATATAATAATTTTATATTTTTATGAATGCCAAAATCGCACCGGATTTTGAGAAATTTAGTTTATTGTAGACATGTTTGTTTCGGTATTTTTTTCTAATAAGTCACTATTTGTCAAGTTCAAAATTACACCGAGGATAAAGGTTATAGAGATTGATGGATTGCCAATTGAATGATAATTAATATTAGGACAAGATTTTAAATGATAAATGAAAAAAATGATTGATGTGACTATTTATATGGGCGGTGTATTACACGTATTTGTCGACATAGAATTTGAATACAGTTAGGATGTAGTCTGAAGAGAAGTTGTCCTTTGGTAATGCGTTAAAAAGATGCCACGTTCTTGGAAATAAACTTTGTTTATAGAAATTTCGTTTGATTCTATCGGCAAGGAGGAAGGAACCAAGTTCTTTGATGTCAGGGTAAAGGACGAGTTTTTGCTGTGGGTCATAAGAAAAAACAGACATAAATCACTAATGAATATAATACCTCCATACATTTATACAAAATGGGTTACCGTATTTTATCCACAGACAACGCCGGCTCCATCTGCTCGTATTCTGTCATGGGAATCGGTCTAGACAAGGCGTGAAGCTACGTTATGTAAGAAGCTTAAAGAAGAACTTCAAGGTATTAAACTAGCCAATAATAAGTGTTAGATGGATAAGTTGAAACCCAGAAAACAGCAATGTTCCCCCTTTGTCAGAAATATCGCTCATAGAATGTGAGGAGTAAAGGATAAGATAAGAGAAAGCTAGAGTTACGAAGCGAAAGTAAATCTAAGGTCCACTTTCTACTATCTTATTATATTGAATCAACAACCGGTAATACCACTTTCTGCGGTATTTGTTCAGCGTCGGGCATTCCGCCTTCGACTGAACGTGGAAGTTGATGAGGAATACAAATTCCAATATGGTATGGGGAGATGACAAACAACGCCTAGTATTTCCAAATGGTCACCTATCTTGTACTGGCCAAGCTCAACGTCGCTTAACTTCGGTGATCTTACGAGAACTGTTGTGTCAACGTGATTATGCCGTATACTATTATATTTTGTTTGGTTTAATATCGTTTGAGCCTTCTACAGTACAAATAGAAATGGTTGCGGGTTTAACTTCTTACCGCGATGTCATCTGCTGATATATTATAACCTTTATATGTGCGAAGTTGATCTAGACAAATCCAGATGTCATATCCACTCTTATTTGCACAGGTGTAGGGTTTTTCTAACTGTAATATACAACATTTTTCTTCCATGCTATGATCAAGAAGAAACGACTGGATTTCTATTACGGCGGGTTGGTTCGAGATTTTCATATGAGATTCAATAAACAAAGACGGGAATGAAATTGAATTTTGCTGACGAAAAGCAAATCTTTATTCTATTCTGAATAAAACAATTTTATTATTTTCCATTACACATTACTTTAACATACGTTTTCATGAGTAAGTTTATTGTCTTTTATTCCTCTCTCCCTCTTCCCCTCTTCCCTTTCTCCCTCTCTCTCTCTCTCTCTCTCTCTATCTCCCACTCTTTCTGTTTATATATATATATATATATATATATATATATATATATATATATATATATATATATATATATATGGACTTACATATCTGATGACAGCGGACCACCGCTTGAAACGCGTTATGTAAAATTATAAAATGATAAAATAACCAATTAATAAATAAATATTGAAAAACACTTTTAACAAATGTTGGTAGCCTTACTACTTTATATATATATATATATATATATATATATATACTTTTCTATATAGAGTTATACATCTGATGAGAGCGGACCACCGCTTGAAACGTGTTAAATAAATAATGAAAAAAACTTTTTACAAACGTTGGTAGCATTACTCTTTTATATATATATATATATATATATATATATATATATATACTTTTCTATCGTTGGAACTGCACCAATACTGAACTACACTCTTGTATATATATATATATATATATATATATATATATATATATATATATATATATCTAGGAGTTAAACACATTTTATTTACAGTTAATTTTTATTTACCAACCTTTCGAATCTTACAATACAAAGTACATATATTGGCCTTACTACTGAAATTGTATATTATAAATTTGAAAAAATAATCATAACGTAATGGGATTAGCGCAAAAGGACATAGACTTCCCTATTTAATCTCGAACAACGTAGATCATCTGGCTAATGTATATATATATATATATATATATATATATATATATATATATATATATATATATATATATATATATATATACTAGCAAACACATACGCGTCCTCCGAACAGCAATAAATGATTTTACATGTTTACTTTTACTCAGAGAATTCCAAAATTATAATAAACTTTAGCTCCCCTTAAAATGAGATTTTTTCAGGGTCATTCTAGATCGTTAGGGCAGTGTCTATGTTTTAACACGAACCCTAAGTTTGACTGACAAGATCGTTAAACCACACGACATCGCCACAAATGTTCCCCCTCCCTAGAAAAAATAACGCACAAAATTCATATTCAATCAAAAATAATTCTAAAACAAAGAATAACAGTACAATATAGCATATTTTACGTTAAATTCATATGCTAAACTGATACCACATTCTTAATTCTTAAATATTTTCATGTTTCTCGTTCGGTCAGGTTTTACATGGTATTAATACGTAATCGCCTAAAAAAGTAGAATCTAATTTTATCAAAGGTTCAATATTTTTATTTATGCCATGCAAATAAGTTAGTTACATCATTTGAAAGTTATTTATTTCATTTTTACTGGAACCGTAAACTAAATGAATTGCTTAAAATTAAAATAAAAAGAGACGTATAGTAAATAAAAAGTAAAAGATTAAAGAAAATAAATACGGGTAAATTTAGAATTTAGAGTGAGGGATCAGTTGTATATAGATTTAACATAAAATGTTCCCACATTTTTTGGCTATTGTATTTTTAGGAGACTTAACAAAATCTATTTACCACTATCACTACGTCAAAGTAGCAGTGTAAGAATACCACACGTTTCTCTTTAAAAAGTAGTGTCCCCTTCCATAAAAAAAATGCAGCAGATTTAACTCCCATAGCTAAAAAAGAATTTAGTAACTCGCCTTAAAACTGGCCCGAAAAAAATGAATTTATATACGAAAAATGTCCCTACTTAAAATTATACAACATGTTTTTTTTTCTTTGCTTCTTTCCATCAAGTTTAAAAAGGAAGACAAAATGTTTTTTGGGGGATGGGGGATTTAGCGAAGATGTACATCTACAATCAAAATATGAATCTTTATTTCTTTCGTAATCTGAACAGGTCACAGTGCTATGAAACTTTTGTTTTTATGTGTCAATGAGAATACTTAAAATGTATTTGTAAACATGCAAAAAATAAGATTATTGTTAAAATTTATGAATTAGGCATTAGCTTAATTAATAAAAAAGTTATTTATTTATTTTTCACGGAAAATGTAAAAAATGAACAAAAAGACGATAGAAAAGGATCAGAAAGAAAACGAGCGAAACACCCACCCTCCCATTCCAACTCTCCTTTTCTCTTCTCACTTCTGCCTCGCTTGTAGCAAGCCACACACTTCGGTAAAGTCGTCAGCCAGCGCATAGAGTTAAAACTTCAAGTGGTTTAGTTATTTTTCTGATGTATTTATAAAATAACTTTTATTAATTTTTGTTAATATAGACGAAACTATTGCATATATAGCAAACATAAACCAATGCAATTATAAATTAATGATACTACAAATTAATTAATTAGGAATGGTTTTAAAATAGTTATGCTAATTAAGCAGTCAAAAAGTATATCTTTTATCTAAACCATATATACAGAATATCAATATATTATGTTGTATTATTGATTCAAATAACAGTAACCGGTTTGGATTATAATATAAGAATAATAAATAACAATAACTTTCGCATTTATGTATTTACACACACACACACACACACATATATATATATATATATATATATATATATATATATATATATATATATATATATGGGACAATGAAAAAGGAAAACCAAAAAATGGATGTTTTTTATGTGTACATCAACGTTTCGTCTTTATTTATAAGACTTCATCAGGATGATAATATAGAGAAAAATGTCATGCAAGCACAAACACATGCAGGGTTGACATATTGGGAAAAAGGAAGAAAATAATGGCTACTATTGGGTGGAAGTCCGTACTTGGTGAGGAGTGAAAAATTAATGTTGATGAAAATGAGTGGGGAAGAAGAGGAAAGATGATGGTGAGCACCCTCCTTTTCTCTGCATACACCCCCCACACACAAACATTCCAACTTACTTTTCCCCCTTTTCATTATTCCTGCTCATCCCCCACCTCTTTCTCTTACTACCAGCCACAGTAGTCCTTGCTCACCCCCATGCACTAGTGACCAGTTAAGCATATAATAAGTACGGTTACTACACAAGCCCAGACGGATGCCACTTTTAATACCTTGGAACGATTTGTATCACTAGTGTCAGGAGCCTACAGCTAAGGCGCATATAATAATAATGTTTGCATAGTTTAGTCATTTTAAATTATGAGAAGCTTTTAAAACCACCGATTACTATGGCTAATAGCACCTTTTCTGAGAGTCAATCATTCTAACTCCACAGCCTAACATTGACAGGCAATTGGAACAAATACATAGAAATCATTTCCAAGGCTGCTGCAAAGAAAGTCGTCTCCTTCTACTATGCTAGAAAACATCTCAGACCTGAACGTATCCTGTATCTCTACAACGCAACCATTCGACCCATACATGGAGTAGTGTTGTCGCATATGGGCTGGAACATCAATCACTAGTCTCTCCGTCTTAGACAGTGTACAAAAATGAATCTCTAATCTAATAGCTCCTACATTGTAATCCAAGCTCTAACCCTTATCTCATCACCGCAATGTTGCATCCCTGTGCTTGTTTTACAAGTATCTTAATAGAATGTGCTCCGACGAACGTGCAGTACTGGTGTAACCTCAACATAAACACATCCGACCAACCTGACTATCAGCTAAATCACACTCACTGTAGAGGTTGACAAATGCTGGAAGGAGTTCTACTTTAATTCTTTGTAATTATATCCTTACTTCCTGTTTCCCTTACTCTACCAACCTGCAAAAATATAAATGTAATATAAATAAACATTTCGCTGCACAACTCCTCATTTATGATTTCTCCGTAGGTTTAGTCCCTAATTCATAATAGCTCTTACGTCTCAGTGGAAATGTGCCTGGTTTGGGGTGCAAAAAAGTATATATATATATATATATATATATATATATATATATATATATATATATATATATATATATATATATTGTTTTATGACGATAGGACATACATAGTGAACTTCAATGAACAAAGTTTAGAAAATAAATATATTTTATTTCTTTTTATGTTACTTTACTTTTAAAAAGAGGACTGCCTCTATTTATATAACGTTAGGTATGTGTTATATATCTGTGTATACAAGATTTATTCATAAGCTGATTAATAAATCATTCTAAATTTTTGAACATCGCTACTTATTCCGAATCTGTTTACACGTAATCTGAATAACTAATAACAACTAATCATATTTTTTTTAATATATAATAATAACCTTATTTCCTGGCTAGTTAAACAGTAAAACGAAGGATTTAAATGATAAACACCGTTCGGTCGTCTAGTGGGATTGATTTGAACGTTGTGGGAGTTGAATTTTCGAAGTAAGATTCTCAGTTATGAAGAACGCTTTTTCGTCTAGAATGTTATGCGCTAAAATACTAGGTAAATGAAACACCCATAATTTGTAAATAAAACATGAATAGAATAAATTCCGAGATTATTTTTAATTCGACAACCTGTAACGTTATTCAGGTTCTCATATATGTAAGGTGAGAGAAAGGAGACGACCATATTTTGTTTCATTATTCCATCTTCAGTTCACATATTCATGCTTCTGCTTCGGCTTGTGCTTGCTTCTAGCAGCTTACTTTTTAATTAAAAGTGTTTTCTAACATATTCGATTCACACTTTTCTCATCACATTTCTTCAGTTCACACAATTTTTGACAGATTACAATATATTGTCGCGATTTCCTTGATGGTTAACCAAATGAAATACCCAACATTCAATATACAACAAAATTATGTTTATTTACTTTCATTAATTCCAGAGAAACTTTGTCAAATATTTACGTGAATTAGCATATATACCGTGTTTCTGTTCGATGAAAAACACCCGTTTTTCGAATTTATTTTATATCTAACCTGCTGAAATAATCACCCAAGCGTGCGATGATTTAAATCGTCTGCTTTTACCAGATTACTTTTTGCCATATTATTTTGGCATTAGTCTTTAGGAATGGCTGATCTTCTTCTCCCATAGGCATAATATCAATCGCGCTTCATTTCACATAAGCTATTAGGATAACAGCTTTTTTAGTACGGCTTCGTGAGTTTATCTAATGTTACCACAATTACAAAACCACATTAACCTATTGCGAAATAAGAATTGATTAACAGATGGCAATAGCATAAACCAGTACGTGTATTTGTCTGTAAATAAATCAATGTATTTATTGTAGGAAATGCACAGGATTATATTCAAAGAGGAAACAAAGACCAAAGGCATACATATACACACACATATATAAATATATATATATATATATATATATATATATATAGAGAGAGAGAGAGAGAAATATGTATATATAATTTTACATATACACAAAGCATTTATATCAATATATATATATATATATATATATATATATGTATATATATATATATATATACGATATATATATATATATACAAGATATATATATATACACACGATTAAATATTAATCTAATATATACACATATATATATATATATATGTGTGTGTGTATATGTGTGTAATTTATTTGTTATGTATATAATACCAATGAGCGAACCATTTATCTTCTGAAGAGCAGCATGAATAAAATATCCTGGAATAACATAAATATAAATGTATTTTGATTTTAATGATCAGTGATGGACAGTGCAGGTAAAGTCGCCGAAACTACGGTAATAATTCTCTTTAGTTACACGTTTTATTTAAAATTTATATATATATATATATATATATATATATATATATATATATATATATATATATATATATATATGGGAAATGAAAAAGGAAAAATAAAAAAGGATGTTTTTTTATATATTCATCAACATTTCGTCTTTATTTGTAAGACTTCTTCAGGATGATAATATTAAGAAAAATGTCATGCAGGTACGTGAACATATTGGGTTGACATGATGGGTTGATGGGAAGAAGTAGTAGCCACTACTGGAAGCAGTAGGACCGATGTCAGGGCTGTGTGAGGTCAGTCGCCTAGAATGAAATAAATGTTGATGATTCTGAGTTAAAAAAGTGGTTGGGTAGGCGTGAGCAGGGATAATGTGGATAGTTGCAAGTGAAAAAGTGGAGGGGTGGGGGTGAGCGGGAATAATGGGGATCGCAGTGAGTGAAGAAGTGGAGAGGTGGGGAAAGAGGAGGGGGAATGTTTGACCAGGTGGCTATGTCAAGAATGTGAGGGATGAGTAGGTTGGAAGGTTTTGCTTCGTGGTGAATGAATATGTGTGTGTGTTGGGGTGTATGCGGAGAAATGGAAGGTGGGGGAAAAAGAGGAGGGGGAGGCCCTGTGATTTTAGTGAGTGGGTAATGTCACGGGTTTAGAGAAGATTTGAAAAAATGAGGTGTTTAAGTATGGGAGGTATGGGTGGATAAGGGTGCGAGAGAAGTGGTCGAAAGGGTGTAATGGGTGAGGGGAGATTTGTTGTGATTAGGTGTGAAATATTTGAAATATTTTGAAAAGTGGGAATGTTAGACCGGCTGGCTATGTTAAGCATGTGAGGGAAGAGTAAGTTAGAAGGTTCGGATTCGTGGGGAATGAAGATGTGGGGGTGGGGGTGTAGTCGGAGATATGTGGGTGAGTGTAATTTAGATCTGAGAGAAAAATGGATGTTATCCATGATCTGGAATGAGTTTTTGTTCAGTAAGGATAATTTTGCTTATTTAGGGCGATAGATTATAGAAGCCATTTCTTTGCTTGATGGTGTTAAAGGCAGTGATTAGTGCAGTTTCCAGTAGTCTTCGCCGAGCTTTGTTGTGGATGCATTTGGTGATTTTGGCTTGTTCAAATTTGAAGGCATGACCGTGCTCTAGTGCATGGGAGAAAAAGCCACTGAGAGAGATATTGTTTTTATGTCCTTTTGTGTTCACTTAATCTTTTTTTCAATCCACGTTGTGTTTATCCCACATAAATTTGATGACAGTTGTTGCATGGGTGATTTTGTTGTGGTTAGGTGTGAAATGTTTGGGGGATGGAGTGTTTGACCAGCTTGCTATGTCAGAGAATGTGTGGATATAAGTAAGTTAGAAGGAAAATGTTGAAATGTGTTGAGAATGTTGCAGTGAGAGGAGGAAAGAAAAAGAAAAAGAAACAGAAAGAGAGAAGTGATATTAGTTTTGATTGACTTTTAGAAGCGCGTATTTGTATTTTATCCGTCCATTCTTACCTTTTGGGGAGTGGTTATTTTCGAAGAGCCTTCCCCCAGTCAAAGATCAAATGAAAAATGTCAGCGAAATAGATAAATTAACTTTAATCGCGTGAATTTGTAAAAATATTCTTTCTACGGAGTATAGGTATTAAAACCAGGTATATCTAAAACACATTTTATATTCAAGTATGTCTGTATTCTTTGTGCATAGACAACTGTTTGTAATATCAGTCTACGGGAGAAGACACTAAATCATACAGAAATATACAATTCACTACTTTGCTTATTAGTATTTACAAAAATCTATTATCATATAATATTATATATATAATATCATATATACATATGGATATATATATATATATATATATATGTATATATATGTATATATATATATATATATCACTTATATACTTCAAAATGATTGCTTTGGTACAGAAATATACAATTCACAACTTTGCTTATAAGTTTTTGCAAAAATCTATTATCATATGATATTATATATATAACATTATATATACATATGGATATATATATATATATATATATATATATATATATATATATATATATATATATAACTTATATACTTCAAAATGTTTGCTTTTCTGTTCATAAAAGATACGCGAAAGCACTTTTAGTCAAAGTTTAAAGGTTTCTATATTTAGCATTTCCTTTGGGAGACAGTTTAAGATGTCCGATGACGATAGGGAAATGATCAGACAAAATAGGAACATGTAGACATTCACTTTAGTACGTACAAGGCAACATGATAAAATTAACTTACACACGCATACCAATATACACATGTGTGTCTCATATAAGTTTGTCGGTTACTTTCAATGTGGTGAAAATATATACTTACATATAAAATTAGAATAAAAGAAAAAACAAATAACGAAACGAAAAGGAATAAGAAAAAAGTCATTTATCTAAATGAATAACTGCGAAATAGTGTTCTATTTATCCTAATCATGTTTGTATCAAAACACGTTGCGTTTATTTAATTCAATTGTACAGTCTTTTATTTTCAAATACATCATAGCCAACAGAACGCTTTCTAAACACATGCTACATAAGCATAATAATTTTAGAAATTACTTCTAACAAATTAATATTCTGAACAATTCATTTCAATTTTCGTTTTACAGGTTTCTTGTATATATGCAAAGGTTTTGTTAATATTAATGTTATAATTATTATTAGTAGTAGTAATATTAATTTCAACGATTTTATGAAAAACATTTAACGTTTGAAATGATTATTTTGAAATTCGAATAACTTCCGGTCACATTTAAGCATGCGTGTGTTTACACAAATCAACAACTTAGATAACCTGGCGTAATTTATTTAATAAAATTACACTCCGCATTGAACGAAATAACTTACAAAGTTTTTTCTTTAGATATATACTTGATCTTTTGAACTAAATTAGATGTTGTCATCTTCGTCGTCATGATTATATTTTTTAAACTTTTTTTCTGTCTTCTAAATGCGAAAGTTTTTTTTCCATTTATCACAACTTTTTGTATCAAAATGGAGATGGGTATAGTAATACAATGTTTTTACTCAGGCTTCCATAATTTTAACAACAAACGTTGATAAATTTGTAGATTAAACAATGTGATTCTAGTTTTTAGCGTCATTTTAACTTATTAGGACAGTTAACTAATATATGTTAACACTAACCCTCAGTCCGACTGGCAAGGTAGTAAAACCACACGTAATCGCCGAAAAGAGTCGACCCCTCCCCTCAAATAACGCACATAATGTATCTCCAATAGCAAACAAATGGTTTACTGGCATAAAACCCTAGAATAGCCCGGATATAGAGGATCATTTAAAGTTAAATGTATATGCGACACTGATGCCCAACTCTACATTTTAAGATATTTGTGTTGTTGTTTTCTATTGCCGCCAAGATTTTCTGGGTATCCACACGTAATCGCCTAAAAAGTAGAATCGTGTTTCGAGGCGGTAGCTAAGAGTGTTAATCTACAATAATACCTAAACTTTTAATATTTTTTTTATTTATACATGAAAAATAAGGTATTTAATTATTTACCTATTTATATAATTTTCACGCGAAAACCTAACACCACTTAACTCAATTGCTTAAAATAAAAATAAAATAGGAACGTGCAATTAAAAAATATAAGATTTAAAAAATATAATATGGGTAAATTTGCAGATTAACTAACTCCGCTACCTCCTCCAATAAATATATTCTGCTTGTTAGGCAATTACGCAAGGAAAACATATTTTAGAATTTAGAGTGATGGATCAGTTTCCTAAATATTTAACCTAATTGTACGTTATTTTGTGCGTTATTTTTTCGTGGGGGAGGAGTCTACATTTTTAGGCAATTACGTGCCAGTCGGAGTTAGTGTTTGTGTTACAAATATATTAATGTATTATACCCTCCCCCCAATGAATTGCTGCCTGGAGGGCGGGTAGGTTTTGCTAGTATATAGATAAAAGAATTTGTGTATTGCGCATATTTAAATGCTAATAAATACTGACATCATAATCTGTTATATATACCTGGAGCGGGACACAAAAGGTTGTTTGACATATGTATATTTCCATTATACATACATACATACATACATACATACATACATATAAATATATTTATATAACATCACGTAAACCTTAGTTATCCAGATAAACATATTTTTTACATTTTACTGATAGACAATTACTTCTGACCATTTCAAAAACATATATGTTCATAAGAATATGTAGTGGTCTCCCATTAAAAAGCATTGAATTTTTGAATTTTATAATAACGGTTTGAACACGAACAATGCATTTTTTGTAAAATAAATATTTATTTGTTTAAAAGTATCAAATGTTCTACACAATATCGTCCTCATTCAAGAGTGCCATGAATGTGTCTTTTTTTTTCTTTTTTCGCGACATGATTATTGCTAGTAGAAGGTAGAAATATATATTTGTAGTTAACTTATTAATAATATCACACTTTTTCCATCTTCTGGTTAATAGTATTTTTTATATATTACTTTAAGATTTTCTATTAGTAAATATATGTATTTACAGTATCCTTCTCATGATGATTATTATTTCAATTACTACATAATATCATTGTTTTATTCCAAATTAGTACATGGATACATTGGAAACTGCAGGAATAAGCTAGGCGCCACTAGAATAACTAGCCTATTTCACAGTCAAAGGATATTTTTCTAATTCTGAGATATTATGCGTCCGAGGCCAGCTGTTGACGAAAAAATCAACTTTACTGTGCGGTATCTTGGGAGACTTTTACAGACATACAAACATACGAAAAGAAAACTCTCCTTGATATACTGGACCTAGCAAAATATCCTCCCTACGATCTTATATTTTTACTAAGCTGCCACGTTAGCCCTTTTCTGCCTAGGAGGAATGAATCATGACGCACGAAAATATACTAGACAGAATTAACAGCCCGAGTAAATTGAGTTATAGGTAATTACAACATAGCCACCAGCGATTGAGGTATAACATTAAAGTTATATTTTCATCTATTCAGAAAAAAAATTAGAATATTTTTGCACGATAAAAAAGTACAATTTAAATCTAATAATTAAATTTCATTAAAAGTGTATGCGAAAATAAAACGAAATAAGCTAACAAACACTTTCTTTGACCCTACAAAGTAACAGGTAATGCCCGGGAGCATAATATAATGATTACATAATATTTCATACACTACTCTTATATAAAAAAGGCGGTAATCCAGAAAGAATAGTATCGTGATGAACTAAAGTATATTATAATGTTCCCTTCTCCCTAAATGTAAAGGTAATGTTTGAGAGGAATGTATTATGACGAATGAAAAAATACTAAAATGAATATACGCCTCTATTGTACAAAAGAATAAACAGTTTACGACCGCGACTCTATGCTACAAAAGAATAAGCAGTTTATAGACGTGTCTGTTCTGTACAAAATAATTAAATGTTTACGGCATCCCTCTATTGTACAAACGAATCAAATGTTTATTGCCGCGCCTTCATTATGCAAAATAATAAAATGTTTACAGTCGCGCTTCTATTGTACAAAATAATACAAAGTTTATTGCCGCGCCTCTATTGTACAAAATCATCAAAACTGTATGAACGCGACTCCATTGTACAAAAGATTAACATGTTTACAGTCGCGCGTCTATTGTCCCAAAAATCTTTGGCCGCGCTTCTATTGTACAAAATATACACAGTTTATGCACAAAATAATTAAACATTCGGCCGCGCCTATATTGTACAAAAAAATCAAAAGTCTATGACCGCGCTTCTATTGAACTAAAGAATACAATGTTTATTCACGCGCCTTTATTTATTACGCAAAAGAATCAACAGTTTGTGGCCGCGTCTCTATCATAGAAAATGATCGAAAGAATAAACAGTTTGGGGACGCGCCTCTATTGTACCAAAAAACAAATGCTTATGGACTTGCCTCTATTTTACGAAAGAATCAAAAGTTTATGTACGCGCTTTTATTGTACAAAAGAATCAAAATGTTACGGTCGCGCCTCTATTGTACTAAATAATACAATATTTATGCACGTGCCTCTCTTGCATAACATAATCAAAAGTGTATGGAATAGCCTCTATTGTACAAAAGAATTTAAAAAGTGTATGTACGCGCTTCTATTGTACAAAATAATTAAAAGTTTACGGATGCGCTTCTATTGTACAAAAGAATCCAACGTTTATTTACTCGCTTCTATTTTATTAAAGAATCGACAGTTTACGCCCACACCTCTATCGTACAAAATAATGAATGTTTACGGCCGCGCTTTCAATGTACCAAATAATCAAAACTTTATGTACGCGAATCTATTGTACAACAGAACCAACAGTTCCAAACCTAAACTGTTGAAATACTCTGTACTGAAATCGGAGGATATATTTGTCCTGCTTCCCATCACCCATAATCTGTGTCTATTTATTTTGAATTACTTTCTGACCCCCCTCTTGCATCCTCTCTTTGGTGTTATTTCCGGTTTAACTTTAGCGAATGACTTGCATCTTTATTAACATTACTACATAATATTATTTTTTTCTCCGAATTATAACATAAATACGTTGTAAAATGGGAGAAAAAACTACCCCCATCAGAAACAATGACCTTTTTGACTCTCAAACGAGAAGTATTTTTTACTAATTCTAACATATATGCCCGGAAGCCGGCTAGTCAGAAAGTGGCAATTTTACTAAGGTCTATCGAGTATTTTGGCAGCCTTTTGTTCACAGACAAATAAACTAGCAAACAAAGAACAGAAAACTCGTCTTTATATAACGACTAGCAGGGCTACTTGACGTTGCCTGGTTCTATAAATATAGAAGAAATTAAGTAGTGTGTTTACATCTTCATAAACAACTTCTCTCTCTTTCTAATTGTCTCTTTGTCTTTCTCTCTTTCCTTTTCCCCATTGTTTAATCCCTCTCCCCAACCCTATATTCCTCCTTTGCCCAGCCAATTCTTTTCTCTTATTTTAATGCTTAAATTATAATTTCTTGCCCCCCTCATTATTTAGAAAGTACGTAATGTTAATTAATTTAAAAGTCTAAACAGAGTTAATATATACCAGTTACCAAAGGTAATACTGTAATCTTACAATGTTTGATCCTGGACAACGCCGAGTAGAACAAATGGACCAGATCAATTCTTAATTTCGTGTTACCCACTCTATTTAACGATATTAAGGAGATACGTAATGTTGATGAAGCCAGTAGTATGAAGAGATTAACTATATACCCATTAGTAAAAGTAATACAAACATCTTACAATTGTTGATCCCAAGCAACGTGTAGTAGAACGAATGTTCCCTGTTAAGCCCAAGAACTTTCCAGACACCCCGATTGTGGTGTCATTTCTGGAGACCTGGCAGTGCGGCAGGATGAACGCTGTGTGGCGGATGGTCACCGAGGCGTTAGCAGACACAGTTCCAGGCATCAAGCTGATCAAAAAGGAACAAGCATCGCAGAATATTTTGAAAACATGGCAGGGGGAGGTAGGGCCCCTATTAAGTTTCATCATCTTTCTATCGTGTTGTAAAATTAACGTTTCCTCTGGACGTTGGAGGTTGAACCCGAGGCAATCAAGTTACGACAAATTTGCTGACCGGCAGCTTGGGACAAACCTGGGGTGCCCTCATTCCTGAGGATTTTAGGCCGGTGGTTAACACTGAATATTGCTCATGTTCATGGAGTCTAACTTGGCAAATCTCAACGCTGAGGGATCTCATGGCCCGCAATATAGATATGACTGCACTACAGGAAACCCACTATGACTCGATTTACGACTTTCATGTACCGTCTGGACATTACGACGTCGTATCTTCGGCACCGGTTATGTTAGGGATGTTTCCTTGTACGCGAGTCGTACCCTTGTCGCATGGTTAAACATTTAGGCTGGTCCTGGCTGATGTTGCCGTTAGCAACAGCAAGTTTCGGATAGTCGAAGTTTATGTGCATAACAGTCCTGTGGAGGAGGTTTCCTTTTTCCAGCGATTGGAGATGTTCCTTGCGGGTTCGGAGCGGATGGTTGTAATTGGTGACTGGAATGTCATAATTGATCTCAAGATAGCTAGGGATATATAGGTGCGAGAGCAACGTGTCTGACTAAAATGAAGGTGCGATCTAGTTGATAGGTTTCATCTTGAGCATCCGGGGCTGGAGATGTGAGGTTGGCACCTTAATGAACCTGCCTGCCCAAGCACTTACTTGGGCAGGATGTTAATTAGAAGAAGCGAAGCAACATTTCTATCTTGACCCAAGTTCCCTTCATTATGATGTATGACCACAATCTAGTTGTGGCCAGTCTTAACTTCGGGAAAATACCTAAATTCGCTGGATACTGGAAGTTAAATACCTTATTGATGAGGATACGTGACTTCTGATAAAAGTTAATATTAATAATCTAACGGGCTCTAGTTGGATCGCTTACCGGTACTAAGTGTGTGTGTGGGGGGGGGGGTAACTTAAAAGCTAAAATCAGACGTGTTTCTATGAGGTATAGCCAGAGCCTCGCATCATAAAGGACTAAAGCAGAAAAGCGGTTAGAAGTTAAGTTGGCCAAAGCGGTGGCTGATAAGGATTATTTAACTATAGCATAAGTCAAAGAGGACATGAAACGTGCGGATAAAGAACGATATGAAGGTCAGTAGTTCTAGCAATATGTGATAAAGTGTCTAAAGAAGCCTTCAACCTGGATGCCAACAGAATGTAACAATTTTTGACAAAAGTGTGGTTTATTGTATTTTCTTACTGTTTTTTAATCAATTTCATCTGCTGATTCCAAAAATGGTATCATATTTGCTGTATCATCGACCGTTATCGAAATATATCGCTTTTCAATGTTATCGTATATTGGAAAATGCTATATGTTCCGCTAATAAATGCGTATCTATTTTTCTCTTTCAGATCAATTACTAAGTTCTGTCCTTATTAAGCTGGATACTAGAGGATGTGAAATATTCCAGGTGCATTTGGTAATGCGTGTGGTTATTATATTGGAAAATAGCAAATATTACATAAGATCGTGAAAAGGGCCAAATTGTGGATAGCATACAGACTTTATTAAGGAATTCCCATGGGTGACCAGGACAAATAATGGGCCCTTCATGTGATATGTAGAGACTCTAGAAGGATAGCTATGAGGTACAGGAGGGACAATGTCTTTTGTTATTACATTAGTATTGAGATAGTCGAAGAACTATCACGATGTATGTTACTTTTGTATTATTTTGATGTGACAAAGAACAGAAAAGTTAAAGGAAGACAAGCTCTTCAGTATCCAGACATACCATCATGTAGAGCACCTGCCAGACATGATGACAGCATACCAGTACCACAACAATCAGTAGATGTAAGTTTAATTCTCATCGTATTAAGTATTTACAATGCATTAATTTTCTTACAGATGTATGGAGTACTAATGTACGTAGTTATTATTCTTTACAGACGGAAGATGCAATGGATTAGGGTTAGGGTTAGCAAGTAGCGTAATTTAGGTGGTTTGATAGTGGGGTAATCGTTTATTGCCCATTGTTCACCACACTATTGTAGATTTTCCAGAAGTCGCGAGTACCTAGTTTCTGGGACAGAGTGCGTTTTTCTTGACTCAGTATACCTTCTCTTTGCCTCACCTATCACGGCCTTACAATTAGGTAAGGAGAACATATACGTAGAGTTGCCGGCTGCGTCAGTAAGGCTGGAGAATCCCAAACAGTCACGGTGGTGTTCATTAAAATCCCCAAATACATGCATCTTGGCATTCGGGTCAAGTGTTGGTGCTCTATCCATGCTTTCAGAAACAGAGTTTTGCAGGGAACAGCCCTGGGTCGAAGGGGAACGGTATAAGAAACATAAGTAACTAACGCTGTGATGTAAAGTCAATCTAAAGCACATGTAGTAGTAGTCATGCGATTCTAACATATTTTCTCTAGTCAAGGGGAGGGTGCTCCGAATGTAAACTCCTAGATCGTGCATATATGTGTCTTACGGTATAGTGGGGGGGGCGGTAGTCACTCATGTCAAGGTGGTGAAAGGAGATTGAGGGTTGAAGGTTTGTTTCACTTAGTGCTAGGACTTCCGGGGAGCTTGTCAGGAGAAAGCTTTTAACGTCGTTGATGTTGGTTCTAAGTCCCCGGATATTAGTGATTGCGAGACTCCAGGGCTGAGGCGAAGGCATTTTTTGTTGGGTGT
This sequence comes from Sepiola atlantica, assembly GCA_963556195.1. Lineage (NCBI taxonomy): Eukaryota > Metazoa > Mollusca > Cephalopoda > Sepiida > Sepiolidae > Sepiola > Sepiola atlantica. The sequence continues at coordinate 4,418,773 of OY744520.1, forward strand.
CTGTTTTAGGTTTGATTTTTTTTTCATGACATATTTGTTTTGATATAAAGTGGAGTGGGCAAGGTCGGTGCTTGTTAGGTTGCAATAAGCTCACACAACTAATCCATTCATCGCGACCTGGTTCATGAGGGTGGTGGGCTCGTGAAAGCCCACCGGAGATAACTGCAGAGTTCCTTTCCATGTGCGACATGGCACATACAACTACCCACGGCATTATGCAACTGATGATGGAGCAGCCGTTCTTAGCGCTACTCAAGAGTTTGGGATCCTGTCCTGTCAGTCGGAAACAGCAGCCAGACAAGCTGTCTGACATGTACCCTCAACCTGTCGGAACAAAAGCTATCCCACATTAGTCATGTAATACTTAGAGACGAAACAACATTCCTCAACTTGCTTAAACAGAGAGAATGAGAAACGGTGTTCATTGTCCTAGTAAGGAAACAAGGCCAGGAACTGGGTGTTTAGGTCTACTGTATAATGAGTTCAACGTCTGGAATGTTGGAACTCGGACCCCTGCTGTTTTTAAAGGATACCGATTAGTGAGGGTCTGCATTACTGGTTGGAGTTCTCGGTTTACACTTATGCTGTGTATCGTGATATCATGTTCATATATGGAAGAATTGTAAAAGAGGTCAGCAGACGTAAAGAGCAGGACACAGAGGAATGAGTAAAAGAAAATAAATACGTAGTATTCCCAACTAATATGGCATCAAGAGGCCCCACCGGAAACTACTATATGGTCCAGACTTCATTCACCAAATGGCAATACAGCAACCCCAGTATTATTCACCTACTGATAGGACATCCTCTTTAGGGTAGTACTCCAAGTTTGGGTATTTGGAATATCAGGCGGATGACGTCAGCCCAGGTAAAACGTGTACTTCAAGCACCACTATTATTAACATGGTAACAAAAAAAGAAAGGGATATTGCTAACACTGAATTGCTGACGGCGTGGGCATTTTCTTTAGTAAAAACATCGCTAATCAAAATGAGGACTGATGTCTAAAGTAGAGGAAGCGAGAGTTACGGGGATGCCGATAATGCGTTTACTACTCTTCATTACTTTAGTTTAACATAAAGATTATAGCGACTCATAGAAATAAAGACAACAGCTTAGTATAAGTTTTCTGGACACTTTTGAGCACTTTAGCGATGCGTTCCCTTCCCATAGGTCATTTCTCTTCTTTATTTTAATTTTTCAAGACTGAAACTTTAACATTAAAGTCCATCGATGAGAAGCGGATTTTCATTTAATGCACGATTCTGACAGCTCCAAATAAATACAATAAATGGCTACGAAGGTATAACCTCATTGCGAAGAAATCAAAAACGAAAATCAACGTTTTCAGACATATTAATATGAAAATGCAAAAATATTACGGAATCAGAGAGAGACAGATAGAGAGAGACAGAGGCAAGGTTATTATTTTAATTTTGTGTAGCGGGGACATGTCCGTGTATTCGTTACCAGGCAATACTGACCAACAAGTTAAGGAAGAAAGGTTTAAGCCGAAAGATGGGGGGAAAGAAGGGTTTTTTATATTACTTTTTCTACTTATTTAGTGTATAAGATTATACAGAATCAGTGCAAGACAGAGAGGAGGAGACATAGAGAGAGCAAAGTTTACTTAGCCAGGTATTTGTCTTTTTGTCAGCAAACAACGTTGATCAACAATTTAGAGAGGGGACGTCAGGTTTAAACCGAAAGATGGGGGTGGAGTAGGATATACTTTTTTTAATATTACTATTTTTACGATGCTTTATTGTTCATGATTTGAAAGCTGAAAATATGGCATTTAAATGTATCAAAGCGCATTTGTTATGACACAGCTTTTTTAAATGTGATTAAAACTGTTTCTTAACGCGGTGCTTCTTCAACAAACGATACGGCACCAAAAAACATATTTGTAACATATGACGCTTTATTCACATGTTACTAAAAGTCTTTAACAAACGTTTCCCGACATACGAAAATTTAGAAACGTTATCAAAAGGATTTTACTCTTTTAAATCTCTTTTTCAACTAGGCTAACCTCCTTTAAACTGTATGTGGCATGTTTCTCTTAACTTACGCGCTTTCCACGTTATTTGTCGCATACTCCGTTGTTGCATATCTAAAACTCTTTTAATAGCGACCCTCGCCCATACGATGATCATAATTTTTTTTGAAGTCATTTTACTTTTTATTTACAAAATGTTATTTTATAAATCAATTGCAAATTACCTGTGATTTATTTTCTGCTCTTCGTAGCTGTGTTGAATGTTCTTTCAATATTCTTATTCGTTGCGTTGTGCCGTGAGTTATACTTCTGATTGCTTTATCTCTCTTCTCTTTACTTACGCGGTTTCCGCGTTATTTGTTACATACTCAGTTGTCGCATATTTAACACTATTATAATGGTGACCCTTGATCATGCGATGATCATAAATTCTTTTTAAGCGTCTTTTTACTTTTTTTTTTAACAAAATGTTACCTGTCAGTTACTTTCTGCTCTTCGTATCTGTGTTTAATTTTTCTTAACATTCTTATTCGTTTGATTTGACCAGCGATCGCCTAGTGATGTGTATCTGTTTTTTTTGGAATTAAACTCTTTAAACGACAAAATAATTCGAAAGACAGATCTTGAAACAGTTTCAACGGTTTTATTCGTATTTTCTTTAGATAATGCCTGAGAAAGAGACCACCGTTTTCCCAGATTATTTTATCTGTTCGTCAAGGTTTTCAACTCAGCTAATTCGTAGTTTCTGGTGGGGCGATGGGAGTGACGGTTGGAATATTCCCGTCTCATTCGAGATCAAACTTCAAGTTTACAGATTCTTTTTAGACATCTGTTCGGTCCTCGTTTGGACAAAACAAGTTGCGTCACGTAACCTTTGTTCGCCACAACCAGCATGTTATCGCTTTTCCTCTCGCTTTGTGTCCAACCACGCTGACTCCAAATGTTTCATCTCGGCCAAATCCTGACTTGAGGATGAATCATTTAGCACAATCGCATGTCATCCTAACCTGTGCTCAATTTATAAATTCATACTAGTTTAAGTACACATCTCTCAACATATACAGCTCGGCTTAATGTAACACATTGATCAGAAGCGAGTTTTGATTAAAAAAGACATTCCCAAAACTGTAAATAAACACAATAAAAAAGGCTACGGAAGGAAATCAAACACGAAAATTAACACGCGAAATAATATCAATATAATAATGAAAAAATATTAATGAATCAAGGAGAGAAAAATAGAGTTAAAGAGAGCGGAAGTATATATATATATATATATATATATATATATATATATATATATATATATATATATATATATATATATAAATCTCTCTCTCTCTCTCTCTCTATATATATATATATATATATAAATCTCTCTCTCTCTCTATATATATATATATATCTATATATATATATATATATATATATATATATATATATATATATATATATATATATATATATCATCTTTTGTTGTATTAATGAATGGATACAAATATCTGCGCTCATCTTTCCTTATCTATCATCTGTAATATTTCGTCATATTTCACACTGCCACACATTTTAAACATGACACAACCCAAATAATAAAATAGAATATTAAACAAATCATCATGAGCCACTCTGGTAGTGAATGTACTGTGTGCGTTCAGAAAGATATGAGTTATTTATCTTCTTCACCTCCTCTATTCGGTCGTCATTATTCAGCTGCGTCGCTTTTATTTCTTTTTATCTTAAAATCTGTTTTACTATCTCAATTAACAGAAGAAGTGGATTAAACTTAATTAAAGAAACCCTTTTGCGTATTTGAGCTTTTTGCATTCTTTCGTAATTAAAATGCTATTATTATTTAGCTGGAATGAAAATATAATTGAAGTAATAAATAAGTGTTTATGAATGTACATGTTACAATGCTTTCATAATTTAATAACATTTAGAAAATCTCGATTTTAATTCATAATTCAAGATTATATATAACATTATATATATATATGTATATATATTTATGTATATATATATATATATATATATATATATATATATATATATATATAAATGCAGTAAATCCGACTTTTCCGGTCCACAATAATCGCTACCCCAAAACGAGTGAGATATAGTACACATTTTGAAACCGCCGGTATCAATATGCCAATGGATTTATTATTATAATTCTAGTTTGTATGTTTAAAAATGTGACAATTTATTTTTTTGTTTGAATTATTACGAATATTTTCATTGAGTTTCCTGAGTTTGAATTGCTAATAAATATGTGCTGAGGATAAAAATCATTACGTTTACATATTTTTAGCCTTTTGTAATAGTAATGATAAATTGAATTTTCTGGGACGCATTTATACGTGGACATTATTGTTAAATATTGTCATTTTCGTAGCATGTTTAAAGAATATATATATATATATATATATATATATATATATATATATATATATATATATATATATATATAGTTACATACGACTTTCGTCGAGAGCACGGTAGCGAACACGAGAAAAAATGTCCAGAAAGTTGCTTGCAAGTCCCCGGGTTCTAATATTACTAACATAATACAGGGAGAGGGAATTCTCCAATTTAAAACATCACATTGAATACAAAGAAAGAGCCAACTAGAACGCCAAGTTAAGATACCAATAATATTTATTTACAAAATAATAGGGAAGAGATTATCATGTTTAAAACAAATAACCAAAACAAGGCAAAACATTATTTTAAATGAGTAGAAGTATGTCTAACATAACTATGGCAAGCAAATACCATGAACGAAATAAGCCTGAAGCATCTCATGGAAGGAAGGAAAATGGGTGTTTGCTCACTCGACTTTTACAACTTAAAAATGTCTATATATCCTTTTACAGTTTTTAAATTTTTAAAGTGTTTTAAGTTGTAAATTTTTAAACTCTAAATAGTTTTACAATTTCATAATAAGGAAGAATTAAATCTTAAATTAAATTTCTTAAACTTTTTAATTTGATAAAATTAAATCTTAAATTAAACTATTAAATTATTAAATTCTAATTATTTTAAAACTTCGAAATTATTAATTTCATAAATCTTCGAAATTATTTGATAGGGCAATATCTGTGAAATTTGTTTTTTTATGCTTAGGCCAGAGAATTTAGGTAGCTACGTGGAATGGGAAGGTAATCAGAGGCGTTGACCTACATTTAAACACCCCTACCTGTTTGACCTAGACTTATGATTTGACCCAGACAAGTGACATCCGGTATAGGTGATTTGATTTAATATATCTGTCGGTGTGTGGTGACGTTTTTTTTCTTTTGTTAACTTCGAAATATAACATCCGCTCAGATAACGTCGTTTGAAACATCTGTGACTTTAGTATTGCGTTCTCATCGGCGAGAAAGGGTTATGTTTACTTGGCTTGCGGGAGAGTGTTTACTTTAAAATTTTACTTTATTCATTGGAATAATCTTTATCGGACCCGGAAGAAGAAATGGCCGAATATATTGACTCAGTTTGATTTAATTCTATTCAAATCGGATTCAGCGGATTTTCCATTTAACCAACGAATTTTGGTTTGTGCTACTCCGATCAAATCATTTGAATCCTGAATTTTGAACATGATAATCTCAACACAAAGTGAGTTTATTGAACGTTTTATTTGATGTGGTTCATTTATCATTGTATTAATTAACATAAACATTGGATGCATGTTTCACTGTAATTTACTGCATCGATTGCGGACGCATTTCCCGACTGGATAACTTTTTCGGTTTTAAATTCTTTCAATTTTTTCGCTTTTGGACTGTCACTCAATACCTGGATAAATCTTCAATCAACCTCTTGGATATCTTTCCTGAATATGTTTTAATTTGTATGACTGGGATGGATTTTATAACTTTAACAAATAAGTATGTTTTTGGCTTGATATATGTGATGTGTTATGTACTTTTATGTATTTTTGTATATATTTTTTATATATTTTCAAAGTATAATTTAATCACCTGCAGTAACGCCACTGCGGTAATCGTCTTCTGAGGAGAAGGATTATCTTTGAAAACTCATGAGTTAAGGACGTTGAGATACTTTGCCTGAATTTTGAATTCTAATAAAATTTGATTCGCACCTCATTTTATTATTTCATTTCAAATTATGTTATTAATGCTCTATCCAGTATATTGAGCTTCAGTCTTTATCCGGAAGTTTCACTACTTAAAATATATTAGTTGCCTCTTATATCTTTTGTTGGATTAAGTTCATATATATATATATATATATATATATATATATATATATATATATATATATATATATATATACGAGTAAGATTAAATGAAACTCGCGGAGTCGGAACAAAGCCGAACAAAACAGCAGATATGGAACATACAAAGAACACAATATACGTTTAGATAGTACTTTAAAACAGTAATAAATAATTATTTGAAAATAGAATAGAATCCCCAGCTTTATTTGGCCTGCATTAAAATATATACACTCGCATAGCAAAGTATATAGTTTAGTCGATAGAATGTGCTAGGCAACTGCAGTAAAAGTTTAGATTTGGATTATTATCGTGCCGAAAAAAAACAATTATTGAATCAGTACAAGCTGTAATAAAAGAGTTGCTTTCTAATCTATCAACAACGTTCTCTTCTGAATAAATAATGGATTGAAATAAGTAATATTAAACGTTATGTACTGACAGAGAACCTTGGTGTATATACCAAATTTAACTGTTTGTTGTTCTTACTTTAAAGAGAGCATTGGCAGAAACCGAAAATTCTTGAACCTAACAAAATACAGACGCTTGTATTTAGAACAAACAGCAGAGTTCGCGGACGTCTAAAGTCATACTGAGTCTGGAAATATTATTTTCTTGCATGTAAATCAGTTTTAAGTATTACCTTCGTACGTGTGGCAGATTATCCTTGTCTAAGTCTCAAGTACCTCTTGAAATATTGGCCGGCACACAGGAATAGAAAAAGAAAGTAAGCCTAAAAAGTTTTATATTTGAGACTTAAAATGTATTTCTACAGCTAGTGGCTAACTCAAGTAAACATAACTTTTACATCTTTTATTCTTTTCAATCCTACTTAAAAAATATTTACCAATGTGTAGTAAAGGCACATGCAACCTTTAAACGTTCAGTCTTACACTATATCTGGCTTTTATACTAACGTCTTTAGGCCAGCCGATTTGAACACATTTTGGTGCAAGCACTCGATTCCCCCGTACATAAAGCACATTACCCTGTAAATGCCCCATATTTTAAACTCCTAAGCAACAGAAAAAAATGACTGAAATAGCGATATTCAATCCCGAAACATTTAGGTTTATTTACAAATATTTTGAATGGCATCAGAACAAATATATCTGTAAAGTGAAAATAATTATTTCTTGATACCAGATTTACAAGATCAGGTTTATAAACATGTTATGAAACACATGTATTTTGCGTTTTCCAGAACACTACTTTGAAAAAGATTCTTTTTCTTTTTGGTTTAACTTTTTTTTAAATTCCTGTATCCCTTATCAATAATACCTCAGAATATTTATAACTATGCCCGTGATGTTGGCAAACTTCTTTCCTCTCTTTGCCTTTACATAGCCGAAGTAAGTATAACGCAGAGTGAAATGTGCTATGAACCAAATCAAGTTTTTCCAAATGACAATGTATCTAGCCATTATTTATAACATGTATTACACATCAGTTGTTAAAAACTGTTCAGAAGGAATCGACGTTTGTCATCAACACAGTTTCTTTCTAGGGTTATGTACTTATTCTAAGGAGATGGCTAACAACCCATACACTCTGTGTTATAAAGTGTAGAGATTGTTTGTCATCTTTATTCTACGTGCATAAATATTCTAACCACCCCCAAGTCAATAATCAACTCAATTGCCCGGTCAGTATCCAATAAAATCTCTAAACCTTCTGCAAATAAATCTATTTTTAGGCAGAATTGTAATTTTTTTAACAACGCCTTACTTGCCTTAGGATACAACGATAAAATTAGGTACAACAATACACCCCCAATCCGTAAAATAATCTCACTAGCTTAATTACCCATAATATGGCTTTAAATTCCAGAAGACGGGGTAACTCTAATATCCCTTCGAACCCTAATCCTCACAATACAGACAGCTTGGAAATTATAAGCACTAACCGGAATTCTGAGGGAGATAAAAGGTCAAGAAGGAAAAATAATATCTGGTTTAACCCTCCCTTCAATCGCAATGTAAAAACCAACGTCCCTAGAGAATTTTTTAAAATTTTAGACAAATGTTTTAGGTACCCCCATAAATATTGCACAATACTAAATAAAAACTCTATTAAGATATCCTACTCCACTATGCCTAAGATAGCGCAAAATATAATTTCATCCAATAATAAAAAATAAAAACTGCCCAACAATTTTCCTCCCCTCCTCCCCAAAATAAATGTAATTGCCGTAGACCCAGAGACTGTCCCCTTAATGGTGATTACATTCATAGTGATGTTATATACGCGTGCACTATTAGGGAATTCCGAGAGAGCTCTGGCTATAATTCGAACTCCGCTTCGGCAGCCCTGCTACCTTTACGTACTGCTCCCTATCCCTCTGACCCGCTAACTCAAAGTACCAGTAATAACCTCCCTAGCTCTTACCCCTCATTTTCACCGAGTAATCTTGAACCCTATACAATTGGCAGTAATACCCCGGTTGTTCTAAGCCCTACCCAAGCAACCCAAGTGTATATAGTTTCAGATCCATCCTTTCAAACAGCTAGCAATTACCTTAATTACTCAAATGCAAATTCTGCACATTGCAAAATTCACACATACATAGGTCTTAGCGCTTGGCCAATTAAGATAAGAATCTCAAACCACATGCAATAATTTAAATTAAATAACGATAACCCCGGCACCTCGCTTTCTAAATTAATTAGAAACCTTAAAAGCAATAATACACCCTACTCCTTACATTGGTCCATCTTGAGAAAATCTAGATTATATACCCCAGGATCTCCACACTGCAGCCTTTGCACTCTCGGAACTTACGCAATAGCCACAGCTAATAAATCATTACATACTATTAACTCTAAAACGAATTGATTCCCCATTGCAGACACAAGCGTAAATATAAATATACCACCTTCTTGACCCCTCCAGATACCCCCTACCTAGCAATAATTAATAGACTTCCCCCTCCCCACTTCTTATAATCTTTGTACTCACTATTTATCTATCTCAGATTGCCCCTCTAGCAATTCCCCTTCCTCTGGTGTGAACATTTTACCTATCATTTAAAATTTACTTATCTAATTTGAATTGCTTTGCTGCCAGACTTATGCCTCGCGGTGTCGCTGATATTAATACTGATTTGCTGTCCCCTATCATTTTTAGTTATTACACCCTATCCACCGTCGCTGTATGTGCATGTATTAGTGCTGTGAGTGTATGAATAATTGCTTTTTATACATCCAGCATGTGTATATATATATATATATATATATATATATATATATATATATATATATATGTGTGTGTGTGTGTGTGGTTGCCTGAGATCTCAAGTGCATGTATCAGTGCTGCGCTTCTGTGTGTAAGCGGTTTTGATGTGCAAGTGTACGGAGGACGCTTAGGTGCTTGTGTGTGTTGTGCATATGTGTGTATATATATGTATATATGTATATGTATATGTATGTATGCATGCATGGGTGTTGTTTTTCTATTGTGCATTTGTGTGTGTATGTGCGGCTTTGTTCACGTGGTTGTTTACATGTTCTTCATTCACAATTCATGTCAGATTACGGTGGATGTTCAATGATGCATCTTTAATTCTATTATCTATTCTTTTTTTTTCACTATTTATTATTATTTGTTTTATTATTATTCATTAGTCTAAGCTGTTTTGCATCTGCTTAACACCCCCATCCTTTCCCTATTTTTAACCACCTACATTGTCGATGTATTTATAGATTGACAATTGATTCAAAATCCCTTAGCACCCGTTTTACCTCATAAAGAAATTTTCTAAGACCTTAGGAATTATAATAAGACTGATATTTCCCATTTCTTGTTTAAATTAACCTTATTAGCGACAACAGTTCTTCTTCCTTCCTTTTCATTTTTCACACCCCGATAAAAAACCCTGTCCCTATATTCTTTCCCCATCCAAAATGATATCTTATCTGTATTTAATCTACTTACATTCCCTATGGGAACATAATTTCACTGTGGTGACAAGACATTTTGGTTTCGGCCACCTTGGAATTTATTTTTTATTGTTTTTTATTTTTACTTTTATCTTCCGCTCCCTTTTTTCTGCCTAAATATTATTTAGATCTGAATCCCTTAACCCCTCCCCCCCTGTCGGATTGCACTCTTTATTAACTCGCTTTTTTATTTCTCTTTTTTTTTCTTTCTTATTTGGTTCCTACCCTTTCTTCTGTCTCTATATTTTGTCTAAGTTTTTTTTTCTTCCCTTCCATTTTCTATTCCCTTCCTTTATGCTATCCGACACTTCCCAAGTAATTTTTATACATTGCAGCAGTTCGCTTTGTCTCCATTGAGATTCTGTCGTTGTTTTTTCCTTGGTTTAAGGAATGAAAGAGAAGACAAATGAATGTGTTTTATTAACTAAACTGCACCTGGTTTTGAACAACTGAAGATATTGATTTGCTTCAATTTGCAGGTCTAATCAATTTTCATTGACTTACCATATTTTTGCTCTATCCAGTATATTGAGCTTCCTTATTTCACAATAGGTCCAACTCTCTAAAAGTTTACCTTTTAGTTATAATTTATATATATATATATATATATATATATATATATATATATATATATATATATATATATATATATATATACGTCGGATTACTCGCATCCTTCCTTACTCATATATATATATATATATATATATATATATATATATATATATATATATATATATGTAGGTATGCATATACATAGATAGATAGACGGATGACTGCAATTGTCTGTTAATGTATTTATTAGTGCACCAACTCATTGTAACGTGTTGTAGATATATTCCCAGAATAATGCATATTCTTAAAAACGAGATACCTAAGATGACTTAAATAAACATGTTTCAAGAATACAAAACATTTTACTTTTGTTATGACTCGGAAATTATAGAAATTAAATTATAATAAATGTGTTTCAATTAATGTTATTTTACTTACACTTGTTGTATCCAATGTAATGTTGAGCATTTTATTTCCCAACTCAAATATTGAATACTTAAAGAGTACGTCAATCAATCCTTAGCGCCGTGTCTTTCTGCTAGTATATATATATATATATATATATATATATATATATATATATATATATATATATATATATATATATATTATAATGTTTCGTTTAAAGTCATAAAAAGTAGAGCTAGCTGGACAAACTTTAATGTTTCTTTTTTTAAGATTTCACTTGGGAGACGTTTGAAGATTTCTGATAAGAAAATGGTCGGGCGAATAGGAATCTGCAGACATCTACTTGAAAACTGAAAAAAGAACATGAAATAATAAATGTATACGCACGCATTAATATATATATATATATATATATATATATATATATATATATATATATATACACATATATGAAATCATATATTTGCGAATAATAATATAGATATGAGTGCATGTATGTATGTGTGTAAAAACATGTGTTTTAAAATGTGTTCATGAATGAATATATATATAATATAAATTAGTTATATACATATATAATATATATATATATATATATATATATATATATATATATATATACTATCAATTGAGTATATATATATATATATGTATATATATATATATTCTATCATAGGGATATATATATAGGAAAATGAAAATGGAAAACCAAAAAATGGATGTTTTTTATGTGTACATCAACGTTTCGTCTTTATTTATAAGAGAAAGAGGTGGGGGATAGGCAGGGGTAAAGTGGATGGCATAGAGGGAGTGGAGGAAGAGGGGGGAGGGAGGTGTTTGACCAGATGGCTGCGGGGAAAAGTAAGTTGGAATGTTTGTGTATAGGGGGGGGTATGCTCATCCCCCACCTCTTTCTCTTACCACTAGCCACAGTAGTCCTTGCTCACCCCATCCTTCCATTTTTTCCTTACTCATTTTCTTCAACATTCATTTCTATTTCTCCAACAAGTACGGACGTCCACCCAGTAGGGGCCATTATTTAATTTTATTTTTCCTCCCAATATGTCTACCGTACATGTATCTGTACTTGCATGACATGTTTTCTCTATTTTATCATCCTGATGAAGTCTTATAAATAAAGACGAAACGTTGATCCATTTTTTGGTTTTCTTTTTTCATTTTCCCATCACGTCGGATTACCTTCATCCTTCTCTTCCCATATATATATATATGCATATTGTCCTTGTAAGTTTTTTGTTTAACATTTGATAAATAAGCTGTGTTCATATGATAGTACTAAATAACAAGTAGGTCATGTATGTATATGTATGTTTGGTAGAAACATTTCGACTACATAATTGCATACATATTCGGTTATATGCTTATTGAAACTCTTTAAATTATCATATAACGATTAGAAGAAGTAGTTTTTATCCTAGAATCAAATTCATTTTGAAAGAGAACAAAGAATCGAAAAAATACTAAACTATAAAATTCTAACAAAATACATAAATGAGCAAGAAATTGAGTCAGATTGTCGTCGCAATTACTTAGATAATTAATTTCTTTTGTTAATCACCTTGGGGGTTCTTTCAAACGGCAATGCAAACTCAGATGAGAGTTATTGTAATTCAACTAATGGGTGTGATTCGTAAATTTTTATTAAAATATAAGTCGTGTACGCCCTAACGGTCGGTTTAGTGCACGATAGGGTCGGCAGGGAATTGCTACCACTTACGCATAGAAAATAATTACCAAGTACCAGATGTACGGTCTACTATAGCTGAAAAAATATACAGTTTTAATATTTAAACTTCCAAATAACATTTTTTTTTTTCAAATTGTACATGCAAACGAATAGTGTTATGAGGCAGCAATAGTGGTAGTGAATATGAAAATATACAGCTAGTTAAAATATGCGTGTGAGAGTAATTCTATACACTAACACCGGTGCACCAGTAAGTGAAGTTTTATGCATACGTTCATACAAATACTAGAAGGTAACACACTACACGAGGATATATATGCCAGTACAAGCACGTGTAACATACGCCAAATGACATATACCAAATGACATATACGCATGCAAATATGTTGTACTCAGATGTTCAAGTAAGAAAAGTTAATATTGATATTTCTTTGTAAGTGGTATATGTAGATAGATAGAGAGAGATCAGATTAATTGAAAGTATACGTGTGTTTTATCGTATTGGTTTTGTTTTTCTTTTGTTTTGAGTCATATGTAGATTTTATTCGCATTTACTGTCGAATTAATTTAGGTTTGTAAAGATGTTATGTTTAAAGTTAAACAAAGAAAAACAAACCTGATAGAGAAATAGTTATAAACATTGATGAGGTAAGTTAAAATCGAACTCGCTTCACCTTTAAAACCTGCACATTTTCTCCAGTTCAGTCCGCACTGTGCCCAATTGTTTGCATTAGTTTCCCCAATACCCTTCTTATTAGTATGATTTCTGAAATGCCATCGGGTACTTATGTGATAGGCCACGTGAAGGTTGCCAACATCCCAAGTGAAAGTGTGTATGTGGAACGAACTAGATTTATACTTTGCACCCCTAGGTTGTGAGTCCGTGTCATTAACCACTTCGCTAAAGCCACCTCCTTGTAAATCATAACACTAGAAATAAACTTCAAATCTTATGCACAATTTATCTGAGAAACGTAAATAGTTGAATTATTCAAAATACGTTAATCAGCTTCAGTTTAATTTATTAACGTTGTTTTCTCTTTGGGAGAAACAAAAGTAATCTACAGTAATGTGTCGCAAACTGCATCTGTTTATTTCTTTAAGAAAAAACTACCTAATAAAAGCGCTTTCATTTCGTTAACGTTAAATTTCCTTTAGGTAACACTTAAAACAGAATAGAACATACATATTTAAATAGACGTGTTTAAACTTAATTGACGCAAATGCTTACATAATTTTCTTCAACAATTGCAACAAATTGGCCTACATTTATTCTTCGGGAAACAAACTAAATTATATTCTTGCAAATATTTTCTTCATATTAAATTTTCCGTGAAAAAAATATTTGTTTATATTGATGTATTGATTATTTGAATTATTCGGACTACTATTCTCATCTTGCGTACAACATAATCGCGTTGACTGATCAGTTTCTGTTAGATCAGCGAAGTCAAGCGATAATCAGTCAGTATCTGATCTGTTACAATTTGGTAATAATCGGCGCTGTATATCATATCTATTGACCGAGATATCAATATAGTTGGGGACCGCATGTGAATTTGATATTTCCTAGAAACTTCCACTTTCGCTGGAAGCCAGATGACCGTCTAGGTCAAATGCCATACAAGATTTTGCCGCATGTATTTTTCTCGTCTTGGTTGTTATTTTCACAATGTTTCAGTCGATGTAACATCATCTAATAAGAAATACATATTTAATAGCTCCTTTCGCAGGTTTGCTCGATGTCTAGGTAACTATAAACTTAGTTTCTTATTAGAAATTTACTACTTAAGTGAAGAAATCTGGGCAATTAATCTTATCTTAGTGTAAATTTAACCGATTTATAAATAAATACTAAACATCTTCCACAAATACACCGATATATAACAATCTTAATGGTTGCTTGAATAGATGGCTGAATGTATATAGTAAGCTCTCAACTGATGAACTTACAAGAGACCAACTCTGAAATTAGCTTTGTACCCAAATGACCTAAATAGGCATTTGAAGGCTAATAGATGTAACTGTAAGAATGCAAAAAATGACCCTTAAGTGAATTCGAATTTTTATAAATAAATTATAGAACTTATTAAGTATTTTAAAAAATATTACTGAATTAAAATTATAAATGCCCACACCACTTTTAGGATGTACTAGCTCTGAACTGAAAAATTCAAAATGGCGTACTAGTGGGTTCCACCAAATGTGAGTTTGCTCTTGTATTTGTTTGTTTAATTTGGTTTCAACCAAAAATGAACCACTGTATAGTGTAGTGTTTTAAAGGCACTTTAATCCAATAACTGTTTTACTATTTGTGATTCTTTCTGATTATTTCATAGTGTTGCAGAGACAATATTCACATAAAAATGTTTGACTCACAACAATTAAACGGACCGTAAAACAGTACATCTACTAAAAATGTTATGTTTTTGGAAATGAGAAAAAATGAAAATAAAAATATTAAAATACAAACATGGTTATTGGAATATAAAATGAACCTGACTTATTAACAGTAATTAATTAAAGTTATAAATAATCTCTATCTCTACCCTTTTCTCTCGCCCTCTTTTTGCAGTTTTTACATTTTCCGTGAACAATAAAATAAATAATGTTTAATTAATTAAATTAATGCCTCATTTATAAATTTAATGAACTTGTGTTAGATAATGGCCCTATGGGGATGCACGCATCTGTTGGAGATCGGGTTTGACTTGCGCGATTTGTAGCTGAGTAATCCCGTGCAAAGTTGGTGCGATGTGTTCTCACGGTGCGCGGGGACAGTGACGAGACCTTAAGTTTAAAGGTTAGGTCACACCTGCGTGTTGATCACGATATTTCGTGACGTCAGTTTTTACCCGCTGGGAAAATTGGAGTGAGATTATAAGTTCTCGATTGGAAACCGACAAGAGAACAACGATAGTTATGTAGCCGTAACAAGCTGAGGGATTTCGAATCCTCAAAAATGAGAGCCAGAGTTGATCTCCAATCTTCCTCCCTTTGCAAGTAGCTAAGTGATTAGGTGATTAATTTTGGAAATTAACGAGCGTAGCCTCTCTCTCTGCGACAACAGAATTCCCAGTGTCGAAACTAAGAATACCAATAAATTGCTCTAAATTAAAAAGAAAAAGAAGCCTTGTTATATCTTGTCGTATACGGGAAGATTTAGTTTCAGTTACAGAAAGAAACCGCCGGCCGAAAATGTAACAGCGACACAAAGTGAAGAGAATTTGGCGGCGACGGAGCGACTAATGATAGAAGCGGCGACGCAGAGGCCTATAGAGATATAAAGCTGCAGGCGACAAGGTTAGTACGAATAGTTGCATACAACGGCAAGGCAATGGAGAATGAGAGAGACAAGGTTAGTACGAATAGTTGCATACAACGGCAAGGCAATGGAGAAAGAGAGAGACAAGGTTAGTACGAATAGTTGCATACAACGGCAAGGCAATGGAGAAAGAGAGAGACAAGGTTAGTACGAATAGTTTTGCAGCAGGGAAATGCGAATCGAGAAACGACATATCGTCCCATTAGTAGCGAGGCCGTTCGTTCTGGATCAACAAGGAACAGTTCTACGACGACCAGAGATTCCAAAACAACGTATTAAGAAACCAGCAAAAGTAACACTTGTTAATGTTTACAAATACCTTTTCACTTTTTTTCATTGACAAATACACAAAAAGAATTTGTCCAGATTACGAAAAAATAGATTCGTATTTTGGTATGATTGTAGATTAACATCCTCCAGAAAACTAACCCCTCCCCAAAACAAATAATTCTACCTTTTTAGGCGATCGCATGTAAACACCGTGAAATGCTCTAAACAAAGAAGAAAAAATTACTTTAAAATTTCAAGTGGGGGAACATTTTCGTATATAAATTCAATGTAAAATGATCCGCATTGTTGGGGCCTGTTTTCGGGTAGTTTACTAAATTATTTCTTATTATAAGAGTTACATCCGATGCGTATTTTGGAGGGGGTGCTACTTTTCTCAGCGATACGTGTGGTTTTATGACCTTGCCACTCAGACTTAGGGTTACTGGTAAATAAATTGTTAGGTTCCCTTAAAATATAGAATGGGCCGGAAATTGGGAAACATTTTACGTTAAATATAGTTATATACAACAGATCCCCCACTCTAAATTCTAAAATGTTTGCTTTTCTGTCTTTGTTTTCCACGTTGTTAACACGTAATCGCTTATAAAAAGCAGGGAACTGGTTATGAATTGAGAGTTTTAATCTGTCAATTTACGCATATTTAAATGCTTTTAATTTCATGCATTTTTTAAACCATACGTTCCTTTTTTTATTTGAATTTTAAGCAATGTATTTTAATTGTGTTTACTTATCTCACGAACATTAAATAAATTATTTTAAAATTATCATATTAAATACTTTATTTTTATAGGATGAATAAAAATATTTAAAGTGTGGGTATTATTGTAGATTAACAACGCCCTCCATCCGATAAAATGAGATTCTACTTTTCAGACGATTACGCGTGAATAACCTGACGGAAAGAGAAACAACAAAATAATATTTTAGAATTTAGAGTAGGGAATCAGATTCGCATATTAATTAAACGTACAATAATCCTCCATTTTAGGTTTTTATGGCAGTTAACCATCTTTTTGCTATTAGAGATGAATTGTGTCTGTTATTATTTTTTGGGGGGACCGTTTTGGGGCGATTGCACGTTTATTTACCACATTACCAGTCGAACATAGAGTTAGTGTTAAAATATATTAGCAAACAACCCTTATAATTTAGAATTACCCTAAACAGAAAGATCTCATTTTTACGTTGGGGAGGGATAAATTTACTAAATTTTGTTGTTGAAATTATGAAATTGTCTGAGTAAAAACACATTTTGTTTAATTAACGCCCTCTCTCTTTCAATGTATTGGTGCCCAGTGCGGTTGGTAGGTGTTGCTAGTACATATATAAAAGTTAACAAGAAAACACTCAGACCAACAGTCAAGTTATTGCACATCATAATGTTAATGCATCCCGCAAGACGAGACCTATCAGATGTGCCTCAATGGCATGTGATTTATTATTGCTCTGTATTACATTAAATTACATTACTCGAGATTTCCTATGGAAATGTCTCTATCTTTCACGGATCCAACTCACTTCATATATATATATATATGTATATATATATATATATATATATGGGAAATGAAAAAGGAAAAACCAAACGATGTGTTTTCTATGTATTCATCAACGTTTCGTCTCAGTCCGGACCTTGGTACTGCGCTCCCAGTAGTGGCTACTACTTGTTCTCATTAACCGATCATGTCAACCAATATGTACTTGCATGAAATTTTTCTTAAAATTATCATGCTGAATAAGTCTTACAAATAAGACGAAACGTTGATGAATACATAAAACAAAAAACATATTTTGGTATTTCCTTTTTCATTTCTCATTACGTTGAATTACTCCCATCCTTCTTTTCTCACGCACACACACACACACACCCACACACACACACACATATATATATATATATATATATATATATATATATATATATATATATATACATATATATATATATTATAGTATGTATCTATTTCTAGTATGTGTGTATGTGCATATATTTTGTATATTTTCTATGATTCTTTCTTGTTGGCTGTGTGTATTC
This sequence comes from Sepiola atlantica, assembly GCA_963556195.1. Lineage (NCBI taxonomy): Eukaryota > Metazoa > Mollusca > Cephalopoda > Sepiida > Sepiolidae > Sepiola > Sepiola atlantica. Next base: position 4,437,278 of record OY744520.1, read on the forward strand.
AACGAGAATAATAAGTTTAATTAACGCTCTTTCTGTATTTATATATTCTCTATCTACTTTTTGGGGGGATATATTGTTCACATAAATTATTCGGTCTCTCTCCTGTTACAAACTTGATTAACAAAATCAATGCAATTCTTAATTCTCTTTTGAATTCTTTTATTGGTCCCACTTTTCCTTCAGCTCTATTTTTCTCAAACTTTCTTTTAGTTGCATCCTCGTATCGCAATAAGATACTCTGTCCGTCGCCCCGCCGGTCTTGGCTGTTCGTCAGTTTGAAATATAATCAATGTACAGATTAAATAGACATATTTTATTTGAGCTGCTTTGTAGACTCGTCAGCAGAGGCAATGTGGGCTCAGTTAAAGTGTCGGTTTAAATAGCATGTTTATTTGTCTGTCACGCTTAACGTTGAAATCAAATTTACATATTTAAACCCGTCATTTTTTTACTAATTTGATAAGCATCATTATGTGTGGTTCTGTCACTCGGTCGATCAAGTTTAAGTTTGAAATAGAATTGTTCTCGGTGTATAACTGTTAAACCGGCCGTTCTATCAGAAGAGCAACTACACTGGTTCTCACTATAAATAGTGCGAGTTACCAAAGTCACGGGAGAGTGATAAAGGACAGACTTGTAACTGTCTAGCCAAGTGCCAGTCAGTTCAATTACCTTGTACCTTTTATGTAATACACTTGTTATCTTAACCAAACCTCGACTTGACTTCTTTTTACTGTTGGGCTACTTCACAACAGATTGGCGACGAGAAATCGAAACGATATCTCTGCAGAAAATCACCCAAGGATTCGCAAGATCTTCACGGAAAATCATCTTCGTCTATTAAACAGATATTTGGATTCGCAAGGATTAACAGCAAATGAACCACTACAAGAGTAGTTAAGCGACGAAAAAAAAAACACAAACTCAAAACTTGCTACGAAAAATCGAAAACTAGAAAACGTGAAAGACATTTTCAATTATTAAAATAATTGAATACACTGACACCTTTATGTTGGTCTCTCTTCAAGTTCACTGACTCGTTAAGATAAATGTTATACGCGTCAACTATTACAGATAGGGTGTAAGTTTGTCGTTATTATTAGGACATCATCTGATATTTGAGCAAGATCTATTTATTAAAACGGTCTACCACAGAATTGTCGAGGGCAAAGAAGCACGCGCAGCGAAAAATATATATTCGCGTAAGGCATTTGTGCTTCTAACAAAGAACTGTTAACTAAGCAAATCGCATTTTTGCAAAATGCAAAGGGGTTAAAAAGATTTCCCATAAAACTAGTCTTATTAGGCTTATAGCGACGGACTTGGTTTTGTAAAACTACGTACACATATTTAAAAAAAAGGATTTTTTTTCCTCAGTTTTGTTTTTCGAACAAAAGAACTGGGATTGAATTTTTTTTTTGCCAAGAAATGATATATTTCTTGCTTTGTGTGTTGGTTGAGCAAACTAATTATATTAAGCACATTGTGGGGAAAACTGATTTTTTTTACAAGTGTAAATTGTGTGGTGCCTAATTTAATAGTTCGTGAATGATGAATGATGAACGCTGAATTCAAAGATTCTCTTTCTCAATTAGTTAAATTCCAAACGGAACAAAATGTTACGTTACAAAGACATCAAGTTGAACAACAAATGCAACTTCAAAGAAAACAAGTTGAAATTAAGGAGAAATTTAAAAGAGAGTTGTTGGAACTGCAAAAAGCCCAAAGAAAAATGCATGATGAACGAAAAGAGCTGGCTACCACACGAGAGGAAAGATTCTAAGAAAGGCTGCTACAACAGCATAAACACTTCGAAGAACTCTTGATAAAAAAACAGGAGGAACCGAGAAAATTTCTGGAGGCAACACAGTTTACGAAAGCAAACGAGAATCATAATGCATTCTCCCAGGCGGCTGTGGGCAGCGCTATTGAAATTTTCAATTATAATCCAGAAGACAATGTCACTTTTGCTCACTTCTATAGAAGATATGAGGATATTTTTGTATACGACTACAGTACATGGACAGACTCTGAAAAAGTAAGAGTGTTGCTAAGAAAATTAGCAGCTGCCGAGCATACAAAGGTCGTGAAGTTTATCCTTCTAAAACAGACCAGTGAGTTGAACTTCCAGGAAGCAGTTACTTTACTAACAGAACTGTTTTCTACAAACACTTCTCTTTTTTACATGGGAAATAATTGTATGAATGTCACTAGAAATGAGGAAGACGATTACATTACGTATGTAAGTATAGTAAATAAACTTTGCGACGATTTAAAATTAAAGGAATTATCATCGGATAATTTTAAATGTTTAATATTCATGCAAGGTCTGGTCTTAAATAAAGACTCCGAAATCAGACGTCGTGTTTTAAATAAACTCGAAAATGAGCCATTTCTAACAATACAAAACTTAGCGGAAGACTGTGGATGTTTTGTTGCGTTGAAACAGGACAGTCGTGACATAGAGGAAAACGGAGTGTCACACATTAAAAAGATCCATCAGAAGAAAAAATTGACTTCAATTAATAACCAGAGAAAAAAACATGGTAAAGATCCACCTAGACCGTGTTGGAGGTGTGGAGATAACCATAGGTACAATGAGTGTCTCTACATATTCAAACAATGTGACAACTGCCACCAGAAATGACATAAGGCATCACGTTGTAGGAAGAAATATGGTAGAAAGCCAGCCATTACACTGACAAAAATTTAACCTGACGAACAAAATATCCGGAAATATGTACAGGTCAAAATGCTTAAAAAAAGTTAGACTACAGCTTGATAGTGGGTCTGACATTTCCATTATTAATGTACAGACATGGAAGAAGCTTGGGAGACCCACTATGATCACATCACAAAAAACAGCGCGAAACGTCAGTGGTGAAAAAATAACCTTCGAAGTGGAATTATTGACGAATATTTCTATCCAGAATAAGACCGAAAAAGCCAAACTTTTCGTTATCCGAAAATCGAATAACCTTTTGGGAACTGATCTGATTAAAAAGTTTAGCCTATGGGATCTGCCTTTAAGCTCCTTTTGCCAAAAGGTTGAGGATTCGAATGTGGAGGCAGCAAAACTCAGGAGGGAATTAAAAGAGAATTTTCCAGAGGTATTTTCAGGCGGACTTTGAAGGTGTACAAAAGCGGTAGCAAATTTTGAAGTCAAAACACATGAACTGCCTGTGTTCAGAAAGAATAGAAATGTTCCATACGCCGCTATAGAGCAAATAGACGGTGAATTAGTAAGACTCGAAAACATGGGTGTCATTTCAAAAATTGATCACAGTGAGTGGGCTTCACCTACAGTTAATGTTAAGAAAAAGAACAAGGACATTCGGGTGTGTACCGACTTCTCCACAGGCGTGAACAAGGCATTAATAGATCAGCATTACCCTCTTCCGAGCCCTGAAGAAATATTTGCGAAACTGAGTGGAGGAAAATATTTTTCTAAAATCGACCTCAGCGACACTTATCTTCAAATCCATGTCGATGAGGAGTGTTTAAAACTGTTATGCATCAATACCCATAAGGGATTATACAAATATAACCGACTTCCTTTTGGGGTCCAGGTCGCCCCTGTGATTTTTCAACAAATTATGGACATGATATTAAATGGGATGGATTTCGCAGTAGGGTACCTGGACGATGTGTTAATGAACCGTGTTAGCAAAGAACGACACAAGACTCATGTAAACCAAGTATTCAAAAAAATCCAGGATTATGAGTTTAAACTCAAATATGAGAAATGTATTTTTTCTTTCATGGAAAAAATAAAATACTTAGGGCAAACCATCAATGAACAAGGAAGAAGGCCAGACCCAGATAGGGCAATGGCGATAAGGAACATGCCTGCTCCAGAAAATATTGCGTCTCTACAAAGCATTTTAGGGTTGGCGAATTACTACAAGGTGTTCGTGCCAAACATGCATAAACTTAGATTTCCCTTAAATGAACAGTTACGGAAAGACCAAAAATGGGTCTGGACGCAAAAGTGCGATGAAGCGTTTCAGAAAATTAAAGATATCTTAACGTCTGACTTGTTTCTGGCACATTATAATCCCAAGCGTGATATTGTAGTTGCAAGCGATGCCAGCAACTAGGGTAAAGGAGCATGCATATTGCACAAAATGGATGATGGAAAATTAAAACCCATAGCCCATGCATCCCGGACACTTCTACCAGCCGAGGAAAATACTCTCAAATTGAGAAAGAGGCTCTAAGCATTATATTCGCGGTAAAGGAATTTCATCGTTTCCTGCACGGTAGACAATTTCTGTTGCAAACAGACCACAAATCCTTATTAACGATTTTCGGATCGAAAAAAGACTACCACAACACACTGCGAATAGACTCCAAAGATGGGGTACCATTCTTCTGAACTACAATTTTCAAATGGAGTATGGACCATCTATGAATTTTGGTCATGCAGACGGGTTATCAAGGTTGATACCTAAGCAGTCAGAACCATTGGAGGATTCGGTGATAGCAGCCATTCAAGCGGAAGCTGAAGTAAGACATACGTTATGAGACACGATAAGAGAACTTCCAGTAACGCTTGATGAGATGAAGAGTAAGGCAGAGGTGGACGAATTTATCATAAGCACAAAAGGAAAGATCAACAATAACCAACTAGATGAGGGAATTTATTCAATTTGCGACAACTTCCTGTTATATAGCGACAGGGTTGTAATTCCTATGACATTACAGAAAAGAATGCTCAAGAAATTCCATGTAGGACATCCAGGCATATCGAGAATGAAAAGCGTTATTCGCTCTTTCGTTTACTGGACAAACATGGATTAGCATATCTAAGAAAAAGTCAGGGAGTGTAGAGGATGCGCCTTAGCTATGAAAGCTCCTCCGACTCAATTCGGTTCGTGGACTAAACCGGACCGACCTGGGTCTATAATTCACTTATACCACTGGATGGGGTCTATCTCATTGTTGTAGACAGCCTAGCTAAGTTGCCGGAAGTACTAAAATGCAAGAACCCCACATCCAAGGCAGCTATCAACTTCCTATACGAACTTTTCGGTAGGTTTGGAGTGGTAGACTGTATTGTCACCGACAATGGTACTCAATTCACGTCTACTGAATTTAAACACATTTGCGAGGATCATCTCATGGAGCATATAACAATCCCTCCATACCATCCAAGAAGCAATGGACGTGCAGAGAGATTCGTGGACACATTCAAGAGAGATCTGAAAAAATCTAGTGAATCACCGACGGGTAAGTCAATCCAACAGTTTCTGCAAGTTTACAGATTCACTCCTAATGCAAACGTCGAAGACACCTGTTGAGGTCATGTTCGAACGCAAGGTTAGATCGATTTTCCACAAGTTGTTACCAAACCAGGATAGGGCAAACCTAAAAGAACCGATAACGAGAAAACGGTATGAAGTTGGCGAAAAGGTTGTTTATAAGATTTACAGACACAATTGGACTTTCTGGGAGCCGGCACTGTAGATAAACAAATAGGCAACATTGTCTATATGATTAACGGACCAGATTTCGTGCACAAACGTCACACTAACCAAATCCGGAAAAGATACCTGAACAGTGAGGTGACCAGATCGCCGGGGAGGACATCATGGACACAGTGTTTGATACTTTTTAAGTGCCCATACAAGAGACTGCTCCTGAGATGAGGAGATCAAAAAGAAAACGGAAATCGACTGAGTTGACGATGGTGATTTCTAAACAAAAACGTTATTAATCCCCAGATGGGATATTTTCAAAGGGAGTGTGTTACATCGGCCGTTCTAACAGAAGAGAAACTACACCCGTTCTCACTATAAATAGTGCGGGTCACCAGAGTCACGGGAGAGAGAAAAAGGACAGACTTGTAACTGTCTAACCAAGTGCCAGTCAGTTCCCTTCCATTGTACCTTTTATGTTAATAAACTTGTTATCCTTACCAAACCTCGACTTGACTTTTTCTTTTTACTGTTAGACTACATCACAGCAATAACATTTGTCGGAAAATATATTTCGGTAGTTATACACATTAAGGTATACATAGATTTTAATTGTTATGTCATGCTTAAATTTTAAATTGCAATTTCCTATGCTATACACTATTTAATTTTCAATATACTTGTGAATAGAATTGTGCAATCTCCTAGGCCATACACTATTTAAGTTTTGAATAGAATCGTGAATAGAATTGTGCAATTTCCTAGGCCATAAACTATTCAGGTTTTAAATAGAATTGTGAATAGAATTGTGCAGTTTCCTAGGCTATGCACTATTTAAGTTTTAGAAAAAAATTGTGAATAGAATTGCACGATTTTCTAGGCCATACACTATTTAAGTTTTGAATAGAATTGTGAATAGAATGGCACAATCTCCTCGACCATACACTATTTACATTTTGAATATAATTGTGAATAGAATTGTGCAATTTCCTATGCCATACACTATTTAAGTTTTGAATAGATTTGTGAATAGAATTGCAGTTTCCTAGGCCATACACAATTTAAGTTTTGAATAGATTTGTGAATAGAATTGTGCAATTTCCTAGGTCTTACATTATTTAAGTTTTGAATAGAATTGTGAATAGAATAGCACAATTTTCTAGGCCATACACTATTGATGTTTTGAATATAATTGTAAATAGAATTGTGCAATTTTCTAGGTCATACACTATTTAAGTTTTGAATATAATTGTGAATATAATTATACAATTTGCTATGCCATACACTATTTAAGTTTTGAATAGATTTGTGAATAGAATTGCACAATTTCCTAGGGCATACACTATTCAAGTTTTGAATAGAATTGTTAATAGAATTGTGCAATTTCTTAGGCCGTACACTATTTAAGTTTTGAATAGAATAGTGAATAGAATTTTGCAATTTCCTAGGCCATACACTATTTAAGTTTTGAATAGATTTGTGTGAATAGAATTGTGCAATTTCCTAGGCCATGCACTATTTAAGTTTTGAATAGAATTTTGTTTGTTCTGTCACGTTTAAATCGAACATCGCATTTTCCCTTGCTTGACAATTTTTTTATTTCAAATAGCATTTTCGCCGTAAAAAAAATTTTCTTGGACTCTCTCGTGTCCATTTAATACGGTATTTTCGCCGTTCAACGCAATGAGTGAATGGGCGCATCTTACGAATACTATTTCATGTATTTTATCCCTGGCTTTCTTTTCAATGTAATTTGATTTTCTGAATAAAATTTTGTTGCGTGTTGCATCCTGCTTGATAGAGAATGTGCGTTTCTTGACATCGGAAATAATGTCGGCCCCCGTCGTGACTGGCCACAAAGAACCGAATTCTATTGGCAAAGTTTGCCTTCAGTAGCAAGAGAAAAGATGGAAGATTCAAGAGAAAAATGCTTTATTCAATAAAAGGAAGAAAAGAAAAGATTGATAAATTAATGATTAAAAATAGAAATGATAAACAATAAAAACCCAAGCTTAAAACAAAAACCTAACAAGAATCATCTATAATAGCAGGACATGATTTTAATTTATTTGTGAAAAGTTCAAATACTACGAAATGTAAGAATTAGTCGTGATGTCTGAATTTTATGATAAAAATATAAGTTATTTTTTTTAGTTCAGTGAATGATTTGTAAGCATATCATTAAAACAAACCTATTCCACTTCATATAAATAAGAATTAAAATTGTTGTTTTTATATGTTTCCATGAAAAGTATTATTTTATAAATATTTTTGCTAAAACATTTGGAATTAAATTAATCGAATAAAAAGCTGGCGTCTGGTTTATAATTTACACATAAACATTTGGCTTTTTTTAATATGGCGACTGCGTCCTGTTTAGATAGGTTTCTTTCCTTTAGTTTAGCGCATGCATATTGGAGTGTGACTAAGAGGATAACATACAATACACAAACACGCACTTATATATATATATATATATATATATATATATATATATATATATATATATATATATATATATATATACACTATGTTTGTGTACTAAATATGTATTATTATTAATTACAGACACCAGCGTTTGATGTTTATCGACTATAAGTGTTAAAGATGCTAATCACTGCCGGTCAGTTGATTCGAACATAGTTGTAAAGGCACCTTTTATTCCGCAGCCTGATATTAAACCCCCGGGCACCCATTAATTAAAATGGGAATGTAGATAATGTTTACTCTATATGATGTCGAAATCAGTCGACATATACAGCAGATGCCCGAAACATTGCCGTACGCCTAGTGTGACTGATTATTATAAATGTTCTAGGGGGGCATATTCTACTTTTTCAAGGGCGCAATAACATATATACATATATATATATATATATATATATATATATATATATATATATATATATATATATATATATACATATATATATATATATATGGAAATGACAAACGGAAAACAGGTTAAAGTGTAAAGTGCAGGAGAAAAACAAGACGTTCGCTAACACGAACGAAACCGGTCAAATCTCTTGTTTTTGTTTTTCTCCTGCACTTTAACCTGTTTTCCGTTTGTCATTTTTCACACATTTTGTCTACAACGGCATTTCATTTTCATGACTTATAGTGTACCTTACCCCATATATATATATATATATATATATATATATATATATATATATATATATATATATATATATATATATATATATAACACAAAATATAATAACACGAAATGACATGATTGTCGATGCAATAATTTATTTCAACCTTGTGGTTTTTTCAAGCGTCAATCCAGACAATTACATTCAATTTTCTTTCAGTCTCAAAAATGTAATTTACACACGCTCAACGGATAAAGACGATGATTACCAATTACTTCTAGCTGACAGTTTTATGGATGTTTAACTCGAGAATTATATGGAATTTACACGCGCTCAACGGATAAAGACGATGATTAACAGTTTTATCTAGCTGACAGTTTTATAGATGTTTAACTCGAGAATTATATGCAATTTACATACGCCCAACAAATAAAGACGAGTATTAACAATTAATTCTCGCTGACAGTTGTATGGATATTTAACTCGAGAATGATATGGAATTTACACACGCTCAACGGATAAAGACGATGATTAACAGTTTTATCTAGCTGACAGTTTTATTGATGTTTAACTCGAGAATTATATGCAATTTACATACGCCCAACTAATAAAGACAATTTTACCAATTAATTCTCGCTGACAGTTGTATGGATATTCAACTCGAGAATGATATGGAATTTACACACGCTCAAAGTATAAAGACGATGATTAACAGTTACTTCTCGCTGACAGTTTTAAGGAGGTTTAATTCGTGAATTATATGCAATTTACACACGCTCAACGGATAAAGACGATGATTACAATTACTTCAAGCTGACAGTTTTATGGATGTTTAACCCGAGAATTATATGGAATTTACACATGCTCAACCGATAAAGACGATGATTCTAGCTGACAGTTTTATGGATGTGTATGGTTCAATTTTTACTACAGGCGAGTATAACTACAAACGATATCTATCTGCTCATGGGTGATAAAATGACAACAATATTAAGATTTAATAAAGTGTTTCGGTAGAAATTGCATATAGATCAGCGAGTTCGACATAAATACTTATAACTATAAAAGATGCCTATGTCGGAAAATTACATTGATAAGAAATGGTGATAAAATAACAACCGAGCTGAGAATAGGAATCCAAAGCATATCAATGATACACTGTTGTTGATCTGAAAATATTAAGTTTCAAATATATAAAAAAAATAGATGCATCGTATTGTGTATAGACCCAAGTATCCGAATAAAAAGCTGCGTATGCAGGTATATATCACGTTTCCGTTTTGAAATAGCAATTTTAGAGTGTCCGTTGCACGTCTACGCGAATGTCTGCCAGTCCGTCATTCTATCATGCTTAAGTTTGTGATAAGACTTTCACTGCTAAACTCGCAGATTTAAATGACGAATCTCAAGAATATTCGTTATTTCTGATTTAATAAAAGGGTTATTTCGAAATAAAAAGTCCTCGGCCCGATCATATTAGGCTTATTCAATGTCTACAGACAAGAAAGGTAAATAGATATTCATAAAGAACTTAGAATTCCACACAATAGGTTGTTTTTAAAGGCGTCGGCACAAAAGATCTTTGTCGTCGGAATAAAACTGTGACGAAAATGTCTCATCTCTTCAATTTTAGAACGCCATTGCACTTTTCAGTGAGTTTGCCGAACAATAAATACTACTTTATTACCTAATAATTTATCTTTGTAAGTTTTCTGGCGGATTTCAATATTGAATGAAAACAATACGATGTTATTATTGTAATAAGAAAACGTTATTCATCGGCATTGTATGTACTACAATAGCGATGGTCCATATAGTTATTTCATCGTTTTATAAGTTATTTTAACTCCCGGTGATATCAATGACGTAGAACACAATACGAATGTAAAAAACTAAGAGCATCTTCGGAACGTGCTTACAACCAATAACTTACACATCCATTCCCTACATGAACTCTAACCTAATTATCGTGAGGAGAAAGTTATGAAATTGATTGATATCTGGATTGACAACATCGACATGCTAAGTTCGCATTCTGTCGGTTCTGTGGCATGGTTTCCACTACATATGTTGGCAACCATCACCTGTTTTTTATAAGTGCGCAATTATAGAAATAACTTTGATGTGCAATCCCAACAAGAAAATCGAGATGCTAGAAATCACACCATACTGAAAAGAGGGTTCTATCATTCCGTATTATTCATGTGCGTCCACTCGTGATATTTTCTGCTATATGTTCCGCGTTTATTATCAAAATTTGGCAAAAACTACTGCGGCGATGTTTACATCATTTGATGCATATCTTCTTTGATTTCTGTCTGCTACAACAGCTTTCATTGTTGTATATGTTTAAATCAGATATATGAGTATTCTGTTTGAATTTATATCGTTAACATTATAATAAATTAATCTCTTATATATATATTGTTCTGGTACCGTACCTATATGACGAACAGTTAGACTCGTCCATTTCTAATACATCCTGAAAGCATTAAGGCTTCTCAAAATCGGGTTAAACTCCAGTCTACCCTGGCAGTCGGGACTGATATACCACTTTTCTTGTTCTCTGTACATATCTTTTCTTCAATATATATTGTTCGCTTAACCCCGTATTTTGTGTTTTAATTTTGGTCCCAAAACAGGGTCACAACATATATGTATATTGTTATAGTGTAAGATAATCTACCTATTTTAGGAGCATATAGACTTACACGGACACAATAAATACAGTTACGTGTAAACTCCATCGTAGCTATTCGTGGCAGTTATGGCCTCACAATCAGACGCGTATTTTGGTAACATACTTTTGTTAATACACTTTTCTTAGTTATACCAATGTGTTTGTCTTCATTATTACCGGTCTGCAAGACCACACCACTGGAAACGAGGAGTTCGAGACTTACATTGCCACAAAACTGGCGGCAAGAACTAATGACCTACATCTCATAACACTGACGTTGACGATTTATTCGAACATTACCCAAATCTGTGTCGAACAACACTGGAAGCAATACTTCGAAATGTATACTATATAAACCTGGAAACAAGGTACTAGAATTTATTCAGCCAAACATGTTTTTTTAACGTAAGTCGCACGACTTTCACGACAACGAATTTGAATGTCTTCAAAAAAGAAAGTAAACCGGGCTTAAGTTGCACACAAACACAGGCAACGGATTTATTATTACGACTGAATTTATTTTACAAAAACATTAGAGGGATGCTCTAGTTATGTGTTTAACGAGAGATACAGAATTTAAAATCATGCTGAATTTTATTAAGGAAAGTGTTTATTCAGTTAAAACAACTCTAACGTTACGAAAACTTATAAATAAATAGTTTTTAAATTTTCTTTTAAAAAGTCAAGTCATTGGAAACCCCACAAATCGATTTTCTTTCCTTTAATCAGAAATAAAATAAATAAGTTTTGCTTTGTTTTTTTCTCTTTACACATAGATATAACGAACTTATCTCTGAATAAGAAATAACACGTACACTGTTTATTATTATTACATATATATATATATATATATATATATATATATATATATATATATATATATATATAAAATCTTTACAAATAAATATAAAATGATGTATACCTACATACGCCGGTGTCTAATGCTAACACTCTCACCCGTGTAAGAGGTGACAATTTCAAATTGTCAGAGGAGCGAACACGGTTCACAGTTAACTAAGACTCCGAATGCTTTCGCTTTATCTCCATAGCAATCAGAAATTATCACGTGATGCAAGATATATAATTATATATATATATATATATATATATATATATATGTACACATATATGTGTGTGTGTGTATATATATATATATATATATATATATATATGAAGAACTCAGTTATTTCAAGTGAGCGTAATGGAGGATTATATACACGTAATCTTGGATCGTTTCAAGCATCAGAAAAATTAACAGCTACGATTACAGGTAGAGCGGGCATTCTACCGAAATAAAGGCAAAACAGAAAGATTTGAAGTACAGCAAGAACAGTTGGAACAAAATAAAAGACGGGGAAATGGTCATTCAGACCTAACAGCTACAGCAGACATAATTTGAATTGTCAAATGGGTGACAAAAGGGTACAGAAATAAGTGCGTTCTCTTTTGAATACGATTTAGCACACCATTTAGAAATCCGCATGCGATCCGGGCAACGGGGATACATTTGGCTTGTACTATAGGCGTTATGAAGACTTATATAATTTAGACTGAAGATTGGACTGATTTAAAAAAATTCGTTTACTGCTAAGCAAATAATTGGGCACTGTTGAACATACGAAATTTGAAAAAAATATTTCACATCAAAAGACAATCGAGCTTAAATTTTGTGAGGCGATACAATTTGTGACCATATAATTTTGTCTGAAAACATCTGTCTTCCACAAGACGTGGAAGTGTTTGAACCTCACAAGGAAAATCGTGTAGTCTTCATTAGACTACACGATTTTACTAGCATTATAAATAAGCTCTCTATGTTGTCGGAATGAAATGCTTATAACTTCAAATGTGTCAAGGATTTGACATCACGCACAGACTTGGAAATAAGAAGGAGAGTCCTATAAAAGAGAACATTTGCAAAATCTAACACTCCGGCAAATAGCTGAGGACTGCGAACCGTTTATTTGCGTGTGGCAGAATTCGACGGATATTGAACAGAATGTCCCGCAACAAGAAAACAATAACTCACGAGTCAAATTTGATAGTCAATATATAAGTAGTGTGCACCCTAAACCGTGTTTCGGTTGCGGACAGATGCATTAGTACATAGATCGCTTCTATAAAACAAAGAAATGATTCAAATACGATTGCGAAGGGCATGAAAGTGCGCATAGCAGAACGAAAAAATCAAACAAGAAAGTATTTTATCAGAATCGTCAAATATAGCGAAATTGTAAATGTAAGATAGTTGTCATAAGTCAAAATATGAAATAGGAATATAAATATTCAGTTCGACTCAGGGTATAATTTATCAAATATAAATCTTATGACACAGAGGAAAATCGGCAAGCGAATTTTATTGAGGACAAATAAAATCGCAAAATGCGTAACGGGAGAGTGAATGAAATCCGAAGGCGAACTGATAACGATTAAAGGAATAACGCTAAAACTAACAGCATTTGTGATTAATATCTCTAGTAATTTACTCTGCACAGATTGGATGGAGAAATTTAAACTCTAGAGTTAACCGATGAATTCGTTTTGCCAGAATGTAGTCGTGGCAGATAAATAAAAAAGACTTTAAAGTTGGAAGATGCAACAATATAATTAGGAAGTTTGAGGTGAAAGCGGATATACAACGAATTTATAAAACGAAGCGAAATTTTCCTTGAGAAAATACGAGTTTACATATAGCGAATGCTCTTTGCCGACAGTATACGTAAAAAAAGTAAATTCGTGTATGCGCAGACTTTTCTACGTGTTCGAACCTGGAATTGAGAGATTAGCATTATCCGTACCTTGTGCGGAAGAAATATTGGCGAAGCTTAATGAAGGAAATTATTTTCGAAAGTAGATGTTAGCGACGCATATTTGCAGATCCCGGTGGACGAAGAATTTTCATAGTTATTGGGCATGAATACACAGAAAGTGTTATGCAAATTTGCGAAAAGGTGGTACCGGCTATATTTCATCAAATAATTGACACATTACTGAGCGGTCGAGAGTTCGTGACGGCTTATCTGTATATCTTCATAATTAGTAAAACTACGGACAACATACATAGAGTTTTCCAAAGATTACAGTTTTAAATAAAAAGAAGAGAAATGTGAGTTCTTTGTGGAGCAAATTAAATACCTGGGACAAATCATAGACAAGAATAAGAGAATACTCACCAAGAGAGAGAGAGAGAGAGAGAGAGAGACAGAGACAGAAACAGAGACAGAGACAGAGAGAAAGAAAGAAATAGAGGAAGATATGGTTAGAGAGAGCATACGCAACAGAGAAAATGGCAACGCCAAGAAATATATCGTATTTGCAAAGTTTCCTTGAGTAAACGACTTACTATAACGTATTAATCACGTATGCACAACCTACACGCGCCTCTAAACGAATTATTGTAGGAAGAAAACTTGATTTGGACAACAAAACGGAAGGGGGCATTTCATAAAATAAAGACCATTCTAACGTCTTATTTATTTTGCATTCATTATGACCCAGGACGCGAGATTGTTGTAACGTCTAATGCGATTTGATACGGCGTAAAAGCATGTATTTTGCATAGAATCGACAACGGTTTGCCGAAGCTGATAGTGCATGTGTCTTGCACACTCTTGCCAGCGGAGAATACGTACTCGCTGATAGAAAAAGCGCGCTGGGACCTATTTTGCGGTAACGATGTTTCACCGTTTAATGCTAGGAAGAACATTATCATTACAAATCGACCATAAACATAAACTTATAATTCATGTGTAGACGAACAGTTCGCCTACAGTACAACTAACACATGGGGAATCATCATGCTAAATAATAAATACAAGATGGACTATCTCCAATCTTCAAAGATCAGTCATGCGAACGGACTGTCTAGATTGATACCGGAACTCTTGAACACTTTGAGGAAACGTCAATTGCCTTACCGTGAAAAGAGGTTGAGGTGAAAACACGTTGTGTACTATCGTAAGAAGGCTTCCAGATGTGAAGACCAAGACGATTAACGATGATTTTATAAACATATCAAAAAGTCCATAATAGAAAATAAATAAAAATTCCGGAAGTATGTTCAATATACGACGATGTACTAATGTACAGTAATCAGATAAAGAGTCTATTTCATAATTAATTTTACTAGACGAATAAGGATCGAGTATACAATTAGATCATGGTGTTCGTTAGCAGCAAAAACGCCTCCTATAAAATACGAATCATTGCCTAAAACGGACCAACCGTGGTCGAGAATTCATATTGACTTTTCCGGGACATTAGACGGGTTCTATTATCCGTTTTAGGTGAGTGTTTCACTAAATGACCAGCGACACTTAAGTGTAAAAAAAGAACAACAGAAACAACAATTGTGTTTCTGCACGAATTGTACGCACGCTTCGGAGTCGTGGGTAGTGTAGTATTAAATAACGGTATGCAATTCACATCCAGTGGATTTAAAATGTGTTTTCAGTCGTTTCTAGTGAAACCCATCACAATCGCGCCGTATCATGCAAGAAGAAACGGTCAAGCGAAGCAATTTCTCCGTACTTGGAAAAGAGCGTTAAAAAGCGAGACGTACTCCTATGGAGAAAGCTATACAGGATTTTATACACGCCAATAGAATAAACCCGAAGGATAACGTTCCATATTGAATGTCAGCAGCGGAAGCTATGCCCTCAAGAAAGATGAAGATGATTTTCAACAGACTATTACCGACTCATAAGAAACCGGAACGAAAAAAATGTCAAAAAAGGCGTTTTAAAATCTGAGAAACGGTTTTATTCAAAACTGCTCGCTCTATATGAACCCATTTACAACTATATATGCCTTGTTTGACTCAGGATACAAACAGTTATTAAATCTATTATCTTTATTAGGCTTTTTTAAAACATATATTTCGTGAATGCGCATTCTTTAAATGTAATATCTAATTTAGCACTTTAAATTAATTGAAAATTGCTATATCGTTAGGAAGTTTAATGGGAGAATAGTTGTCTATAGATCATAAATTTTCGTGTGATTTTTCGAAAATAAAAACACTTCATCTATTTCTTCTGGCTTTTAATGCCCTCTCTCTCCAACCGTTCGATATATTGCTTGTCCAAACAGAGCCCTTGCTATCGATTAATCAGAATTGTCTACATTTATTAAATACTTACATTTTGCTAGATTAATTAAAAGACAAACATGTAAAATGCAGTCTCAAGTGAAGTTTAGAACGCGGTAACTTTGCACAATGCCCTTGTTTCAAATCTAGATATATATTTTCCACTTTGCTTCCGAATAGTAATTTTTGACCAGATATCCAAGAGAAGAGAGTCAAAGAATACAATCTAGAATTGTTGATAAAACAAACAGAAATAAAATAGAAAATGGAGACATTTTCTTGGATTATCATCAGACACCGGCTGTTAACCTTACAAAGCCGCCATCTTAACCAATTCGCCTTAAGTGTCCTCAGAGATAAAACATGGTTTGTAGACACTGTGTCCCATCTTTACCTTTACATGTTCTTAATACTATCTCTATAACAATCTGGGAAAATAAATATTTATTAATTGACGTTTATATTAAGCATTTTAGATTCGTCATACATTTGTTCGCGATGCTTTTTTGTTGGTATGTTACGCTTAAGTTTGAAATAGCGTTGTTTTCTCTCTCTCGCTAAGCACATCTATCTCTAATAGAGATGGTATATATGTCTGTCAGACTACTAAACTATACTATTAATCCTATATCTAGAGCTGTAACTATAATATTACTATATTATAATGTCGATGCCCATGTTCTATGCTATTTTAGACTTATGTGCTATATTTCAATGCGTCATTCAGAGGTGTAGTGTAGTATCTGTTTTGTTGTCAGGAGACCATCCTGACAGATATTACCTTTTCATTTGGGAGTGTAGTGGATCATATGTTCATCATAATATCCTCCATATAAGATTACTAAGCATTCCTTCATATGTGTCAATGCGTAGCGTAGTGTGGCTTCTCTTTTTATGAGAGCATGCTCTAAGCAATACCTTTTACTTTTGAAGGTTTATCAGTATCTGTTCTATGATGGTGAGACGACTGTCTCAGGTCTTGCTTTCTCTTTTGGGTGTAGTGTAGTATATGTTGCTTCGCTATATTATCATCTTCCAAAGAATTACCTCCTCCTTATTGTGGTAGTGTAGTATGGGTTCTGTTGTCATGAGACCATGCTGCTTGATATCTTCTGCTCTAGAAGGTTGTAAAGTATCTGTTCTGTTATCATTCGACGATCTTCTCAGGCATTATCTCTTCTTGATACGTCATGATCCCATTTTCCCAGGCATTACCTTCTTATTTAGAGGTAGTGGAGTAAACGTTCGTTTCCTCATATATACTTACAAACTATGCAGCACGAGGGAGCATAGTTTTTCTAGTTTTTAGAATATTCGTTTGTATTAGCTTTCTTGTTTCATATTCGCTCATATTACCGTGTAACTGGTTCTGTCCGTCGGTTAGTCTGTCACACTTAATGTTGTAAAATTATTTGCATCCTTAAATGCGCATATTTAATTGACACATCTAAAGAAAACCAGTTGCTGTGTTATGTCTAATTTCGGATCCGTCAAAACAACTCTATTAAAGTATATGACACTCAATCGCTTGGTCACACTTAAGTTTACATAGCATTTGTCTTCGGCAAACATGCAGGTGGAAGTCATGCATCCTTCCTCATGTCTATTCGTTTGTATTGCATTTCTTTGATCATTTGAAATGTGAGAATTATATCGATTATTATTTTCATACGAGATACACCACCCATCTTAGGACGGGATGCATAACAATACCATTAAGTAGTATATGGGAAATAAATGTTACTTATTTACCGCTATTATCTTTGACATACAAAAAACTGTAACTGGTTATGTGTGACATTGCTTCTCATAATTATGTGTCACGTAACATGAACCTTAAAAACAAACACTTTCCGTTCTTCTTCAGTTGGTGAATTCGTCGAACAATTCCAGAAACATCTACTTCTACGTGAAGAGTGGAAATACACAAAATATGCTTATTCTTTTTCCTGGTATTATTCCGACATATTTTACACTCACATTAGTTTCTGTATATGAGTTTCCCGTACACCCCACGATGAGTACGAGCGCATAGAAATCTCCTCGCAACTCTGTGACAATGTTCCTTCTCTGTTTTGATCGCTGATATAAAATTGTTGATGTATTCCCGCATAACCTATTTAATCGCAAATAACAACTTGTAATGCTTCAATCCAACTCCAACCAAATAATATACGTAATTACTACCTGCTCCATATTTACTTGTCGCCCTACGAGAAAAATGTTTGACATAAGTTCAGATTTAAGAAGGGTTAATGCAGCTATTGTTATTGGCTTTCTATTTATTCTCTTTCTCTCTCTCTGTCTCTCTGTCTCTCTCTCTCTCTCTCTCTCTCTCTCTCTATATATATATATATATATATATATATATATATATATATATATATATATGAAAAAGGAAAAACCGAAAAGCATGTTTTTTTTAATATATTCATCAACGTTTCGTCTTTATTTGGAAGACTTCCTCAGGATGATAATTTTATTTTAAGAAAAATGTCATGCAAGAACGTGAAAATATTGGGTTGACATGATGGGTTGATAAGAAAAAGTAGTAGCAACTACTGGGTGCGCAGGACCGAGGTCCGGGCGATGTGAAGTCAGTAGCATGGGATGTAATTAATGAGGATAGTTCTGAGTAAAATAAAGGAGCCTATTACGCTTAACCTTTGATGAAATTAAAAGAAGATATCAAAATCAATATCAGCAAAGGAATCCTCCTCCTGCAGGGGAACGTTTCGATGCATAACTCGCATGTCGCCATATCAGACGCACGGGCGTGTAGCTATGAAACCCTACTCACTCCTCTTTACTGTCTTCTCAGCCATGAAGTTGTGTTTGAAAGGCAAGCGTTTCCCAGATAATGCAGCCTTGATTACTGAAGTTACGACGTCGTTGGAGGACCAAACTGGTCGGTTCTACAGAAACGGTGTCCAGACCTGCATCAAACGATGGGAGCAATACACGACTCTGGGTGGTTCTTATTAATCTACTGCTATGGGAAATGGGTCAGGAGCATTATCTATTGAACGCCCTTCGTATATAGTGTATATATATATATATATATATATATATATATATATATATATATATATATGTATATAAATATATATATATATATATATAAATATATATATATATATATATATTATATATATATATTTATATATCTATATTGTAAATATATAATATATATATATTATATATAGTTATATATATTGTTAATATGTATATATATATTATATGTATATTATAAATATATATATATTATGTATGAATATATATATATATATATATATATTGTAAATATATATATATATGTTATATATATATTTATATATATTGTACATATTATATATATATGCATATATACATATTGTATATATGATAACATATATACATATTGTGTATATATATTATATGTATAGATATACACATTTATATATATATACATATATAAATATACATATTGTATATATATACATATTTTATATATATACATATTGTATAAATATATACCTATTGTATATATATACATACATATTCCACATGTATGTATATATATATATATATATATATATATATATATATATATATATATATATATATTATAAACACGATGCGTTTTCTTTCATAGATTATCTATAAATTCCCAATGTTTTCTAGTAATAATACATAGCTATTTTTCTTATTTCTGAGCACTTGAATAGGTCTTCTACAGAGGGTTCAGTATTTGTCTTTTACTTCAGATAGGATACTTAAAATAATCTGATTTGGCGTAGTATATTTTAATGGATAATCAACCTCGTTCGTTTTATTTAATACTCACGAAGTATTATCGTAAACGGTTCATTGTGAATAATTTTGGGGTACAATCTCGATTTACAGGCTTGATATTAAAATGATAAGGGTGTCTGAAGTTTTTTTTGTGGGGGGGGGGCATTCGTATGTTCTATTGGACGGGTTACACAGTCACATGCATATTACATTTTAATTGTTTCATTTCATATAATTTTTAGACAATTATCCATGATTGGTTGCGTAGTAGTTTCAGAGAAATTAAAACAAACATAACATATGTTTTTAACTTAGTCGAGCCTAAACAATCTAAGTTGCCACTGTAGACGTAAGAACTAGGGTGAAAGTTTAGGGGTCACCTTAAATGGGAGCTGTTCAGCGAGATGCTTTTTCACATTAGTGTTAAATTTCTGTACAGTCAACGAAACAGAGAGCAGGGAGAGAGTTCCAAAAGTTGTCAACCCAAGAAAAGAAGATATTGGAATAGAAGGCCTCCACAGTGAATAGATGTGATTTAGCTGATTGTCGGTTTGGTTGAGTGTATTCACATGCATGTTGTATTGTTGCCGATTCTGGGCGGGTGCACAACTTACTAGTCTCTCCCTCTTAGACAAGGTCCTAAAAAGAGTATCTTATCTAATATGCTTTTTCCTATCAACCAAGCACCAGCCCCTGTCCTATCGCTGCAATTTTACATATTTGTGTTTGGTTTACAAGTACTTTAATCGAATGTACTCCGATGAATTTGCTGCTCTGAAGCAATAACAATTCCACTACCCCCTCCTCATTCACCTTCCCATTTTCCTTCCCTCTCTTTTTCCTTCCCCCTCTTTTTTACTTCCCCTATTTCACCCAACCAAATGGCATAAATGAATATAAAGAACTTTAAGCATAAAAACGTTCACTAAAATGACAAATTTCGGCATTAAATAACCCGAAGAGAGTGCATATGCCGTAAAATAAAACAACCAAACCAATCACTATGAATTCATACCGAATATATAAAGAACTTGGACCTTTATAAAAAAAAAGGATTCGACATTAAATTACTCGAATAAAGTAGATATGTCGTAAAACAAAACACCAACGAATTTTAAAAAGCAATACGTTCTAATAAAGTATATCTAACTGAAACGTGTTTATTTACAAGCTATGCTATTTAAATAAACATATATCTATATCAATTGAGAAAAACATGCTTACTTTTTTTTTATTAATTAAGCATCGTGCATTGTCTTTTCATATAGTAATGCGTATAGACGCCAGCATTACTCCAATAGGTCTTGTGGTTTAATAAATTGCCTTCTATTTTTACACATATTTTCTTAGTCTATCATGTTTATGGTTGGCCAATCCCGGTAACGTGTTAGCCCCCTTTATCACATGGCAAAAATACATAGGTCCTTTATATCAAGTATATGTTCTCTCCAGTTCCATATATTTGGTCCCCTTGTAAGATTGTATAATGAAAAAAATACATATTTTACACTGCCTATCCCGAAATTAAGAGGTGATGTCTGGAAGGATAGTATATTGACAACATGACATATACTATACTACCTCCTCCAAAAAAGAGATGAATAGTAACATGACCACAGCACAGATACTACACTACCGACTGCTATATAAATTCAGAGGTAATGCCTGGAGAGATAGTATCATGAGGAAGGAACATATATTACACTGCTCATTCACAAAGGAGGAGGTGATGCTTGGGAGCATGGTATCATAACAACAGAACAGATAGTACACTAGCTTATTAATGACGAAGATGTAATCATTGGAAGCATGGTAACGTGATAACAGAACAGAGACTATAAACTAAATAAACGAAGAGGGGATGCCTCGGGTTGATAGATGTATTATAATTACCTCTCCGATATTGAGCATTAAAATAGTAGATTAGTCTGTAATAATATATTGAACTGAAGAGAGCATTGAATGATAGTACCATAGTACATTAATATAAGTGATAGTATAGATTCGGCTTCAGACAAGCAGTTATTAAACTCCTATTAGTAATATTTTTTTTAGTAAATTTGCTCAGACAAGGCATAAATCCACTTGATGTAAGGAGCTTTAAAAGACTACTACTTCAATGTAAAAAATATCGAAAAATAAGTGCTAGATGGAGAGATTATGAACGAGAATTCAGCAATTGTTCCTCCTTTGTCAGAAACATCGCACATGCACTGTGAGAACTAAAGAACAAAATAAAGGAATCGAGAGTTATGAGTTTGCCGAAATTAAACGCAAAGTCCACTGATCATGTGGTTACCAGTATGTTTGCGTGTTCTGTTTCATACGTGTCCGTTTATGAGTATACATTCTCATGTAAACTGGTGTAAGTATGTGTTATTCTATTTATCAAGACGAAAGCGGGCACGTAGTGTTTAATTAGATGGCGAAAGACGGGGTCATTTTCATTGCGTCACTTCAAGCTGTTTACAAAAATCACTTCTGATCGCGTAGCATTTCCAAATAAGACGACGCCGCGATCGAAGCAGATAATCTTCTCAATATATTGCGTGTACGTGCTCGTATGTCTAACTCATTTGTATCTGTAAGTATTGACATGTGTGCGTATGTTTATCTGTATGTGTGCGCTGTTATTAACCACACGACCTAGATCTTCCAATAATGTCTCCCCTTTGATTTATGGATCAATGACTAAATGATTAATTCGTAAGGAAGTAATTATAATAGTCTCACTTCGGTATACTTACGGTTCTGTATTGACATGTATTCAAATTAAATATCTAACTACAGGATAGCTTCACACAGAGTATGTTGTCTGTAGTCTCTTCGGGGGGCGAATACATAATGCAACAGCGGAAGTTGTGACGAAGACGAACGAGGAATGAATTAGACATGTTATTTAATATGATACTGTATGTTATCTTCGTGTACGAAATAAACATTTTCCCGTATTTAAAGTGTCAGTTGGCAGCATGCATAGAAAATCGAATATAGCGGGATCGATTACATACATCTCGCTAACACTGGGTAGCAAAAAGATTACTGAAGGGCCAACTCATATTCCTTCTATCCAATGCTTCCACGTGTCGTTCGATAGTTTGAAGCTCACTTGTCCTTCAATGTATTAAAGTAGAACTGAACTGCAGCAGAAACTCTCCGACTTTTAATCGGGTGCCAATTATCATGATTCGCGTCATTTTCTTCTGATATCCTTTCTCATCGTTCATTGTCCCCTGCTCTCAAATCCGACAGTAGTACACAAAACAATCCATACTTTGCACACGATAATGTTGTGCCCGCTTTAATGCAAATAAAATAAATATATTATATAATTACTAGGAGTAATATCATTTCAAATATATATTGTTATGGGAGTATATTTGCAAAAGCATGCGTTTTAAAACTAACAAATGAAAAGGCAACTTAAACTATCTATATATATATACATATATATATATATATATATATATATATATATATATATATAGTAAATACTGAAAATTGATACATAAAAAATGTAATATCCTTATAAAATTGTGTGTGGATATATGAAATACTAATATATATATATATATATATATACATATATATATATATATATATATATATATATTATGTAAATATATTTATATATATACATATTTATTTATAAATAGATATGTAATTATATTTATACAGATATATATATATATATATATATATATATATATATATATATGTAGAATCAAATATAAACTAAAAGTAAACTGTTAGTAGATAGAACCTATAGTGAAAGTGTTTAAGCTCAATATACGAGATAGAGCAATTATAAAGATAAAAGAAATTAGAGTTATAAACATGTACGAATGTGTAGATTTATTTCAAACTTCGATTGTTCAATGCAAGGTGTATTCTGTAATACACTAATATTTATTATTCTTTCCTTAAGCCATGCTTCTTATGCTTTATAATTTCACCTCCTTCTTATCTCCCCTTTGTACCCCTTCAATCGACCCTGTATATACCTCTCTCTACCGACAATATATTCCTCGTAGATTCCATTTATCTCGCATTTAACTACACTCCTTGGTTACTCCTTCAATCCGTCCTTCTACTTCCCCTTATGAAGCCATGTATTACTTCAAATCACTGGCACTACTTTTAAGTCTACTTGATTCAACCCAACCCCATCCCATAATACTTATAATGGAAATCAAGTGTTTCAAGCAGTCTAACCTTATCACCTAAATTGTCCCCTACCCTAACTTTTAATTGACTGAGTATGACAGGATAGATGTATTGGGCTTGTCTTACTTAATTATTTAATTATTTAATTACTTAATCATTTAATTATTAATTTAATTATTAATCTGGGCCTTATTTAAGTAATTATTAAATTCAATTATTTTAATAATTAATTATTTATTTATTTATTTTTATTTATTTTATTATACATTTAACCAACTAGGTAGCCCTTTTAATTTTTTTA
Organism: Sepiola atlantica; assembly: GCA_963556195.1. Taxonomy (NCBI): domain Eukaryota; kingdom Metazoa; phylum Mollusca; class Cephalopoda; order Sepiida; family Sepiolidae; genus Sepiola; species Sepiola atlantica. The sequence goes on from OY744520.1 coordinate 4,461,810, forward strand.
GAAATGTTAACTAGTAAACACTAGTCGTTGGCCGATTTTTACTTATTCAACGTTTAAACTGCAGATTTGCATTTATTGGAATTCTAATTTCCCCATCCTGTAACCCTCTTAAAATCTCGAAATTAGTTTGTCCTCCGCCCAAAATCCGGTTTTAACCACGGCTCTTCTTTGTCTTTTCAAATAATATTTATAATTAATGACCTATTTCTTAACCTATGACCAATCCTCGCCCGCATCCTACAAACCACACCCTTATCACTTGAACCCTCCTCCCCCAGTCCCCTCTTTCCTTCCAACAGCAACCACGGTTTCTTTGTTAAGATCGCTGAAATAGTTAACCACGAATGTCATTTAATTTTCTATGGCCCAGAAAGTTTTTTAAATGGCCAGATTTCTCATATCAATTCCATTTAAGTGCGCTCCATCTACGATTTGAACTCAACATTTCACAATTGGATTTACTTCACTTTGAACACTTTCTCCATACTGCTTCTACGAAAAAAATGTTCTCGTCTTCTTCAAAATCTCATTTTCATTGGACACTTTTTCAACGGACAATTGCCATCTGGACAAACCACATATCTTTTTTACACGAACTCTTTTTACTTAATTTTTACTCATATTTTTTCAAATGTTTGAACTTTGACTTTTCCACAGCAAACTTATCTATCTGTATATCTCCTCTGATGATAAGATTTCGATCTTTGAAAAGCATTGGCTTAAGGAAAGAATAATAAACATTAGTTTATTACAGAATATACCTTGCATTGAACAATCGAAGTTTGAAATAAATCTGGATATTCCTACATGTTTATCACTCTAATTACTTCTATATTCATATATATATATATATATATATATATATATATATATATATATATATATTTAATATAGAAGTATATATATATTTAATATAGAAGTAGAATGCCTCGACATCAAGCCGCTTTTATATGTGTTAATTTATCATTGTTTATCGGCTATTCAAATATTGGGCGCGCGGTTAACGACGTTGGATGCAAGTTGAAAAATACTTGTTATCCAGGGTTTCGAATCGTACGACCGGTGGTGAATAGTCATATCTCTATGCTGATGAGTCCTGATTGAAAAGGGACGAAACGTATACGTACATAGATAATAAACAACAACAAATATTTTATATATATATATATATATATATATATATATGTATATATATATGTGTGTGTGTGTGTGTGTATATATATATATATATATATATATATATATATATATATATATATATATATATATATAAATTAATATGTAAATAACTTTGGGAAAGTTCTTTTTTAAGTATTTCATCATTTAAAACGTAAAGAAAGAGGCAAAATGCACTCAGAAAACTATTTGTTTGATGCGTATAGTATCTTATTAAAATCAAAACAATAATCTTCATTTGGACTTTTTAATTAATATTACACTCGATATAACTAACATCATCAGAACTTTAAACAAATATAAAGTATTAATCTTATTTTTATGTATACGTAAGAATCCTTCTTGGTAGTGATTAAAGATTAGCATCCAGATGTTGTGTGGACTAACGCTGAAAAAGTGTCTAATTTTAAATCTGAACTTAAAAACGCGAATGGTTCGCAAGTAGATATACATTTGGGAAAGTTCATTTTTTAAGCATTATTTTTAAGCGTCCTGACAGATAATTACGTATGCATAAATAAATAGGGTTAAATAAATAGGGTTAATACTTTATATTTATTTAAGCCTTTGATGATGCTCGTTATGTCGAGTGAAATATTAGTAAAAAAAGTCGAAATGTAAATATTGGTTTCGATTTTAATCAAATATATACGCATCTAACAAATGCGTTTCTGTAGGCATTTTGCCTCTTTCTGTACGTTATTATATTTAAGTATATTATACATATATACGCTATATATGCGTTCCCTTCCTCTCTTTCTATTTCCTTCCTCTGTCTCGTGTAGCTCTTATCTATGCCTTCAATTCTTTATATCTTACATTTTAATATTTCCTTTTTCTTTTTCCATTTTTTCTTTGGCTTTTTTTAACTTTTATTTTTGTTTCATTCATCTTTAATTTTATTTTACTTTTTATTAACTTCAAAAATATTCGTATGATTATGATCCTATCTTAACAGGCATAATTTTCTTTCGAGGCCTGATTATCGGGAATCCCTCAAACTGCTCTCGTGAAACAAAATCAATTTGGTAGTACAAAATGAAACAAATTATCATTTATATATATATGTATATATATATATATATCCACATACAGCCTGTTTTGCTGTTTCACAGCTCATCAGTGCGGCTAGACTAGTTAGTGTCTCAAGCCGGGATCGAAACGCATATACATATATATATATACATTAATATGTAAATATATTTATATATATATATATATAATATGTAAATATATTTATATTTATACATTTATATATATATATATATATATATATATATATATATATATATATATATATAAACTGAAAATAAAAACATTAGCTCTAATATCAGTTACATATTTCAAAAGTGTTTGAAACAATAAAATATACAAAAATACTATAATCAAATCTATTCTAATCACCTAGTGTATAAAGTATTAACAGGTGTTGTTTCTTTAAAAAGATTAGCATTTTACCTGACGTGCTTAAACTCTAATACAGTTTAATTAAAAACGATATCTTAAATTAGTTTTCGATGTAATTTTTACAAATGGGGGCTAAAAAAATTGTTAACATGGTGAGATTAGTTGAATGAATAGTTTGTGTTTTCTTTTCAATGTTTGAATTGGATTGCGGCATATTTGCTGTATATTTTTTTATTGCAGTAGCCATTGAGATATGAAACCAATAAATCCATATTCGTCTCCATCTTTATATGCGAGGCAGATTCACTATTATAACCTTAATAGTTGTACCTTCTTTTATTTTTAAAAATTTTCCTTATAATCATTGATAAACGAATACCGTTAAATTAACACCGTGGGTTCCTTTTGTCCAATCAACAAAGCAAACATGCCGGGATCGGAAATAAGACATTTCTAACGGAAGCATTTGTTTCTTTTTCCGATTTAGCACTGTTTATGCGCGCATGAGAATAGGAACAATCGATAGCGTATCCTGTTTGCATTCAAACCAATAACAATGATTATAATAAGTGAAGGAGTCCACTAATAAAAAATAGCTGCAGTATAATTGAGGATTTAGAGCAATGGAATCGAACGGAATGTGGTTTTAAAAAGACGAAGGAATAATAATGACGCTAATCTTTTAGAATTTGTGGGGCTAACCAGATTTTTTTTCAAAAATCGGAGAATGTCACTTTCTAACCTGACCAAAGTTACAACTTCATGCAAGATTTAAGAGAAATTCAATGGATGGTTGCGGAGAAAAATCCGGACGGACGGACATGCCTCAAAACATAAGTCCACCGATTTCATAAATCGGGGGACCAATAAACATTAAAAATATTTTATTAAACCTAATTAGTCGTGATTATCAAGTTTAATGTTATATAAACAGGTAGTTTATTAGATTACATACGACTATTTAGGTTCTTTTCCAAAAGTAAAACGTTTGCGTGTTATATGTTATTGCTAAAAATGAACAATACAGCGTATTAATCAAATACTCAATATTGCAAATGCTGACTTTGTCTATTTGTAAATAATAATGCTACCGATTTCTTTCTACCTCCGCTTATTTTACGTTTATAGTATTAGGTCCCTAACGTTATTACACGCCATGATACTTACTTTCCGAAGAGCTAGTTTCTCACTTCACATGGCTCAAAATTTTAATTCACTTAAAACATTCGATACTCAGACTTCTTTAGTCTGGCACAAATATATTCAATATTTTACATGAAGGCAAAATTGAAACATTGACCGAAGTAATTTATCTGTGTTGAATTTGCCATGTTTAAATTACGCTCGTCAATTGTGAAAATAAACATTTCCGGATAAATGTATTTTTTAAGCTTTCCATTGTTACATTATTTTCATAGTTTTTTTTGTTGTATATATGTTTGTCGGGAGGAATGTTCAGGCTAAAATGCTAAAATTATATCTCGTTATAAAATGTTATGTGGACACATAAAATAGTAATATATATATATATATATATATATATATATATATATATATTGGTAGCTCATTACGTCTACAATGGCAGTCTGCCTGGTTTGCGGTGAATTTATATATATATATATATATATATATATATATATATATATCCTACATGTATTGTATTAGTTTTTGTAAATGTAAATCCGTAGAAAATCAAGTGTTTATAAAAAGTGCTCAATACAAAGTAGAGCTGTTTATAAGTATACATTTTTATTTATACAAACATTATTGGTTACATATGTGCATACATGTTTCGGTTGCACTTTTCCAAGACGGGCAACCTCATCAGACCAAGAATCTTTCAGGAATGGATGGATTTGAAGAATTTTCTATCCTAAATAACTCTTTTTGGGGATCTAGCATATTCTATTTCTTATGAATTAGTATCGGATTACCTATTTCACGAGTTGACTTTTTTTGCCAGTGGTTGTCCTCTCACTTTTTTATTACTCTTTATGGCGTCTCCATTGCCTTTTCATGTCCTCATTTTATTGCACTTGCTTGCCAGTTTAACAGACTCACTCAAGTATAAATATCTTATCAATATATCAAGAATCACACATATATAAACAAACCCAAACACATCTAAATAAACAAACAGATAAATAATCGGACATTGATATACATACATATCTAAACATGGACAGCTACACAGATTCACTATCAATCAAGCATATATTCAGAATACATACGTGCTTATAAATATATTCTAGATGTATATTCAATAAAAAATAAAGAAATAAGAATATTCTAGATATATATTCAATACATACATCCATACGTCTATACAGACTCAACATATACAGCTATATGCACCTATACACGTACATCTATACACACATATATATATACATACAGATACACGTATACACATGCACACACATATACATGCACATACATACATACAGACACACACATGCACATACATATAAATACATAGACATATACAGATGTATATATATACATATATATATACACATAGATAAACCGTACATGAGCATATTCGTAACATAGATATACACGCATACACCCACCCATACACTTTTAGTATAAATAGTTCATAAAATAGTTATGCACATATATACATACACACACGCTGACATATATATATATATATATATATATATATACCAATATGAACACATACACGTGTATATACATATATATACATACACAAACACACATACCCATACACATACATACGCACACACGCATACACACACATATATACAGGCGCTGACAGTTCACACCTATACATATATACGAATACAAATCCATACATGTACAACCATACCAATGCAAAGCACACACAAATCAATATATACAAGCACATAACTAGAACATACATAAAAGAACAAATATACCGACAAATGTATACATGTATATTCATAGTCAGATACACATACCACACACACACCACGCATACCTACATAAACATACACACGCACAAGTGCACACACATGCATATATACATACACACACACACACACATATATATATACATATATATATATATATATATGTATATATATATGTATATACACACAGACACATACACAAATATAAAGCATACCTGTGCATATAAATATGTGCATTCATCAACGCATACGTACACAAGAAATGAATATCAAAATCGAAACAAAAATAAAGGCAAAAACAAAATTACATGAAAACACACCCCTTGCCACAATATAGAATATCAGTCGAAATACCTTTACCCATGCACACCTACATATTTCAGTCCAACTATACATACTCACGCATGCACACATATACACACACTTATGCTCACCAATATATATCCATACATACCTAAACCATACGATTTCAAATGTATTTATTATTACAGATACATGTATACTGTGATATATAATGCTATTATATATACGCACACAGACCACGTATACACATATGCGTATGTGCACACAAATACCGACATGCATGCAATTAAAATAGATTAAAATGTATGCAAACATCCATATTTTAGCGATCCAAACTATTCATTTTTGCTTCAATCTATTTCAGTTCAAATTACATATACACATGTACACATACACACATGTATGCATACACACACATACACACTCATGTGTGCGGTGAGAACCTTATTATAAGTGGCAGTTGTTGGATATTCCAGATTGTATTGTAAAGACATCACCGGAGTTATCAAAGAACAAGAAATAAACAAACCCAAAATTGATAAAAGACAGAAATAAAAACGTAAAAAATAAAAAAATAAAAAATAAATAAATAAGGTAAAAAAATAATAACAAATAAAAAAATAAATTAAAAAAAAAAAAATAAATAAATTAAAAAAATAAATAAATAAATAAATAAATCAAAAAATAAAACTAAAAATAAAAAATTAAAAAAAATTTTTTTTTTTAAATAAAAAATAAATAAAATTCAAAATATCAAAAAATAAAGATAAAAAAATAATTTAAAAAAATTAAAAAAAATAAATAAATAAATAAAAAAAAAATTTAAAATTAAAAAATAAAACATAAAAAAATAAAAAATATATAAAATAAAACAATAAAAAATAAAAAATAAAAAATAAAAATAGAAAATAAAACATAAAATAAAAATAAAAATAAAAATAAAAATAAAAATAAAAATAAAATAAAATAAAATTAAATTCAAATAAAAATAAAAATTAAAATAAAAATAAAATTAGAATCAGAATTAAAAATTGATTATGTGTTTCGCTAACAACGAAGTAACAGTCAGTAGAGTTTTTTATGATCTAAAATCTGCTTAGTGTATGCTCCTTTAAATGTTTGCAGTTTAAACTCGTTTCGTTTCTAACGTTGAGTAATTTTTCGCTATCTTTGAATTTTACAATTTCAATTTTCTCACCCAGGCATAAGAAACAGGGTGAGGTGAGTGATCTACATGTTTTTGCTTTCCTTATTATACTCCATCTTATTTTAGGGTTCTTTTTCTCATCTATCAATTTCCAGAAGTGTCGGGACAGCGAAGTGTTACTGTATTTCTTATTTAATAGATGCGATATCAATTTTTTTTATATAAAAAAGAAAAATAATAAATCGAAACAGATTTTTCTTTTTTTCCTTTTTTTATTAAAACTAGCATGGCGAAATATCTGTATCACTTTAAACTAACAAAAAAAATGCTAGTTTTAATAAAAAAAGAAAAAAAAGAAAAATCGGTTTCGATTTATTATTTTCTTTTTTGATATAAAAAAAAATTGATATCGCATCTTAATGCTTCAAAAGGTATTTATTTTACCTATTCCTTCTTAAATTTGACAATAGATGCTTTTTAAAACAAAAAAAATATGAACCTTAAACACTTATACAAATCACGTGCTGCATTCACGTTCTTCATATTTCATGGTGGGAAAAAACAACAAGCCGGTAAAGAGATAAAAAATACAAATCCGATGACATCAGGATATATCACACACAGAGGATGCCAGGTTTTGGCGAAATATCTGTATCACTTTAAACTAACAAAAAAATTAAAATGCTAGTTTTAATAAAAACAGAAAAAAAAGAAAAATCGGTTTCGATTGATTATTTTTCTTTTTTATATAAAAAAATTGATATCGCATCTTAATGCTTCAAAAGGTATTTATTTTACCTATTCCTTCTTATATATATACATATAAAAATTAATTAACGAAACTCTCCCAATTAGATGAATTGAACAGGTTGATAACGTTTTTTTAACCTACAAACAGGTAACACCAATAGAAACACAATCAGGACAGGAACACTGCTCTTGAAATATCAGCCATGGCATTACCTCCATCATGTTGTGCCAGGTAATGACGCGGTTGATACGCACCTTCTTGATGCCTTATTGTGTCAAGAGAAATTAAATAAACTGAACCCATTAGATATTCTTATCATTACTGTATTACTTGTTCTTCCAGTGTTCTTGTTCTGAATATAAAGGGCCGCTTAATAATAAGACAAGACAGTGGTATATTTACAAGGGTGTGTATTTACAAAAGTACAGAAATGTGTGCAGGTCCGTCTATACATAATGTCGAGAATAGTTCATATAATCACGAAATAGAGTAGATTTTCATTACACTAAAACAACCTCCGTTTTAAACTTGCTCCGTATGGAGTTATACTTTTCATTTATTACAATCCAATCCGTAATCTTACGGTTTTGTTTTTATCTCCGCTGATCAGAACTTGTTTGCGGGATCGGTATTTCATCTATTAGTCGTTCTCTGAAGTATTAATTTCGACAGCATCTGACTATTATTTTCCTCATCTGATTTGTGTATCTCTTGTGAATAAACTAGGATCCGTTTACGATGTAAATCGTGTTCCCAATCCGTTTATCCTCTATCACTGTTTCCCAGTAGGATTTATTGTTTCTTAACATATGACAAAGGCTGTGTTTCAACTTTTAAGCGTACCTTCGCGGCATTTTTAGTTTCGTATTGGTTGGCAATAATCAATCAAATACTGTTTTAATCTTCTATACAAACATTGTATCTGCTGGCGTGATGGAAGATGGAACATTGTTACTTGAGGTATTATATACCTGCAAAAGTTATTGCATGGCCTTTCTCAGTAAATGTAGCCCTCGTTTTCTTAAGCGCTCGTCTGCCTGACCATTTCTTTTCGAATGATATAGTGCGATAGTGATATGCTCCACTACAAAATTTTGACGGAATAGCTTACATTCACTAGACATGAATTTCGTTCCGTTGTCTGATACAATACGGTCAACAATCTTGAACCGGGCGAACAATTCATGTAAAAAATGAATGGTTACTCCGTAGCGTTTTTTAATATTTCAGTATATCCGGCAATTTAAAGAAACTGGCTACCACCATAAGGTGATAGAAATTTCCGAAGGGCTAGCAAAATCTATGTGAATCCTAGACAAATGTCGCTTAGTTTTCGGCCTTGGTTTTAACTGCATAGGAGAGATATTCCCTCCCAAATCACAACCTTTGCATAGTTTCATCCATTTTGAATGTGTTTGTAATACTTCTGGAATACATATATCTTCTCATGAGGCTTTTTATTCATACATGAAATTATTTTAGTATTCTTTTTCTGTTCTGTTGCGGGAATAACAACTCGATCGCTGTACATAACACAGATTAAAAACACTTCAGAGATATTTTTTAATTTCCTTTTTTATATTTAATAGAGTCGTCTTACGTCTTTTCTTTTATTTCTCCGAGTGTTATTGCAAGTTCCCTAATGGAATTACACAATGCATTTCTTTTACTTCTACCTCAGTTAGAAGGGATACAACCATTGTGGTATTAATGGTGGTTGGAACACAATGTCTTCCATAAACAAATCGATGAAATTTCATGACTGAAAAAAAAATGCCCAATTTCTATTTGTGAGTAACTTCTTTCTGTAGGTAGTAACGTACAAAACTCGTCGGCGATAGGTTTTAATGACCTGAATCTATTGTGTGTTATATGTAGGTTCCAGAGTCGTACATGTTAGCATCAGTAGCCACAATAATTTCGAGATATTGATTGTAGTGCGTCAAAATGTGTTCTGACGTGATGATATTCCTTAAAAAGTCTCTTTGCATTCTATTTTCCGTTTTTAATAACTCATTCAGAGGAGCTGGCAGAAGGTGCATCTTTGGAATAAACACATTGTAATCATTTACCAAGTCAGGAAAATTTGACGGGACGGTTGGTTTTCCGCAGTGGGCATACTTATTATCGCACAGTCTGGCTTTTGGCCTAGTCTTTTACGATATGTGTCTATAATTTGACAAATATATTTAATGTGTGCATGACAAAATCGCACATTCTACCCTCAATGTTAATAGTTCTGGATTATCTTAAATACTTCGTATACATATGATGTTCGTTATGCAGTGCTTTTTTCTGATCACTAGAAAGTCACCTCAGTAGACTGTCGTAAATTGCAGTCCGCTAAACAATGTGCCATTTACCTTTTGTAAAATGGTTGGTGCAATCTTTACCCCAAATTATAACTGTTCAAATGTGTATAAACCGTTATGATTATTTATAAAATACAGCTTTGAACACAGGTATTTTAGATAAGCATCACTTAAATTAACCTTTGAAAATGATTTTCCTCCGTTGGGCTTAGTGAAAGTCTCTTCTTGACGAGACAGAGGGCAGTGGTGATCATTTAGTGCGTGGTTCAATCCTGTGGAGAAATCTGCACAAACACGGATCTGTTTACCTGTTCCTTTTACGTAGACTATAGACAAAGCTAACTCACTATACTCTACTTTCGATAATACTGAAATTTCTTCGAATATATTTAGTTTCTCGTCAAACTGATTAAATGATGCGAATTGAAAATGTATTTTCTATTTAAAAACTGGTTGAATGTTTGGTTTTAATTCAAACTTGGTAGTCATTTTCTACATCTTTCCAGACTACAAGAGAAAACTTCCGCAATTTTCCTTAATTCTTCCTTTAGTCTTTCTGATTCAGCATTTAACGTCCCCATATTTTTACAAAAAGAGTTCATGTGAATGTTCCATAATGTAAATGTTCCTATCCAGTCCGTCCCTAACAGATTGTTTTACTTGTTCATTACGTACGCTCTATCCTTCAAAGACTGTTCTTGTAATGTAACGTTAGAGATCAGCTCGCCTACAAATGTTATGTGTTCACAAGTGACGCTTTTAACTGTTATTCATGTTCTTATCAAAGTTGGCTTTCTATTTTTCCCCACGTTTAAAGATTCATTATTGACAGATTGAATTCGGTATCGAGTTTTAGGTTCATATTTTTATTTAATATTTTGACCTGCACACATTTCCTGGCATTTACATCTTCGTTACTTTAAGCAATTTTATGAAGAGTTTATCATTTTATTTTTTTACTCTTTTCTGTTTCATGAGACCGCAATTTAAATACTCTTTAATATAATACTGTTTAGGCTGACAAATTATGTTTTGGTAGATCAAATATAGTTTGTAAATTAATTATATTTTTATTACGTCCTTTTCTAATATGTGACATTCCGCTTTGCTCAATGTCTCTTGAATCTTTCTGAATAATAATAAAACGTCGACAGTCTTCCGCAATATGTTGAAGCGTTAAAAAGGGTTTATTCTCTCGTTTGTTAAACATCCTTCGTCTGATGTCTGCATCCACATTTGATACTAAACCCCGTCCGGAGATTAGACATTTACAATTGCTAGCGTTCAACTCCAACAATTTGGAATCATCACAGTGTTTGTTAAAAAGACGTTTAAGGGCATAAAAAATTGAGTTAATTATTGTACGGTCGCTGTTTTTTACTGGCAGTATATAAATGACGAATTTGCTATGTTCCCATCTTTCTTAATAGCAAACAAACCTTATTAAAAAGGGATCCAATTCGCACAGTCTGGTTTATAAAGATGTGTGTATGTGTAAAATCTGAAGCAATCATTATTTTGTCTTCAGGATCGTAAGTCAAATTATCGATAGCGCTATAAATTGCATTTTGTGAAAATGGCCTTTCTTCTTCCACATTTTGACCTCTATTCGATAATACGTATACTTTTTCTGTTCTTCTTGAGTATGAAAAACATTTCTTCGATTCTTTTCATTTGTACAAATGTAAACGTAGAAATTTCTCTTCTAGTCGAAGTTGTCAAACATGTCACTATAAAATTCCTCTATTTTCGTCATTTAAAATAGGTTACGGACCTTTTCTGTTTCATTTAGAGTTTTTACACAGTCGTTACGTTCATCACTAGAAGATAAATTGTTCACTCCTTAGCGAGGGAACAAAAAGTAGGCTTAGTCGAACAGATTTACCTGTTCCGGATTAAACAATAAAAAAAACGAAGAAAAATGCGACAGGCTTGTCGTTGTTCTTTACTGTGATTTAGATTCCAACACCTCGTGGAATGACATTACATCTGTATCATCAACCTCGAGAACGACAGCTTTGTGTTTCTCTTTTTTGAGGTTGGAGGATTTCCCTTCCCAGATATGATACACCTTGTGTGTTTAAACTCCATTATAGCTTTTAACTTCTCGTTGTTACAGTAGTAATTAACACATTTTTCCGAGCATATAAACTAAGTCTTTTTTTTTTTAAATCCCATATCACCAGTGTCCGGTGTACTGCGCGGCATAAGTGCGGATTATCTTGGTGATTGTGTTTTTTTAACATAGTTCACCCCAAACAAGGCAGGCCGCCACTGTAGACGTAAAGGGCAACTGAGAAAAAGAGAGTGTGTTTTTGTTTTTTTGTTTGTTTTTTTTTTGGGGGGGGGGAGAAATTGGGAGCTGTGCAGCGAGATATCTGTTTACATTAGTTTTAAATTTCTGCATGTCAGTACCGTCAGAAAAAAACATGGAGCAGGGAGGGAGTGCCAGAGTCCAGCAGCACGAGGAAATAAGCTTTTGGAGTAGAAAGCTCTTCAGCATTTGCGGACCTCCACAGTGAATGAATGGGATTTGGCAAATTGTCGGGTGGATATAGTGAATTTACAGCAAGTTCAGGTCAAGAACATCGGATTTTACAGCCAGTAGAGGGATACTAGTTTACTATTTATAAAATTAAACGCTACGGAGAAGATAAAGTGAATTGAAACTCAAAATTGAAAAAAAATAAAAACAATTTAATTAAAAAAGAAAACAAAGAAGTTTAAGAAAACAGGGGGTAAATACAAGTAAACGTGGTAGCATGATTAGAAATGAGTAAAAAAGGCCAAATACATTTAAGATGGTTAAAACACATGAAAATTCAAGTCAGAGTTCCTCGTCACGAGTGTTGTGACAATTAAGGGTCGATGATAAATAAGTCAACACGGTGCTATATTTACAGGAGGATGTATTTACAAAAGAATATGGTTATGGTTATGGTCAGGGTAAGGGTGGTTTCTCTATCGTTCATACATACCTTCTAGATGTGGAACAGTGTCAATGAAAATGAATAAGCTGACTCCATTAGATGCACGTGTTATATTAATCAATTACTTCTTATAGTGATCTTATTTTGTTTGATTATTACAAAAGTGAATAAACAGATTCCCGGGCATATGTTTTATATTGTCGTTATTACTTGTTTATATAGACCTTCTAGCTAAGTTACAGCATCGATGCAAATTAATTAATGCATCCATGACATGCATTTTCGTTTACTGTATACATTGCTCTTATTTTGATTTACTGTTTTTAACATGAATGAACTGAACCCAGGATATATTTTTAGTATTCATGTATTACGTGTCGCTCTGTTTATGTAACTGTTTGGTACGTCTTGTACATAACGAAAAAAACAGTTTTTATTACGTATTTATATATAGATTTATATTAATTCTACGTAGAAAAAAACCCGACCGAACGAAATGCTATCTCTCTCGATAGGATTTCAAACCGTGACTCGAAAAGGCCACCTTTTATCAATGAGTAACATGTACCGCTAAGCCATGAAGCAAGGGCAGACTGGCTGGTTTCAATTTATCTCATGAGGTCGATCAGCTTTGGCTAAATGACGATTCTTTTCACGGAAAGAAACGTGTTAGTGTTTCATGTATTTCCTTTTAACCTTCGGCCCTTTTTCTAGTTCGTGTTATCGACTGTTAAGTATCAAAGCCCGATTCATTTGATTTTATTTAGAAGCGTCAGCGAATATGTTACGCACTGGAAGAAGTTTTGTTTCGTATACGACGATAACACAAAGTATCTCTGGTGGGTTATCGACTAACATGCTCCATTTATTGGTCGTTTATCTCCGTCCCAATTTCCCAGCACGGAAATAATACAGACAATACATTCTGTGTTTAGTTATCCTATATTTAGATCTTAAACGTACATCTGAATGTTCGATATACATGTCAATACAAGACTCGTAAGTATACTGCAGTGAGACTATAATTTTTCTTCCGACAAGCACGTTGCGAGTTAATCATTTAGTTATTGGCTTATATATCATAGATCAAAGCGGAGGTTTAAAGTATTGTGTCGAAAACACCACACACGCACATACACACGTGCATGCATAGACATAGAAATACAGTGCGCATACACATGCGTATAAAATATATTGAGAATTATATGTATTAATCTTACGCATGTACATGTATACACGGATACGCGCATTCTCTTAATTATATTCAGCAATAAAACGCGTCCGTATAAACAAACATCCGTAAGTAAAAAAAGACAAGTGGTCGACCATAGCCGAAGGCAACCGAAGGCGACCGAACGCTTTCGTTTTATTACCTACTACACCAAGTTAAAGGGTCGCGTGCCACGCCTTTCCCAATAGTACTCCCTTTATCCTTGCTACACCTTTTGGAATGCAGAGTGTTACGCAAGAGCACATCAAGTATAATTTGTTTAGTCTTTAATATAACACGGTCGAGGATTGAACCCCGGTCTGCCAGTCCATTAGTAAACAGTCGAACTAATATAAAATGGTGTTTTTCTAACATATGCCACAAAGCACGTGCATGTATATTAATATTGGTGATGTATGTGTGCTTTCGATTCATGTTGGTTACTTGTAAAATATAACACTTGATTGTCTAAGAGAAACGCTTTTGAAATATTAATGTGTGTCACAGAGCCTAAAAGGATCACGCAAGTCTAACTGAAAGTAGGATCAAAAGTCGAAAAGATATGGTATAACTTACCGGCCGGTTATTAGTTTCGTTGTAAACTAATTCAAATTATAAGAAAATGCCTTAATTTCATAGTTATTTACTGATATTAGTACATAAAACATATGAAGTTAATGCCTCTCTTGGTGATTTAATTCGAAATTGCGATTTATTAGAACGATTAAGATGAATGTTTTTCTTACATTTTAATTGTACAACATTTTTTTCAAATCGCTTCTTGTTTTCAACTGAGGTGTCTAAAACTTCAAGGGATAAACATTTCCTTTTTTTAATTAAACTTGAAAATCACAAAAAATCAAATATGTGTTGCGGTAATAACAAATATCTATCCTTTAACATATAAATAAGAGTAAGTTATATTTACAAAAAAGTAAACAAATTTACATAAACGAACAAAATATCGAACCAAGTACTCAGATTTACATTACATCGACTGAAACCAACAAAGAAAAAAACCATAGGGTAATACATATTTTGGGGTTGTCAAAACATTTGCTAAAATAAAGAATTCAATTGTAAGGGGCGTAAACAGGCATATGGATTAAGAACGAGAAGTAAGTTGAGTAACATTTCTAATAACGAAGAGTTGTTTATACAATCAGAATTTAGTTGCAGCGAATATTTCCGGAACTCAATTACGATTTGGTATGATAGAAGATCAAAAGAATTAAACACAGAAGTCGAAAAATAATAAACTTACTTCACTTAAATGGGGAAAGGGTGACAGATGTGACAAGTAATGCAAGGTACAAAAGAGAAGATGGCAGTCGGATGAGAAGTGGTTTTAATAAAAATTATAATAGTACGGAATAACTTAGAAAATAGAAATGTAACACAAGCCCATGAACACTCAATTTAGGGTAAGTAAAGATATTGCAATATAAGCTCTCAGCTGACAGTTAACGAGATGAATATTGATCAACTAACTCGAGGTGGTAACTTCTTTGCCTTTTGGCCAAGTTCAAAGTGTAGTATTTGTTCCGATGGATACTACACCCTATATACCGGTATTGTCTTGGCCTTCGGGTCTTGATTCCGCCGGTTTTTAGGTTGTCCTGTGCAGTTCTAGGAGGTCCACCCTCCCAGGCTTTGCCTAGCCTCTTTGGGAGGAGTACGTTTATCGCTTACTGTCTGAGGCGCCCCTACCGGGGAATGCCGACGGGGCCAGAGTGCTCACCTTCTTTGACGCTGGCTTTTCAAGTCCCACTTTCTCGATCTTGTGTCACATCTTACCTTGTGGGAGGAAGATAAATAAAAACTAACTCGAGGTGGTGTTCTAGACACAATACTTGGGACTGTAGATTTTTTAGTGACAGTAAGGATAGCATATCAGAGGGAGGTCAGATAGAATAAGTAATAAAGTAGGGCGGCGTATCAGAGGTAGAAACAGAAAACGTGAAGATACAGTAGGACTCTTCCACAAATTCTTAAAAATTATAATTTTATAAATTATGTGGAGCCAATTAATAACAATTAGGTTTGAGGACCAGTTATATATTAAAGACATTGGCAAGACCCATGGAGCCATTTTTATGTTGTAGTTTGAGGAATAACTCAAAACGAAACTTTAACTCAGCATTTCGGCTCACAGATTAAGAGAGATTTTCACAACTCAAAGGAACTCTTGTGATTTGCCTTAAACTCGACAAGCTACAAGCCAGAAAAAATTATCTCTTCCAGCGAAGAAGAAAATAACGGAACGAACAACATTGACTCTGAGAAAAATCGGATAGAATTTCTCAACGCACACAGTGTCGATATAGGATCTTCCTTTTCATTTCGTTTCAAGTTGCTTCGAACAGAATTCACTTTTTGATGTCAACAGATGTGTATTTCACTTTCAAGATTAATTCTTTAAAAAATTACTCTGAAGAAAAAGCTCGTAACCTGTTTATGGGGCGTTACTTTATTTAAACTCATGTGTTTTACACTTCACGGATATTTTTTAAAATCTTCTTTCAAAGTCATAAAAAATTAAAATATCTCGTTTTATTTGAACACACTTCATAACAAATTCTCTGCTTCATTTCACTGATGTGAATTTCACTTCAACGATGAAAGTGTGTTTAATTTTGAGTTTCCTGAAATAAAAAAATAAATGAAACTATTTTCTTTGACATTGCTGACTGTCAACTTTACACGGAAGTTATGTCTGATTATCATTCTGTATATAAGTCATAATCACGTTGACACGCTGGTTTACTTTTCATCACCGAAGTTAAGCAACGTTGAGTCTGTTCAGTACTAAATGGGTGACAATTTTGGAATAGCAGGCGCTGTATGTGTGAGTGCACTTACCTGCAAGGACTGTAACACAAACCGCCGCCATCTCCTCTGGGATATACATATAGCTGTCGACCGCTTGTGAATTTAATATTCCCTAGAAACTTCCTCTATCAAACGAAGCGAGATCAACCCACCTAAAATCAATGCCGCTTCGTTGCATTTTTTCTATCATTCCGTAAGTCAATAAAAGTTTAGACAATCTAAATAACTTTTATACATTTTACTTATATGTAATGAATTGAATAAGGAATATCTATTTTTAATCTTGTACATAGATTTAAATAAAATGTAATATGTATTATTCCTTCGTAACGAATATAACCAATAAAAATCGATTGGAATACTTCAATGCAATCAATATTTTTTTGTATGATAAACTGTATGGCGTTCACTTAGGTACAATGGTAAACACATATGGAGAGAAAATGTAAACCATCCACCCTGATGGTACGAAGAAAAATTATAGATAAATAAGATAGGTGGAGGGTACGAATACTCAAAGAACCAGCACCTTTGTTGGGGAGCAATGACCTCCTAAGTTAACCTTTTATAGAATGTAATGCAATATAAGTACTATTAATTATAAATAATAGTTTACAAAACGGTTAATGTGTGTATATATAAATATGAAAAATATATGTATTTATAATATTGTCCATATATGTAACACCACTTTCATATATTTTATTAATTGCTAGTTAATAAAAATAACAAAAATAAATTGGAATACTTCTAAACAATCTTTTTTAGCAACTGTCCACATGCATTGGTTGTATAATATTATGCATGACTGTCATGTAGGTGCACCGTTAGGTAACACCCATATATCTTGCTTAAGCGGCGCTTTCCTTGAGAAAAGAACACATTCTGACATTTTCAGTGAGATGCTTTTAGACAAGTAAGTATTTTCTCTAAAACCTAGTCTTTTAATTGACCCAAAAGCCTGGGATTAGACCCATGGAACGTAACTGTTTTTAGCGTTGCATTCATTTAAATCAACAATTATTTATTGACTAGATACTTCTATAAGACGTGCCCGTATGGTTTGCTATTTTGTAAATTAATGGACTTGAATTAATGGGACTTGAACACACATAATAACAGTGTGTATATAATTTTAATTTCTTTCAAAATATAACGAAGTTCGTTTAATCGAATATATCAAAACATCGATATAAAAATATCGACTTGATAATCGATTACATTTAGTATATCTAACCCTGCAGTTGATCTGTAAAATCGGAGTTATCAAGGGAAGATCAACATAATGCATAGTATCAATTAAGATTTAAAACGTATATATGCTTTGCATAACACTTAATTACCGTATATATATATATATATATATATATATATTAAATTAAGTTCAAATATATTGCTAACATGAACTTTAAAAACAATATTTTAAAAACTATATGTTAAATATAAAGTAGAACGTTTATAAATAAGATTATATAAATATTTCGACTGTTTCTAATGCTTATATAATTAAATATATATATACATATGTATATATATATATATATATATATATATATATATATATATACTTATGTCTATATATTTATATATATATATATACAGGGTGGCGCAAAAGTCGCGCATTGGTTTGTTTAGGTGATAGAAACTACAACATTTAAAGTCATTTACTAGGCTTTTCTGATGAATAATACATTTACTTGGTAATTTTGTTGCAATAGTTTTTAAAACTAATATCCTGTAAATGGCCAGCATTTTTGGCCTGACAAAGACGGGCTCTAGTTAGAGCAGTTTCCATTACACTCCTTAGAATAACTGGCTCTAGTTCTTGGATTTCATGTCTGATATTGTTTTTAAGCCCTTGAATCGTTGTAGGCTTGTTCACATATACCCTTTCCTTTAGATAACCCCAAAGGAAAAAGTCAGGGGCTGTTAAATCCGGTGAACGTGAAGGCCAGTTAAAATCAGAAAATCTGCTAATTAAGCGCTCGCCAAACAATCCCCTTAAGAGCGCCATACTTTGTCGGGCAGTGCGGGCAGTAGCTCCATCTTGTTGGGACCACATTTCTGGGTTGTCCTTAAAAAATGTTCAATCATTGTTGATATCGATGTGCAGTTATCGTCACCGCGACACCTTCTTTGTCTTCAAAGAAATATGGACCGATCAGTCTTTTCGAGGTAACATCACCCCATGCGGTACAATTTAGTGGATGTAATTCACGCTGATGAACAGTTCTGGAAGATCACTGACTGAACCCTGCTGCCGAAACCGGGCCACAAGACGATCAATTGTGGCCTGACTGGAAGATTGTCTGACATTATAATGTCGCCGATAGGCTTTTTGGGTTAAGGTTATTGAACGATGGTTTCCGAAGTAAAGTTCAATAAGTTTTGTTCATTGTTCAGTGCTATATTTTTCCATGATAAATTAACAATGTTTATGTTGTGAAGTTGTCACACAGTAAATAATAAATAAAGGAAGTGAAGTCGAGGGTTGGTTTAACAAGTGTATTAACAAAGTAAGAAACTGACTAGCTCTTGGCTAGACAGTTACAAGACTGTGCTTTGTCTTCAGTGTCTCTGGTGACTCGTACTATTTATAGTGACAACCGGTGTAGTTTCTCCTGTGTAAGAACGGCCGGTGTAACAGTTTATATCTGTAATATTCTGAAAAATAAGAACATTTGATTAAATGTTCAAGTTGTTACTGATTCAAACTAATGCGTGACTTTTGCGCCACCCTGTATATATATATATATATATATATATATATATATATATATATATATATATATATATATATATATATATATATATATATATATATTGTTTCATTTTACTTCAGTCGAAATTCCCAGAAATCAAGAGGTCCCTTCTTCGGGCTAACGCTTGAGCTTTATATGCACTACATAGATATTCGAATTTTACGTTGAGTTAGTAAAGAAATAAGGAAGATTAAATCTTCTCTCCCCAATTGACATGTTTACTATGTTGTAGTATATTTTTGTGGTCTTTTGGTTTTGCCGGATTCTAGGACAACAATTCATCATGTCTGGTGGAGTATTCGGTGTAGTGCTGTTATTTGAATGGATATCAGTTGATGAAGTTTCACCATTCATCGCATGATGTTATTTTGAATATTTGGTTAGGGTTTACTTTTAGGGTGAATTATCTTAATATCAGGTCGTCTTCACAAGCCGAGAGTCCGAGGACATACGAAGATGGTGTCTACACCGTAATAAAGAATTTCATATATATATATATATATATATATATATATATATATATATATATATATATATATATATATATATATATATATATAAATGTTGAATTAAATTAAAGATAATTGAATTATCGTTTAATAATCTATCGTGATAATATAAAGCTCAATATATTGGATAGAGATATAATTCTAGAGATGAAAGATGATGATGAGAACATTTAAAATATACAATATTTATTAAAACATTAAAAGTTCAGTGCAAGGAGCTTCAAATCCTTAATCAATGGATTTTCAAAATAAATTGTTTTCATCACAGGATAGGGAAAAACCGACAATAGAATTGTAAATATTATTGGCAACATTTAACTTTGAAACTTTTACATAAAATAAAACAAAATGAAGACCAACAGGTAAAGAGTCTCATGTTGAGATGAGAGCGTAGAGTCAGGGTGGACGATGTCCAAAAACACCTCAAAAATAAAAACAGCTGTTATATTGGAAATGAATGTTTGAAAAGGAATAATACTCAAATTGTTTAGAAATCCAAATGTTTTTGTTAAGAGACTGATATTCAGACGGCAATTGGTAACGCCCTATAATTGCTATAATGCGGCACAGAGCGTTGTGCCGTAGGCATATATTAAATTGAAAATTCATTAACTTTGATTTATTAATTTCAAAATAAAGTTCCATCATCAGAGTTGACCAGTATTGTTTGATTTTTAAAATATAAACAATTTCTTTTGTATATGTAACGTCCGTATAATGGTTGTATGTGCGTTGACGTTCTGGCTGTTATAAATTCAAATTCTGATTTCTTGTATTTTAGAAAGATAGGTCGTCTATTTTAAAGCATTGATAAGTCAGAATTATTAAAATTGAAAATAGAATCTGTAATCAATGCCCACTTAGTTCATGTGTTTTTACTTAAAACGCATTAATTTCGGAGTTGACCAGTATTATGTCAGTTGAAAAAGGAATATATACATATATATATATATATATATATATATATATATATATATATATATATATATATATATATATGTGTGTGTGGGGGGTATACCAAAAGGTTACCAAATTAGCCATTAAGCAATTATACGTTTGCATCTTGAGCGCGCTCTTAACGTAATCAAATTCTCAACGGTGAAGCAATGACACTTTTCAATCTTGGACGCTCTTAGAACGTAATCACGCTCTCATGTAACATCTCAATATTATAGACGCTAATTTTAAGTTGTAAATTACTGGCCGTTATAATAATAAAACAAAACTCAACAGTAAAGCCATATTTTTTAAGAAACCAAAATTAACAGCGCCTGAAGGTGATTTGACGAATCAAATCGAAAGTACTCGCAAGAAAGGAAAGAAAATGGCACAAGACACAAATGGAACTTACATACAGTTATTTGACAGAACCACTAAATGGACTATTCGGAAATTAAAAAAAAAGTCTTGTCCAGCTAAACACTTCATGTTATTTAATAATGTTTGCCTAAATTAAAATATGCTACCTAAATACACACACAATATATATATATATACATATATATATATATATATATATATATATATATATATATATATATATATATATATATATATTTACTTCAAGTAAAAATGATGACAATATGATATAACGGTATTATTTGACATATATATGCATTTCTTCCTTTAACAAAAGTAAGGTTGTTCTTTTCCCGCGTAATCATTCGATGCTTTGACTATTTTCACATCCACATTTACAGAAACAGAATGAAATTGATTAGTAAGAAAACCATGTTTATGTTGTTGATATTGTTTTGTGTATTTGTATATTTGTTTGTTTGTTATCAAATCGAGACAAGTTTTCGATTTTTGCTGCTACAGTGGATAGTATTTCCCCATGTGACCTGGTTATTTCGACGTTGTAATCAGATATGACGAACCTCTGATTTCCCGTCCTAATATCAACTGTTCAGTTTCTTCAGCGTAATCCACATAGAAACACGCACACGCGCGCGAAAAGCAAAATCTAATCAATAATCTACCGAAAAAAGTATATTTAGATTTAATATTTGTCTTTGTTCATTTGTTTATCTTTTATGGAGCGGTGATTCATGGAACAAACATGGCGAGTAATCAAAATAGTGTTTGAACCTTATGAAAAAGGTCCATATTGTAAGTTTTATATTCAGGTGATATTGTTACAGGTGACACGGTTGTAGCTCTTAAAAGATTGATACAACATTTACCGGCATTTATAACGACAGCTAACAGAACGAAAAATACGTGACATAAACAAATATGCAACAAATAAATGGTACTAAAAGCAAGATAAGTTACTTTTCTACCTACCTGGATACGTTTATTTGTGTTTTAACGTATTATAAACCGTTTTGTCGTTCAATTTTAAACTAGTGTCTCGACGGCACGTGTCAAATCTTGCTATTTTGTGTTTTCAATTTTAACATGGCGCCAGGAAATTAGTTGCTGTACAAAAGAATCAAAAGTTCAGAGACGCGCCTATTGTGTACAAAAGAATCTAAAGTGTAATCGAAAGTTTCCGGACGCGCCTCAGGTGTAAAAAAGAATCGAAATGTTACTGACGCGTCTCTGATAAAAAACGAATCGAAAGTTTACGACCACGCCTCTTGTCTACAAAATAATCGAAAGTTTACAGAAGTGCTTTTAGTGTATTAAAGTATCGAAAGTTTCCGGACGCGCCTCTGGTGTACAACAGATCTAGGGTTTACGGACACGCCTCTGGCGTACAAAAGAAGTGAAAGTTTATGGATGCATCTCTGCTCTACAAAATAATTGAAGTTTAATCGCAAGTTTCCGGACGCGCCTCTGGTGTACAGAATATTCGAAAGGTTACAGACGCGCCCTGGTGTACAAAATAATCGAACGGTTACGGACGCGCCTCTGGCGTACCAAAGAATCGAAAGTTAACATATTCAAGATACCTAATAGTTAATAGCTTTAATAAACCCAATTTTTTTTCATTAATAAAGAGAATTTTCAATTTGGCGTTGTTTTTGTTTTTCTCTCTTGTAAAATTGTGGTTTTAGTATTCAATTTTACCTTTTGGCTTCAAAAGTCAAAGCAGTACGTCTGTAAACATAAATTTAAATGAAAATATAAATGCGCGCACACCTACATACACCCATATATGCACAGATACACACACACGCGCATACACATACAAATATATGTCAATCAGTCAATAAATTGCACGGGTGAAAATTGTCAATATCGAGCTAACTGAGGAGGCACGTGGATGCGTGTGAGTGTGTCAGTGCGCTCAATAGAGAAGTAAATATAAATCCAACGGATGATGTGGCGTCTTGAAGGGTATATTTATTGGTGGTGTGATTAAACAAAATTGTTGGAGCTCAAAATTCCGATACACACACACACACACCCACACACACACACACACACATATATATATATATATATATATATATATATATATATATATATATATATATATATATATATATATATATATATATTTCGCGTACAATAACATCGTAGGATAAATTTCAGAGGAAATATTTTTTTAATCATTGAAACGGGCCGGTGGAAAAAAAAGAAAATTGCTAAGATTAGGAAACGTCAGAATGATAAATTAAAAACTAAGAAAATCGAATGAGATATGATGGGAAAAATTGTTTAAGTTGAAGAAAACAGTTGAGAGAGTAAAAAAAAGAAGTAAATCTCTCAACGTTATGGTGGATTTGAATCATTATAGATCTCCAACTGATGCTTCAAAATCTTTTGTCTACACAGGCTAGGTCGAGAATTGTTAATAACTAACGCCTCAATAATATTGAGATGGTAGTTCGACCTGTTACTGTGTAAAACAGAAAACCACCCATCGGAATACTTGTCAGAACAACTATTTCTACGAATCAGGTGATTACCGATGGCTGATTCCTGTGCCTGGAAGTTTCCGGATGATCTGAAAACCTTGTGTAAACGAATATAACGTGGTATGTGTTGGGATAACGTGGTACGTGTTGGGATATCCTCTCTCTCTTTCTCTCTCTCTTTCTTTCTCTCTCTCTCTCTATCTCTCTCTCTCTCTCTCTCTCTCTCTCTCTCTATATATATATATATATATATATATATATATATATATATATATATCCTTGGTATGGGTGTTTAATTTATAGATCCATTTTATTTCGTTTTTTTTTACAGTGCTGTGTGAAATGGAAACCTGTCTGTAATAATATACACTGTATGTTGTCTAACGTGTAGTTTGCTGAGTTGTAATGGCTTGCTACTGTGGAGGGGGGATTGTTCTCCCTGATCGCTTTCTTGTGCTTATTGAATCTCAAGCGAAACGGAAGACCAGTCTGCTTGACGTAGCCACCCTCATTGCAATATGTGCAGTGCAAGTAATAAATAACGTTTTCACTGTAGGACGTTCGACCTGGTAATTCTAGTTTGGCATGTGAGTAAGGTACATTGATGGTGGGATCTGTCACTATTGTTGGCAGATCTTGCAGCGAGGTGAGGAGTGAGAAATTGCCTTGTTAGTTTCTGGATTGTGGGTTTGTGTATAGGATGTAAGGGGTGTCAATAAATTGAGTGTTTGCAATCTGGCATTGATTTGGGGTGCTTTAAACAGTGAAGCGATGTATGGGTCTGTTTGACCACCTGCTGAACTGCTGTTTTGATAAGTTTGGGAGGGTATTTGCTGTTTACAAACTTGTGAGATAAATGGACCAATGTGTTTGTTGTATTCTGTTATGCTGGAGCATTTACGTTTGTCGCATATGCAGGAGCTGTATACGAGTGATTATCTGGGTTGGTTGGGATGGTTGCTATTGAAATTAAAATATATGTGATTAAATGTTGGTTTGGTGTACAGGGATGTAGATATGCGCCTTTTGTTGACATTGAGGAGTATTACAGTGTACATTTTATGGAAGTGTGCCAGCTGTTTATCTAAGTATGGAATTTGTTTGCCATGTTTCCGTATGAAACATATATTGTCGATGTATCTGCAATAGTGTATTATTTTAGAGGGTATTTTCCGAGGATTTTGTTTTCGAGTGCACACATGAATATATTTGCGGGCAATTTTCGGTCAGTTCCGTGGATTTGTAGGAAGTGGCGGCCTTGGAACTCGAAGTTATTATGCACTAAACTTAATCTGATTATATTGTAGATCTCTTGCACATCTTTGTTGGAAAAATTCTTACGATGTAAGAAATCGCCGCAGGCCCGCACTCCCTTGTCAGGTGGCATGTGGGTGTAGAGTGTAGAGACGTCCATAGTGACTCGTAATGCGATGTCCGGTAAGTGTGTGATGCCTTAGATGTAGCTTGGGATAGTGGGTTGTAAGTGTTTGAGGATATTGTCTATGTGGCCTTAAATGTATTCTGTTAGTGTACCTATACCCGAACCAATCGGTCTACCTGGGGGTAAAATACCAAAGGACTGGGTTAACTGGTATATGTGAGAGTTGTTGTTATTGGGGGGTTTAGCTAGACTGGTTATGTCGGTGTGTTGTAGGGGAGTTTGTCGGAAATTAATTCAGGAAGTTTATGGAGTTTAGGGCGTGTGTAAAAACAACCGCGTTTACGGTTCGGGGGAGTGAGAGCTTCAATGTGGCGTTTGCTGTCGTGACTAAGTAGGTTGGTGAGTACCTCAAGTTCCGACTAATATAGTGTGGTGGGGTCATCAGGAAGTTCCTTGTAGGAAATGATATTGTTTAATTGTGATTCCACTTCATATGTGTAATTCACAGTGGACAGTATGGTAATGTGCCGCCTTTTTGTCTGCGGGTTTAATGCTGATGTTGTGGTTGTTTTTGAGTGTTTGTGTGTATATATATATATATATATATATATATATATATATATATATATATATATATAATAGGCAATGTTTTCGCACACTTGTTTATGTATCGTAGAGAGTTCTGAGCCGCATTGCTAGTGAGAGCCAGCACCGAAGTCACAACTTCCCTGTGTAATACGAATATTCGCTCCGAGGTTACCCATTTCCCGGACATTCAAATGTTTTCTTTTTGCATCAATTGACCTGTTTCTTGCCGGCATAAATAAACAAACTAATTAGGAAGTAAACATTTGTGTATCTTTCAAATATCCTAATAGTGTATGTGCATTTCATCCCGGTGTTCTAAACAAATTTTCAAAACATAATTAGTATCATCATTAGTACACCACACCTTCAGGGGCATTCTCGGTAGATGAGGACAACATCCCGCATCACATTGTTTGTTGTAGTAATTTTTTCATATGAATAAGACATAAATGCACACGGAAATCATTGGTAGGACTTCAGCTTGACCGAAACTCATTTTACTCAGCTATTTATTCTCCGTGCCCTTTCTGCCGGCCTTAAATCGAATACATCTTTTTAGCTAATCGTTATACATTTAAGACAAAACATTAAATAACAGCTTACAAATAACATTTTTATTATTTATTAATCTTGGTTGTGTGTGTATCTTCGTTACTGGCAACATGTGTATATAACAATCACATTCATCGCAGAAACAACTCGACAGCTGAAGTCCAAGGGAGCTGAGCTGGACACCAGAAACTTGATGATTGGGTCGAGGGGCAGCCATACGAGATATGAGTAAATGCTGTCGTCTCGCATCGCTCCCGGTGACGTTGGGGTCAAGTGGGAAGCAATAGAAAAGGCGGACAGCGCACCATCGTCCGGCGCCCGGGATTGCAATGTAAGAATACAATGACTGAGGGTAATTGATATGTCAGTAGATTAAGGAAGACATAGAAAAACAAGCTAAACGCTTCATACATGGATTGAGGAAGAAAGAAAGAAAAACAACAATTAAGCAAAATTCATAATAATAATAATAATAATAATAATAATAATAATAATTATAATAATAATAATAATAACAAAATTAATAATAATAATAACAAAATTAATAATAATAATATTAATAATAATAACAAAATTAATAATACTACTAATAATAATGATAATAATAATAATAATGATAATAATAATAATAATAACAATAATAATACTAATAATAATACTAATACTACTCATAATAATAATAATAACAAAATTAATACTACTACTACTAATACTACTACTACTACTACTACTGCTGCTTGTACTACTACCACTACTACTAATAATAATAATTATAATAATAACTAGTTCTCCAGCTTTGCCCGCTAGTTTATTTAATTGCAATTTATTTGGTTTTCCTTTCATAAAACAATTCCGTTTTTATCTAAAATATTATTTTCTTGTTGCAATCAAAGGGAAGTAAATATGCATGGATAAATACGGTTACGTCGTTTTCTTTAAGATGACGTTCATTTGAAAATAAGTTTGACCCAACTAAAGTATTTCTTAAAAGAATTAACTCCTACAGTTCGGTAACCAATGCACATGGCCTGGTGACACAGACAAACTACAGATTTGTTTTGTTTTTTTTTAAATTGGAAGATTATTATTATTATAGATGGAAAATACTAAGATAAATCAAAGGAAACTTGAGATCGCTTAGGTAGATATATATTAGAATCATATTACAAGTTGACCTTCCTCCTATAGTGTTCTCGCTTGTCAATTGTTATGTGAATCTATTAGTATTCGGCTCGCGACGTAATATATACATATACATACAATGCGAAGCAGAGAACGTGGAATACACAAGAGAGAGACAGTGTTGATGTTTACGCTTCCGAGACCTTCTCCCAAAGAGAATAATCTACGTCAGCATTCGTTTATATATGCATGAGAAATATACAAGGGGGATAATTACACAATGTAAGGGAAGTAACTATGATACATGGTTGTTGTTTCTGAAATGTAAGATACTACACCTCCTAAATACAAACGAAAGAAAAACACAGTTATATCAACATAAGTCTGTACCATATCAGTGTTCCTGGAAGATTTTATATCATGGAAAGATCAAGGAGGGGAAGCATTATTATGACCTCGATTGAAAAGCTGAAGAAGCGTATTGTTACTCAAGTTTCAAAAACAACAGATTGTTTATCAACGATAACTCGATTCTGTGAAAAAACCCAATAGCGTTGCAATAATAATAATAATAATAATAATAATAATAATAATAATAATAAGAATAATAATAATAATAATAATAATAATAATAATAATAATAATAATAATAATAATTATGAAAGGAATATTGAGCATGAAGAAAGTCAGCATAATACCAATAATCATAGGAGCATTAGGAACAATCCCTGGAGCAAAGACTAGAGGAGAATGGTATTAAAGGGACAATCGAAACCATTCAAAGGACGGCAATGACCAAAACAGCTGCAATCTTAAGGGAACTCCTTGAATGCGGAAACCAACCTGCATAAGCTACAAAGGGTAACCAGTCACAAGGAATTTACAACAGGGAGAAAACAAAACCACACGAAGAACACCACAACACGAACCAAGATAAAGAAACTGCAAGAAACATCACTTCATAATCTCCCTCCGGCCTATCAGCACACAAAAATTAACCAAATAAGAGAAATTACAAAAAACACCATAAGCTCTCCCTTTCTCTCCTACCCCCACCCCACCCCCAAAAATGGTGCCGGCTTAGGCTGACACCAGACAAAACAAAATATTTGTAGAGGGGCAAGGAGGATGAGAAGACCGAGGAGGGACAGCACAAACCAGACCTTCACTGGAAAAGTTCGGAGAATGTTCGGACCTTGGAGAGGTTTGTTGCCACACAAATCCCAGAGAAGACCAGTGGTCCTTACCGACAGGAGATCAATTGAAATAGGCTGTTGCGATACCGCAAGGTTATTTGCGGTGGTTATCGAAAGGAGGTGAAGTATACTTGAAATCTGGTGGGGCTTGTTGTCACTCAAGCTCCAGAAAATACCACTGGTTGTTGTCGGTGAGAGATCACTGACGATGATCTGTGTGAGAACTCCTAGTGAGTACAACTAATAATAATAATAATAATAATAATAATAATAATAATAATAATAATACTAATAATAATAATAATAATAATAATAATAATAATAATAATAATAATAATAATAATAATAATAATGATGATAATAATTAATTTTTAGTAAGGCATATGCCCTATAAGATTAAATATCACTCTGTCAAATTTTACTGTCACATTAGTCCCATTGTGCATTTCCTAGGGTCATTTTAAAAGTCACTGTAATTTTCTCTTAATTATCCGATGTCCGTTATAGCATATCCAGGTACAGTGGCATGCGATATATTACATAGATAGACGACCAGTAATGTTATAAAGCTACATATTTATAAATAAATAGATTAATAGATAGATAGATAGATAGATAGATAGATAGATAGATAGGAAGGTAGGTCAATAGTTGAGTTAGTAAAACATATTACTTTGATCGGGGATGGTGTCGGATACACTTTTCTCTCGTTGGTTGTGCCTTTGTCCAATACATAGCAACACCACCGAACGCATTTTATTAGCTAACGTGACAAGGTACCGATGCCGTTTTCATTCGTTCACCGTTACGCACACACGTGTTTGATTCTTTATTTCATAATATCGTGTCCAATGGTGAATTTTATTTCCCTTCAAACATTAGGTCTGTAAAAAAACTTGAAAATGGATAGAAGGATAATTTGGATGAATCCGTAACGATATGTAATCAAATGTATACATTTTAAGAAAACCATTAAAACACTGACGTTCTCACTATCATATTAAAACACATTTTTGTATTTGATTTTTAAAAAACATAGGCTTCGAAGAAAACGTGAAACGCTTACTCCAAGAAATAAAGTATAAGTAAATTTAAAAATAAATACAATCGAACATGAAGTAATAGGGCGAGTGTGTTAGAGCCACGGCAAACCATACTGACAAGTTGTAGAACAAACAGCTGTCTGTAGCGATGTTATAATACTGTCTGTGTTCATATTCACACTACTGACTAACTAAAGTACTACATTCGCTTTACGAAGAGCAATGCGTTATGTTGTAACAAACGTTTATTCCCTATATACATATAAAAATAAAGAAAGAGAGGAGTGAGAGAAACAAGGAATATTTCGTGCACTCCTTCGAAACTCTTTAAAATCCGACAAGAGGAATTACACGTGACTGCATTTTATAGACCCTCTTCAGCATATGTTGCTCTGGTAAATAGCGACTCGCGTTGGATTACAAACTGACGGTACCGATGTTGTTCTGATCTTCTGTAATACAGATATAAATAGATATTACGCTCTTATTTTTGAATTTGTCATAATGATCGTTCACTCTGTTGGAGTTCTCTATTACTAATCCACGAAAAAAATATATTTATACACACACACTTGTTGGTTAACCCATTATCAGCAGCAGTTTACACAGTTCAAGGGAAAGAGG
The DNA here is from genome assembly GCA_963556195.1 of Sepiola atlantica. Classification (NCBI taxonomy): domain Eukaryota; kingdom Metazoa; phylum Mollusca; class Cephalopoda; order Sepiida; family Sepiolidae; genus Sepiola; species Sepiola atlantica. Next base: position 4,492,364 of record OY744520.1, read on the forward strand.
AAATTGTGTGATAGTTGGGAGTTATTAATTGTTATTTCTATTTTGAGCTTAGGGAAAGAGATAGTGTCTGGGTCATTTGAGTCAAAACCGAGCGTATCCGATAGTGGATAGAGGGGGGGGGGGGCAGAAGTTTAGACTTATTGCCATGCTTCGAATTAGAAAGGAAAGAAGAAAAAAAATGATTATATTGTTCACGAATGTTAACGCGTGGAGAGTTGTTCTATTTTAATACGCACATTCAGATTAAAAACGAAAATTGTGGCAAAAAGAGAGAAGGGGAAATTATAGCTATTAGTTTATTTATTTAATTGTGAATGTATTATTTATTCCTATTTATTTAATTGCCTTATTTGTGTCTTATCAATTAAGTAATACTTTCTGAGATTTTGGAGCATGTTACAGGATTTGAGGAGCCATAAAATGTGTACACCTTCCCATTTGAAAATTCAGATATATACATTGATTCTAATTTTGATCCATACACATTAGTCATCAATTAATCAAGTTCATTGAATTCAAATCACTCTTGATTAACCGTTAATCTTTTAAGCTTTTTTTTACATTTTAGACAGTTTTTAGAATAAACATAATGTATTGATGTTATTCAAAATTGGAATAAGAATTCTAGACACAGTGTAGAGGCAATTTTAGACATAACGTAAATATATATATATATATATATATATATATATATATATATATATATATATATATATATATATATATATATATATATATATATATATATATATATATATATATATATATATATATATATATATTTATATATATATATGGGAAATGAAAAGGAAAAACAAAAATATTTTTTTTTATGTATTCATCAACGTTTCGTCTTTATTTGTAAGACTTCCTCAGATTTAACAAAAATGTGATGCAAGTACATAGAGATATTGGGTTGGCATGATGGGTTAATGAGACGAAGTAGTAGCCACTACTGAGAGCGCAGGACCAAGGTCCGGGCTGAGAGAAGTCAGTGACAGGGAGTGAAATGAATGTGGATGGCTGCGCTCCTAGTAGTGGCTACTACTTCTTCTCATTAACCCATCATGCCAACCCAATATTTCTATGTACTTGCATAACATTTTCTTTAAATTATCATCCTGAGGAAGTTTTACAAATAAAGAGGAAACGTTTATGAATACATAAAAAAAAACATGTTTTGGTTTTTCCTTGTTCATTTCCCATTACGTCAGATAACTCTCATCCTTCCTTTCTTATATATATATATATGTATACATATATATATATATATATATATATATATATATATATATATATATATATATATATATATATATGTGTGTGTATATATATATACTAATCTCTAATAATTCAGGAACTAATGATACATTCATGAGAAATTATGGAAAGTCATTTTGTTAGAAAAGCTTTATTAAGTTAATTTGAAAATGATTTATGTGCTTAATTATTCAAAAAATTAGTAACATCAAAATCCTCGTCTCATTAAAATAACACTGCAAATAAAAGAAAAATAATCCGCACAAAATATTTGAACCAAATAGAAATATATAACTAAAAATATTGTATAATTTGCTTCCAGAGAAATTTTTGAGATCGAGGGAGAAGATAATGGCTTCTGCACTTCCCCCTTTAACGGTTATCTCATTTATATAAAACTCACGTAAGGACCTTTTTGGAAAATGTCGATTTTGAACAACAAAATATATGCACGTCCCCGGGGCATGTAAAGTCATTTGGACTCAATGAGAACACTATTCGAGGCTTCACATCTTTCAGCAGCCAACAGAGAAAAAATTGAACAATGGTGAAAGTGCCTTTAGACAAGGTTTCTGTAGTACTTAGCGTCCTATTCTTGCCTATGTTTATTCATGTGGCTTTTTATTTTTTGGTTCGACTTATTTTCCAGGCGCGACTAGAATTGTATGGCATTCATCTGCTAATCTATTTTTCTCGTTTAAGATTGAGAATAAACTAGAAAATAAAGGTAAGGAAGGGAAAAACCGGTGCTGTATTTGAGACGGAAAACTCATTTTATTTCTTCCTTATCTATTACATATATTACATGGACTTTAACCATTGTGCAGAAGTGCACCAAATGTTGGCATAACGAACGTATACGTTATCAAGGGTTAACAATTACACGTATATAACTACTACTACTACTACTACTACTACTAGTAGTAGTAGTAAATCTAATAGTACTGTCACTACTACTATTCTTATTACTGTAATGTTATGGGGGTTTCAGTCCGTAAGAAAAAAACCTTTAAACTGTCCTTCTTACTTGTTTTACAACTTATTCGCTTTTTCGCGTATTTTACCTTAAAACTTGGGTGCGTGTGTTTTATAAAAGGGGCGTACTTTACATTTAATGTATTTGTGTGTGTGTGGCCGTGTTATTTTATCATGTATGCGTGAAAGTATTCAATCAATAAATTATTTTATCTATTTCTTTTAAATGTTACTAAAGCGACATTATATGTAACGCTTGCGAAAAGTTGAACCGTTTGAAACGTTACTACACGATTTTAGATTAGTTTAACAGTTTATTTTTACATACGTATTCGGGGGTGAGATGTGCGCGTATTTTAATCCATGTATGCGTGTTTCCGTATGCGTGTGGACCATAAGATTTGTGTGTGTGTGTTTCAGTCGTCATACGCTCACCGTCCTTCACGTGTATCTGTATATTTCTTTTCTTTCTTTTTTCTTTGACCTATTAACTGTTCTTCATAATGTGTGCGTAGTTTGGAGTTTGGTTACCGTTAATATCTTTTCACGTGTATCAATGTTTCTAACTCCTTTTTTCTTCTATAATACACACATCGAGTGTTTGCTTCGAATTCAAACAAAATGTACCTCTAATCTTTTTTGTTCAGTTCTGCGTCGTGTGGAGTCCTTCTTCTACGTCATATAGACGTGATTCGTCTCGTAGATTTGTTATTCTTCTCCGTCTTCGTGATCGTCATGTTCATAGTTGTGAACAAATCTTTATATTTATCGGCAGGTGTCTAAGACATTTAAAGGGGTTCGGAAGGGATGTTATTGATGTTCTCTATATTAAACAACGTCGACGAGAGAGACTGTATACTCTTATACTTCTTAACATCTTAAACTTCTAAATTATGAACTGCTTGCTTAAGTGGAGGATTGTTTTAGACTAGACCGACAGACAGACAGGTAGGGAGTTTCCTTCGGTATCACACCGATAATTAACTTACAGTTTTACCCTATCTTTTTTCACATTTGCTCGCGTCAAAATCCATTGCTAAGACACTCGAAAACTCTCGAGCGAACAGCAACAAGTTACGTCCTTGCGTCTCTATCTATTTTGAAATTTTATTGAGCCAAATAGTTTGTACCCATGATCTGATGTTCGCCTGTCTGTTACTCATTAGTGGGAAAACAGATTAGTTTCCCCAAAGTTTGTGTCAGTCTGATATGCATCTAGCCAGATAATGTTGACCTCGGTCACAATCCATACTAGCTGAAGTGCACCTTTTCCAAACAGATGCTCTCATGATATAACATTACTAATAGTGAGTAAAAACAATAATAAGAGGAAGAAGAAGAAAATGATAATAATGATGATAATAAAAATAATAATAATAATAATAATAATTATAATAACAATAATGATAATAATAATAATAATAATAATAATAATAATAATAATAATAATAATAATAATAATAATAATAATGACAACAACAATAATGATAATAATAATAGTAGCAAACATGATGATACCACAATCACTAAGCATTACAGAAAATAGTCGTGAAGAGCTAAGAAGGATAGAAATAGTGAGGAATGAGAGAACCGCCCGACCCTACTAGAATTGTACGTAGATTACTGGTACTTTGAGTCTGCTTATTGTCATTCAAATTTTATGGAAAAATCAATAGCAAAAACTGTGATAGGAAGAGAAAATAATTTGCATCGGTTATTGAAAGAAATAGAGACATCTGGACATCTGGAGAGACGTGTTGTCACATTATATTTCAGGAAACAATACCTACTTTTACCAGTAATAACTCGCGTGAGAACACATTCTACCGTTCCGTTAATGATGCTGACTACTTCCCGTGCAGTAGAAAGGATAACGAAAATCGATAAAAAAAATCACCTAATTTGAATTCCCTAGATATACAGGGTGAGTTATAAGTCATTTAGCTATTTATTTTTGAAATTCTAAAGTTAAAAAATACGGTAATACAAAAAAAAAAGTTTATTCAACAAATTAATTGATGGGAGTTTAAAATTACAGCAAATTTTCTAAATTTCCACCTTCGTTCTGCATGCATAGCTCCATTCTTTTTTGCAATTAACTTACGACTCTTTGTAGCATATTTGATTGATTAATTTTAACAAACTCGGCAGTGATTTTTGATTTGAGGTCGTCATTGCCTTTCAACAAGTGTGGGAGATTCATCAAATTTGGCCAAATGAATAACAATAAAAATTCGCTCTTCAATGACATACTGCCTTAAAAAAGCACATATGATGATTTACACAAATTTAAATAAATAAATATATATATATAGAAACAAAAATATAAACGAACAAATTTAAAATAACAAATAGCAGTAATTAGAGAGTAAGATAACAATTATCAAAAGTTCATAGTATGGTGTGCTTCATATGGTAATCATTTTAAATAGCTAAGTGACTTATGAATCACTCTGAAATGATAATAGAAATAATAACATAATCTTGACTATGAAAAAGCACGCAACACAGTGCGCCAACTATGGAAAATTGAATATTCGGAAATGTATGAAATATCATTAAAAAATATCAAATTCATATAGAAAAAAAAACAATGGAAAGAGTGGCACTGAGACTGACGACAGATAGAAATACGGAGATATTTCCTAGGGAGACTCTTCATCGCCACTACGTTTTAATCAACATCATACAAACACAAAAGATAAAATGAACAACCTCATGTATATGGATCGTAAGCATTTTTGCAAAAAACAAAAATGTAGTAGAAACGCAAATAAGCCCACTAAAATCTGTAGTCAGATGATACAAGTTAAATGTGTCATTGAAAAGTGTCCACTTCTTTCGGTGAAGAAGTAAAAATGAAAACAACAAAATCATCGAACTGGCAAACAAAAGATGATGAAGCCCTGGGACGAACGTTATATTTATAAACATCCAGAGATGCTATAAACGGACGCTATCAAGTCAATAGAGATACAAGTGATTAATAGAAAAGAAACTACATTATATAAGAGAAACCAAACAAGAGGAATACATTCTTGGACAATATTCTTAGTAAGATAATCTGAACATTTCATGAACTGGACAAAAGTCAAACTATTGTCCGTGGATTAAAGAACCAGGAAAGTGATGACAATTCACTACGCATTGGACCCGACTCATTAAAAAGGAACAGCGGGGAGAATAATGGGCATCATTGAAGCCTTTAAGCATTGAAAAAGGTTAGAAAATATATAAAACGAAATACAGAAATTACCGCCATCAAAAGTCATCGAGGAAGTAAATAATATGGTGAGCAACGAAACGGCGAGAAAAAATCAAAATGGGAAAATAAGAAATTACTTGGACAATTTATAAGATTAGGAAATTTGGCAGGAAACAGATGGACACTAAAAAAGACAGTTAAACCAAGACATGGAATTGTTGCAGACAGCCGCACAACGTAACGCGATTGAATGAACTCCATGCAATCCAATATTGGCAGCACCCGTGACAAGAAAAACGCAAGAATGAGAAGATACAGGTGCAAATTTCAGCCGTAGAACAGGATTGAACATTTGAAAATATGTCTCAGTATTCAAATGGCTGTCTGAACAACTACTTCACTGATATTTATGAAATTAGAAATATACATATTACACATGAGGATAAAATACACGATATATCATAATATGAAATGCCGTGGAGACCGGATGTGTGAAATAAGACAAAAAGAAAAACAAATTAAACACATGAATACATCAACAAACACGAGAGATTTAGCGGTTTCGTTCAGTATCGTTGTAGTCCTTCTGTTCGCATTGTTTAACAACTCGACCACTATCGATAAAAATCCTTTCATATATATTTTATATGTAACAGAAAAGGAGATGTTATTATGTCTTGCTCACGTGAAGAAAAGTAGCAGACCCCTTCTTCCCCGATTGTACATTAATAAATCTATGGACTCAAAACCTACCGGACAGAATGTTATGAAATGTGGTACTTAGATTTCTACCTAGTAATATGCTAGGCGTAAGTACATAGAATTTAGATCAGAGGGGTCATAATTATATCGTAGATCTTCGTTCGCGACGGACAACTTTATATTGATGTATTCATAACTGTGTAATCGACATGTACATTCATTACAATATTTATTCTGAAACAAGATTACAAAGAGTCCTAGGATTAGCATATTTCTATTTTAATTAAAAGACTAACGATGATATTGTCGAATCTCCGTTTACGCTGATCAAAATTATGTATAACTTGAAAATTATAGAATTTAAAATAAAGTAAGAATACAAATGGAAATATGGAGTTCAAGTCTTGGAACTGGTGTTAACAGTGATCCTCATTGATTTGTTGGAAATATCGGCTGTGTCTGGAAGCGGTGAAATGTCACGGCACAACATCCCTCATACTCTCACATCTACTACACCTGCTACCCATACACATCGGAAAAGTAATAAGAATTTTTTTTCCAGATTCACTGGTAGCGGTATTCAACAGAATAGTCCATGACGAATACGCTATCAAAATAAGATGATTTCGACAAATATTTTAAATCAATGATAAAAATGTGCCCACGTTTGCCAAAAAATCGTGTCGTTTTGTTTTTGCTGTGAGTCTATATTTCATTCGACTAGTTTCGATTCGCTTTCGGGGATTAATGAGAAGGTTGACACGTGAAAATCAATGTCTATTTTGAAAACGTGAAAGACGAACTTGATAACACGACTGCGGAAAAAAATACAAAACTTACTCAATATTACACACAAAAAAACGATCTTGTAACATCATTCTTTGTGATGGTTTTCTTCAATCCTAACTCAATATTTGTAAGGAGAAATGCGAACATAACCAAAAGAGAAAATAATCAATACACGTTGTATTGAGAAAGAACACCGGATATACAAACATATATATCTCATTGTTCATTTCACTTTTCCATAAGAAATTCACCAAATACATATTATGGTCTACTAGCTGACCCCTGCCCCGACGCTGCCTGGGAAACTCGAATAACTCCAAAAATTCTTTGCAAAATCTGTAACTCTTGAATTAGTTGGCGCTTATGACTAACCAGCGCGAACAATGTTAATGTAAAACAGCAGCTGGAACAATGAATGCAATACGTGGAGTAATAACTATATTGCCATGGTTAGTTGTTGCAATCTTTCTCTTGAGAGTAATTGTTCCAGACTGCGGCCATTTTTATTTTAGTCCGAATCAGGAGTATTCTTATCTCGAGAGATGGATTTTTCTCCACATTAAAAACCGAATAGCTGTCAAACTGTGGCATCGTGTGGAGCAAATAAGCCGGTCCGTAAACTTCATACCCGTGTCCAGGCATTGTGCGGGAGAAATATATAAGCAGCAGAGTACTAATTCCTGAAAAATAAGTCGAACAGATCCCTGTAAGTAATTTAGGAGATTAAAACAGGATGTATTAGTGTTTTAGAATCAAACAAAATAGAGGGTTCTCTGTTTTTCGTGACTGCCGCCTCCCAAATGTTTCTAAATTCAGTGACGGAAAAATCCTTCTAGACTGATACAATTTGATCCCAATGCGGAGTGCATTGTTTGGTTGTAGAACGAAATTAACAACCATAAAAAAGCAATGTTGGTCTTTATTGTGTTTAAAATCTTTCTCTTTGTGAAACAAATAACAATTGCTGCAGTCTAGAAGGAGTTCTTATTCACTGAGCGAATAGATAGAAGAATAAGTTTAGTACGTCATTGACAGAGAAGGGAAGAGGTTAAGTAACAGATACTACACTGTGAACTTATTACCCTTTTTTATTGTAGTAAGTAAATAAATAAATGAAGAGATATAGATTTTTGAGGGGTGGGACCCAAATTATTAATTGGTAAAATAAAAGATGACAAGAATCTTGTAAGTAATTTAGCTGATTAAAATAGGATGTATATATGTTTTGAATCAAACAAGTAGAGTGTTCTCTGTTTGTTGTGGTAGTCCCTTACTACGATCTGAAGTTGCGAGTTATTTGTAAAAATACAAATCACTTCCCTCCCACGTAAAAATAAGTAAATGTGAACTAATAATTTGAGTTAATTTTTCCAAGTTCAGGGAAGTGAAAAATCCTTCTAGACTTATATAATTGTTATCCCAATGAACTTACCAACAATACATAAGAAATGTTGGTTTTTAATGTGTTGAAAATACACCTCCTGGGCAAAAACTAAAAATTGTTCCCAGTCTAGAAGGATTTTTTTCACTGACATAGGAGAGAAAAGAATAAGCTATGTGCGTCACTGACCGAGAAGAGATTAAGTAACAGATGCTACACTCTAAAGTTAAGTATATTTTGAAACTTATAACTGAATCAAAACTGAATCAAACCAACCTTTTTGTGTATTGTAGTAAGTAAAAAAAAAGAAGCTTTTGTGAGGTCGGTCCCAAATCTATCTACTGGAAAAAAAGATAAAATTGGTCTGTTTTTTATTGTAATAACTAAATAAAAAAGAGTGTAATGTAGAGAGCAGATAGTTGTAATATGTAAAAGTTAAAATGGAAAGAAAAAGAGGAAATAATTAGAAATTAATGAAGATAAAAATCACACGAAGTAGCAAATTTTTAGAAAATTATGAATGAAAAAATAATAGGAAAGATAAGAAAAATATATGTGAAGTGTTGTTATTGTTGCAAAATTGTTCGGAAAATACGGATGGTCAAAATTGAAACAATTTACTTGTTTTGTGGGTGTTTTTCTTACTGGTCAGTTTCGTATAAAGAAAGCTATTACGGGTGCCCATAAGATTGCATGTTTTTGAACGTGGATCGCTATTTGTATTACTCTGTGAGTTGTTTTAAATTCACTTATAAGCTTTAAAAGTGTCATGGCTGAAATGCCTGAATTGTGTAAAGTATAAAAGTGCAACATGAAAATGAAGTATACGATTAATACTCGAAGATTCGCCAGTGAAATGAATTGTCTCGAGGATATTGATAAGTACGTGACGAAATATTGAATCAATGTTCGAGAGAATATTTTCACTTCGTTAATGTAAACCAAACACTGGAATAAGTTTACGTGTGTGTTTGATAGTTATAAGTAACGACGGACAATAAATAATTATACATAATCCTATATTCTGTTACTTTGAAAGAATAGCAATGAGCGGTTATTAATTGATTATGAAGTCTTGTATATTATGTAGGAAATTATTTTAAGAATGAAGTGAAATATCTACGGTGATGATTTTATAAACTATCCAATGTAATTTATTTACCAGCGCTAAGTGGGAAAGTAGGAGTAAATACAGATTAGAGGGGAAAGTATTTTCTTCTATCTGTATGGAGTATGTGTGTGTGAGAGTTTGAGATGGTGGTCTGAAAGTAGAATATGTTGTTTGATGATGAAAATAATCATACATTTCTTGAAACACACTCGGGTGAATAGGGTGAATAGAGTGCTGGGTTTACTAGCCTATGATGCATGTGATTATTGCCTTAATTTCGTCAAAAGTACAGAAGAATACAATCCACCTTATATAGAAGATTGCAGCTTTTATCTTTAATTAATCACAATTTATCAAGTCCATAAACCACTACATGGATCAATAGACAGTTAAATGGTGATAAATATTATGTGATAATTGTGTCTCTAAGATAATTCTATACATATTACTTAAATAGCATGAATATACAAGCTTTTTAATGAGCACGAACTGATTTGAGTCCGATTGTCTTCCCTGGAAAACTATTTTATATTATATATATATATGGTAAAATGAAAAAGGAAAACCAAAAACTGGATGTATTTTTATGTGTACATCAACGTTTCGTCTTTATTTATAAGACTTCATCAGGATGATGATATAGGGAAAAGATATCATGCAAGCACGGATACATGTAGGGTAGACATGTTGGGAAGAAAAATAAAATGAAAAATAATGGCAGCGTCTAGCTGGACGTCCGTACTTGTTAGAGAATGAAAAATGAGTGGGAGAAAAAAGGGGAAGGGTGGAGGGAGCAAGGACTACTGTGGCAGGTGATGAGAGAAAGAGGTGGGGGATGAGCAGGGGTAAAATGGATGGCAGAGAGAGATTGGAGGAAGAGGGGGAGGGGGTGTATGACCAGATGGCTGTGGTCGAGATTGAAGGGGAAGAGTGAGTTGGAATGTTTGTGTGTGTGGGGTGTATGCAGGGAAATGGGGATGGGTAGAGAGGGAGGGGGGGCTGTGATTTTGGTGGATGGGCGAAAGTTATGGTCTTAGAGAGCGTTTGAAGAAAAATGAGGGAATTTAAGAAGAGGTATGGGAGAAAATGGATGAGGGGGGGAAGAGGGAGGATTTGTCGTGATAGGGTGTGAAATATTTGAAATATTTGGAAAATGATAGCAATGGGTGAGGGATTGGAGTGGGTGGGGGAGGGGGGTGATTGAAAGGGTGGGTGAGGAATATATTTGAAAATATTTGGAATATGAGAAAGTTTATTTGGACTGTAGTATTAAAAATGTGAGGGAAAAAAAATGAGGAAAAATAAGAGAAGATTCAGGGAGAAAAGGGAAGGGTGTGGGTGAATGGAAGAGTGTCATAAGGTTAGAGATGAAAATAAAAGTTAGCCATGATCAGGCAAAAGACTTTGTTCTGTGAGGATGATCTTGCTTATTAAGGGTGATAGGTTAAAGAAACCATTTCGCTGCTTGATAGTAGTGGAGGATGTGATGAGTGCAGTTTCCAATAATCTTCGCCGAGATTTGTTGTGGATGTGTTTAGTGATTTTGGCTTGTTCAAATTTGAATGCATGACCATATTCTAGAGCATGGGAGAAAAGTGCACTAAGAGGGTTGTTGTTTTTTATATCCCTTTTATGTTCATTTAATCGTTTCTTTAATTCACGTTGTGTTTCTCCCACGTAGAATTGATGGCAATCATTGCAAGGGACAGTGTATAAGCCGGCATGGGATGTGGGTGTTTTTTGGAAATGTCTGGATGTGTTTAAAGTTTGTTTTATGGATTGAGAAGTGGTTTGTACTATTGGAATGCCTAGTTTGTTGAGCGTGTTGCATATGGATGTGTTATTGGAATGCGTGGGTAGGAGAAGGGGTCTGTCTATGAGAGAGGTGTTAGGGGTTTGATTTTTTTTGTGTGGTGTTTCTGGAGAATATTTGGAAGGCTTTTTTCTTGGCATTTAATATGAAATGTGTGGGGTATTGTAATGTTTTTAGGGAATTAAAAATGTATTTTATTTCTTCATCTATGTGGGGGGGGCTACATATTCTAAGGGCGCGTAGGAAGAAGCCTATAATTATACCTGTTTTGATCTTGCTATGATGGTGGGAGTAGAAATGTATGTAGTCATTTTTGTGAGTGTTTTTGCGGTGTACCTTTAATTCTAGTTTATTGTTGGACTTAATTATAAGAGTATCAAGGAAGGGAATAGAGCCGTTTATTTCAGTCTCATGGGTGAATTTTATGGAGGGTTCTACTGTGTTGAGTTTATCCTTAACATGAATGATTTGTGTGTCTGTGGGGAGGAAAATTAAAATATCATCTATGTATCTAAAGTATTCGATGTTAGGAGGTAGTCTATATTTGAAAGGACCGGATTCTAAGAATTCTAAAAAGAGGCAGGCCAATACACCGCTAAGGGGGTTGCCCATGGGGAGTCCAAATTTTTGTTTGTAGAATACTTCGTTAAATTGGAAATATGTTATGTCAGTGATGAGTCTAATTATTTCTATAAAAGTGTTGGGGGGAAAAGGTAGGTCGGTTTTTGTTTTCTTTATATGTGTGTGAAGTAAGTGTAGGCATTTTTTTACAGGTACGTTAGTGTAGAGCGAAGTTACATCTAGGCTGTGTATATTTTTATTTTCTACGTTGATGTTTTTTATTCTGCTAAGAAGGTCGCCTGAATTTTTTATGTGGGAGGGACTGATGGTACCCATTAGTGGAGTGAGGATGTTAGCTATGGCCCGTGCGATTTTGTGTGTGGTGCTACCTATGCTTGATACAATTGGACGCATGGGGGTGTCAGGTTTGTGGGTTTTGGGGAGCCCGTATAATGTGGGAATGATGGGGTGATACTCAATGTTTGATGCCCATTTTTTGTTGTTCTTGATTAGGTGTTTGAAAGATTTGTTAAAATGTTCTATGTTTTTATCTATATATATATATATATATATATCAGTCAACACTATTCAATGCAAAAGCTCAATGATTGCCAACATTTTACAAACGACCATATATAAATGAATAATATATAAATGAATAACATATAAATGAATGATATATAAATGAATAATATATAAATGAATAATATATAAATGAATAATATTACTCTGCCATCCATTGACAAAGTTTTTATTAATTGTTTTCAAAATCTAAACCTGGGTGCATTTTGAACTGCATTTAATGAAAGATGCTTGTTTTGTAAAGTTTACTGTTTGCTGCCATATATTCTTTTCTGGAGGCGACCTCTGATTTTCTGAATAGCAGCATATCTGTAAGATCCTGGATTCACAAATATTTATATTGTACATCTCTGGGCGTCATGATTCGTCAAAATGCACCGATGTTTTACTTTTTAATTGGAACTGGGTTATAACAACTGGGTTACTATAATTAAGCATAAAATCGTTTATATATATATATATATATATATATATATATATATATATATATATATATATTTATATATATATATATATATAGTACGCCAGGGTATGTTGAAAAGATAGCAATAAAGTATACGTTCGCAAGATGTGAGAGCTAAAATACAAATTATTAATTTAAAGACTATATGTTACGTACGTTTGCCATTTTTTCACACACACACACACACACACACACATATATATATATATATATATATATATATATATATATATATATACATATATATATATATTATGCATGTATGTGTGTGTTAGTGGGAGTGTAAATATCCACGATTATATATTACTTGTTTCCATGTCTGTCCTGTAGTTTGTGCCCCAAAACGTTTGTATTGCTTACTTGGGAGAGGTGCATGCAGCCAATGTAGAAGATTCTGTGGGATTAACCAATGGCGCCTGATAACTGATGTATGCTGGACAGACCTATCTTTGCATTTCATGAAAACGTGTTCGCGTGCGTCCGGCTTTAACGGCATGACTTATTCTTGAAGAGATTATTATATAGCGAAATGGAGGTGGTTCCTTATTCCATATTGAAATAAAACCTCGATGCGATTATGAAAAACGATAATAAATTTCTATGAAGATGCTGAATTTAACCAAACGAAAAATATCCGTGGAATTGGTCATGCATTTGAAAATATAGTGATTTATTAGTATTAGCGATCATCTTTAACTCACGTTGGCTCCGAAGATCAGAAGACGTCAGCATCAGATTAACAAATCACGATGTTTGCCTATCGTACGTGTACATATGCACAATAAATCTCATAAACTAAGTGTTCGAAAGTCTAACAAAAATAAAATAAATTTACAATACGTATTAATTAAAATATCAAAATGAATTAATAAAAAATCAGATACATAAATAACATAAAATAATTCACAAAAGAAGTAAATAAATAAATAAACAAATGCCGAAAACATTAAAATGATGTTGTCGACAAATGACCTACAAAATAAATTACACGAAAGTAAACGAAAAACATAACCGAGTAAACCGTATCCATTATTTCATCAGTGCCTCCCCTAAGTAAGTAGGTGTATATATTACGATATGTAGATATTTAGATGACCAGTTATGTTTGAATGAGAAGCTTTAAATGTTACCCTTTAATATCCCCAAAACTTACTGAACTGTAGAAGCGAAACAGTTACCAACTGTAGAAAAATAATCAACTTTAGTTATGATAACAAAATACTTAACAAATATGAAAATAAAATAAATTTAAAAGAAAATAAAGTAACCCAACATCTAAAGTAGCAAATAATAAAACAAATAAACAAAGATAAATTAATCCACGTGTAAAATAAAGTCAGCTTTTAATGTGACATACATATATATATATATATATATATATATATGTGTGTGTATATATATATATATATATATATATATATATATATATATATATATATATATATATATATAATTATTATTTTGCAAATAAATGTTTAGTCAGGGAAATCCAGTGTCCACTCAGCGTAAACAGTACTCTTCTATATGAAATAGAGTTCTCGGGGTAGCCGGTAGCGTAGGATATATACCTACACTTTACGTATGAGTAGAATACCTGTCCGAAACGGGTATAATGAATTCATTGAACATGAGAGTTTTGCACCAGTCCCTAACGGATATTAAAATCAAGATGAAATGATATTAAAGCTTACGTCTAGAATCCTTATTCTAATTTTGATTAAAACCCATTACATGATTTCATTTCTGGAAAATGTCTTAAATATTAGTTAAATAGTCTCAGAAAAAAATAGAATTCGTAGGCGATTGCTTACTTTGTGTCTAATGAGTATTTATAAAATCTAATGCCAATCTTGTATACTTGAATTTTCATACGGGAGGTTGGGTCATATTATGTCATCTAAAGACTATTTCAAAATAAAAAGATTTGGACGATACTGATGGTTGAAATGTCACAAAAATCGTAGGTATTTTAATTTTTACGAGGTAATTCAACCCACGTTTTACCATTTTTCATGAAATTAAATAAAACCAAATAAAGTCGACATTAGAACCGCTTACCTCTTGTAGGTGTTTTTCAAAATTCACGAAGATCGGTCAATTAGAAAGTGAATCATGTAATAAAAACACATAAAAAATATAAGAATATCTAATTTCAGAAAGATATATATGTATATTATAACTAAGTGGAATATACATTTATGACATATTTATTATGTTGCAATAGTGATTGCGTTGTATTGGAGTAAATTCCAATATAAAACATGTAAAAGCTTGTCATTGCCCATATAATTTTTT
>OY744520.1:4510000-4535000 GCA_963556195.1 Sepiola atlantica
TCCCTCCCCTTCGCCCGCCATAGTTAAATATAAGTTTTAAATTTCCCCCTCTCTATAAAAGATGTATCAAATTGGTTGCTACCACCACCATCTCTGATTGTATTGGAACTGTGGTAGGGAAATTCAATTTTCTATCAGTCTCAAAAATGTAATTGTCTGAGTGATGCTTGAAAAAACCGAACGGTTGAAATAAATTATTGCATCGACAATTATGTGATTTCGTGTTATTATATTTTATTATTGCTCTGTTTACTACATTGAGCTCTCATACCCGGATTTCCTCCTGGAATTATTCCATTATAACACAAATATATATATATATATATATATATATATATATATATATATATATATATATAGTAAGCTATGAAAAATATATTTATGGCAATTAAGCTACAAAGACGCTCCCGCGTTTTATTCCCTGAAGGGGGGGGATCCCCAGGTTAAAATTTATTTTAGCCTGAAGATTCCCCCCGAGGATGAAACGCGGTAGCCTGTGTGTAGCTTAATTGCAATAAATATATGTTCATAGCTTAATACCTTGCTGTACGTACGTATCGAGTACTGTTGAAGTAAATACTGAACATTGATACATAAAAAATTATATCTCCTTATAAAATTTCATGGGGATACATGAAATACTAATATATTGAAGCTCGTTTCCTTGAATAACTACAACAAACCTCTCCAACCACCGATTGTCATGGCAAATGACACCCAACTGAGAGTTCATCATTCAAACTCCTCGGCCTAACCTTCACAGGTAACATGAATTGGAACCAATACGTTGAAGACATTGCCAAGGCTGCCGCAAAGAATGTTGGCTCCCTCTACCGTGCTAGTAAACTTCTCACACCTGACATTATCCTCTATATCTACAAAGCCACCATCCACCCATGCATGGAGTATTGTTTCCACATCTGGGCTGGTGCATCATCGACTACTCTCTCCCTCCTTGACAAGGTCCAAAAAAGAGTCGCCAACCTAATAGGTCCGTCACTGTCAACCAAGCTCCAGTCCCTGTCCAATCGCCGCAATGTAGCTTCCTTATGTTTGTTTTACAAATATTCCGATGAATTGGCTACTCTGGTGCCCCGTCGACGTAAATTCACTAGACCAACTCGACAATCAACTAAATCTCATTCATTCACTGTGGAGGTCGCCAGATGCCGAAGAGCATTCTGCTCAAATAGCTTCTTTCTCTGTACTGCTGGCCTCTGGAACTCCCTCCCTGCCCCCTGTTTCCCCGACAGTCCTGGCATGCAGAAATTTAAAACTAATGTAAACAGACATCTCGCTGCGCAGTTTACGTTGCCCCCCTCCCCCAACCTTCCTACCTTTCATTTCTTCTCGGTAGCCCCTTACGTCTACAGTTGCGGCCTGTCTTGTTTGTGGTGAACTTTGTTAAATTATATATATATATATATATATATATATATATATATATATATATATATATGTGTGTGTGTGTGTGGGTGGGTGTGTGTGTGTGTGTGTGTACGAAGGTAGGTATAAACAAATATAAAAACATTCTAGATAAATAGATTTATTGTATGACAACAAATTGATATTAAAAAAAAATATTTCTCATATATATGTTAATCGGACGTGTTGTTTATATGCCGATTTATTTTTCTTGAAAGTAGATATTGGGTTTCTTAAAAAAATAAATAAGACTTAATAATATTATTTTTTATATTGACATGTACATGGGAAATTACACGGACAGGTTTGTCAAATAATTACCACTGAGTATTTCATAGTCATTGTCCTGACAATATCGATATGGGAAGTGTTCACCTAGTAAATTAAGAAGTATCACACAAAGAGTAAATGTGTGTTTAACTGCATTATTGTATTTAAGAAATAAAATGAGAAAATGAAATTGAGCAATCTTCTATAGTGAGTTTTCGGGGGGTTTTTTGGACCAACTTATTACTTTGTTTTAAACCCAGGATTTGTAATTATAAAAACCTTGGGGAATTAAGCAAATTAAACGGTCGTAATTCATTCAATAAAAAACGATTGTTTTCTCTATGTTAGAAAATATTTATACCAATATCAAGATATATATATAAATATATATATATATATATATATATATATATATATATATATATATATTCATTTATTTACATACATCTATATATATATATATATTTATTCATTTATATATATATATATATATATATATATATATATATTAACATTGGAGTATTCTATTTTTTATTCTAAACATCTTTTTTGAGAATTTTGTAATAAATGAGGCAAAAAGCCTATAAAGACATGTTTAGATGCACTATTTATTAATAAAATAAAAAATGTAAATAAAATCTGATACTGCACTACCCTCTTCTCCCCCTCTCTCTCTCTCTCTCTCTCTCTCTCTCTCTCTATATATATATATATATATATATATATATATATATATATATATTTATATATATATACATACATATACTTGCAGTATTTTAAATTTGTAGAGTGCGTAATATGTACACGAAATACCATTTGAAGATTCTAATATTTCAGAACTTTATTAAAGTTCATCATTAGACGACATAAACGCAATATTTCAGTTTCTTCTTAATATTCTGTTACATCCTAGCCTATTTATGGAATCAAAATCATGTAATGGATTTTGCTCACAATTATAACAAGGATTCTAGACATACATTTGTCCCCCCTCTCTCTCTATATATATTTCTCTCTCTCTCTCTCTCTCTCTCTCTCTCTCTATATATATATATATATATATATATATATATATATATATATATATATATATATATATATGTATATAGTGTGTTAGAGTGAAATAATGTCCAGAAGGAAATCCGAGTATGAGAGCTTAATGTAATAAACAGAGCAAGAATTAAATAAAGTATGTAACACTGACTCACATAATCACCGGTGCAATAATTTATTTCGGCCTTACGGCCTTGTTCATGCATCCAAGCGAGGCGATGACATTTTTGAAAATGTATCGCCTCACTTGGATGCTTGAATAAGGCCATAGGGTCGAAATAAATTATTGCATCGGTTATTATGCGATTTTGTGTTACTTTACATTATTTTATATATATATATATATATATATATATATATATATATATATATATATATATGTATATATATATGAGTTGGTATACATATACATATATATATATACATATCTATATATCTATATATATATATATATATATATATATATATATATATATGGGGATAGAGTAAAACGAAGAGAGATGTAGACAGATGATGTCATAGAGATTTGTATGAATATATTGCTATATGATTAGCTGATACTTTACTGATATACTTATTGGTTTATACATTGAAAGTCAAATTATTCTGTCAGACGTTTTTCGTCGACCTCATGTACTTATTGTAGCATACTATCCAGTCAGGTACATATGTAAATTACACCCTTCATTTCTACGCATGAATGTCTAAATATTTAGGGCACCTTGAAGTCTGAAACGACTTCTTCAAAGAGACAGAAATAAATGATTGAAAAGTTCTTAGTATATATTTCAGTCGATGAGTCTCCATCTAGACACCAGAAGATAAGCGAAATGCTAAGTAAATTGACAGATGACCGTCTGTATAAAAACATAGTGCACGCGAGTATCAATCAATTTATATATATATATATATATATATATATATATATATATATATATATATGTATATATATATATATATATATATATACGAGAACATGTGTGAGTAGGTGCCCGGGTTTAACATAAACTGAAATTGTATTGTCCTGTTCCAGTATTCTCGTGTTTATATTAAATATTCTAACTTTTATTATTTTGTTTTACATAAACATTAATCATTTGGATAATTTCCCTTAGTCTGACTACTATTCCTATTTTGCTTGCTATCCTAATAAGATATTGAATTTTTTTTTAAATTCTGTTACTATTGGATATATTTCAATTTTATAGAATAATAGTATTGGTTTTAATAAATAATAATACCTTACCAACTAATTCATGATTAATGATAAAAGCAAATGTCATTTAGGTAACAACTGAATGCCTAAAATATTGTTTGTAAATGCACATTAAGAACAGTGCACAATAGTTCAAGTAACACTCACTTGTAAAAGCACCAACCAATATGATAATATTAACAATGGCAGATTACTTAATGAAACTAAATGTAATACACACAACAAGAATAATTAGACTTATACCAATGGAAATGTCGATAATAATGCTGTGCTTACATAATTTGTACCTCAACATTAATTCACCGACGGATCTAAACGAACAAAATCTCTTAAAGAATCTAAGATACAGAAATCTTACTTGACTTTCTAAACATATTTGGGACCTAAAAATCAAGAACTCTAATACAAGATTGAATAGTTGATTCTTCATACTATAGACATGGATAACATATTGTCTTCTCTCTGAAACTGAATTTTTTAATGTTGGAAAATCCGATTCTGATCTTTTAATTCAGTTATCAAAAATGTTCTCTTCCTGTCCACATAGACTAAAATCTTCATTTGAGCAATAGATCATAAGTCAGCTATCTATATCGTTCATTTTAATTCCAATAGTACTCATTTCATTACATTTTTTAAAGATTTATATATTTCAGTATCTACCTATTCAAACGTCATTTACCTTATACGTTATAAAGTAATATATATATATATATATATATACATACATATATATATATATATATATATATATATATATATATATATATATATATGACGATATTTTAACTATATATTTGTCAGATACTGTAGACCTTGTAGGCTAAGCAATGGTTCTATAAATTAGTATTTTTTTATGAACGTATTACCCTTACAATCTGATAAACTAGCTTCATGAACTACTAGTATGAAGTGCATTTAATCTTTATCCGATATATATATATATAAATATATATATAAAAGGAGATTGTAGTTTTCTTGAAGCATTGCTGGTAAATGTAAGTGTAAATTAGTCGTCCAAGGCTATAGCAATGCGATGTGGTTGCCGTGAGATGGAAAAGTGAAAAGAAATAAACGCAGGGAGAAAGTGAAACTCAAAACGATTTATTAATAATTTCACGGAAACTGATTAAATATCAAATAGTAATTATTTTTTTTTCGGTAAGTAACAGATCGGCAAAGGGTAATCTTAAATTTTCGAAAGAAAAACTTTCATTATCAGAAGACAACAATAGAAGACCGAATGGGTCGAAAAAGAACGGGAAAAAAACGATGTCAGATCATCGTAATACAGGGGAAAACAATTGGAAGTAAGAACGCAGAAAATGTCAAAATTCCATTAAGCAATCATATAACTAGGTTTAAAACATTATAAACATTTGTTTAATAATATACCAATTTTTATAATTTTATTATGTTTCATTTTATATGATTCATCAATTAATCTTTTTTTTTCTCATTTATTCAATTCAAATTTAAATTTAAATTTACGTGTGGTCTGTTACTGTCAAAGGGAGATAACTTATTCTAAAAAATATATTCAGACTTTAGAAATGAGATTTGAAAGTTGAGAAGGAATTTAAGTTGTGAAGTGGATAAAAAACCAAGGATGGGACCTTTTTTAACAGGGGAAGGGGGGGAATAAGAAGAGATTATGGGGAAGGGGGAGGACTATGGAAAAAATATATATATATATAAATAAATAAATAAATAAAATAAAATAAAATAAAATAAAATAAAATAAAATAAACAAATAAGGCAAAAATAAAAAACAAAAACCGACAAATAAACAAACAACACACAAAAATCAAGGTAAACATAAAAATAAAATAAAAATAAAATAAAAATAAAATGTACTATTTATTCATACATTCACTCCTTCTTTCTTCCTTTCTTTCTCCTTTATTTTCTATTATTTTTTAACTTTTTCTTTTCCTTAGTTAATTTAAGAGGAAAATATTCCTAGAAGTAAATTTGAATAAATGTATTCCATCTATTGACTCATAGATTCATCTATTTCACATTTATCACCTTTTCTTTAAAATATTTTTTTCCTTTTCTCTTTCCCTCTCCCTCCACTTTACTTTCTTCCTCCTCAATTCTCCTTTGTTATTATGATCTATTAATATATTTAATTTATTCTCCTATTACAATAATTTATTTATTTATTTATTTATTTATTCTTCCTTTCTCTCCCCTTTCTTCTTTCGTTTTCTTTCTCATTCTCTTTATTTATCCATTTCTTTCTATTCTTTCCTTATTCATTCTAATTTTTTTAATTTCAATCTTTTATTTCCTTAATTTTAATTTTCTCATTTTCTACTATTATTTTATTTTAGAGCATACACACGCACACATGAGAATACACCCATATTCACATACATGAATATATGCATACACATAAAAACACTAGGTCAAAATGCGTGCAGATAACGTGCCTATCATTCCATTCCACAATAATAATAATAACTTTCCATTCCACAATAATAATACGTAAAGTGTAAAATGTGGGGTGAGTGGCGCTGGCAAATACCGAGGAGACAAAGGGTAAAAAAAAAAAAAAAAGACAAAGGCAAGTAAGTTGGGGGTGGGTTTTGCCTTTGTCTTTTTTTTTGTCTCATTTCTAAAGTCTGAATATATTTTTTAGAATAAGTTATCTCCCTTTGACAGTAACAGACCACACGTAAATTTAAATTTAAATTTGAATTGAATAAATGAGAAAAAAAAAAGATTAATTGATGAATCATATAAAATGAAACATAATAAAATTATAAAAATTGGTATATTATTAAACAAATGTTTATAATGTTTTAAACTTAGTTATATGATTGCTTAATGGAATTTTGACATTTTCTGCGTTCCTACTTCCAATTGTTTTCCCCTGTATTACGATGATCTGACACCGGTTTTTTCCCCGTTCTTTTTCGACCCATTCGGTCTTCTATTGTTGTCTTCTGATAATGAAAGTTTTTCTTTCGAAAATTTAAGATTACCCTTTGCCGATCTGTTACTTACCGAAAAAAAAAATAATTACTATTTGGTATTTAATCAGTTTCCGTGAAATTATTAATAAATCGTTTTGAGTTTCACTTTCTCCCTGCGTTTATTTCTTTTCACTTTTCCATCTCACGGCAACCACATCGCATTGCTATAGCCTTGGGCGACTAATTAAATATATATATATATATAAAATGTAATATATAGATGTGCTTTTCTATCATATCGTTTACGTGTAAACATATTTGTAAATGCATGTATGTGTCATAAGGATATATAACATGATTGCTGATTGTAATTTTACATTAACATGGGTGAAACTACATAAATGATACTGACGCTTACCCAATAACGCCATATCTTAAATAGTCGAACAAATATAATAGTTTACAATCAAATCCTTATCGGTAACAAGGATCGTAAATTTAAAGCAAATGAGAGAGATAGTAAATTGCACCAGTTTACTCGCCTGCCATTCGATGTTACTAATGGAGTAAGTGCGTTCCAGAGAAGTGTTGCCAGTTGTTGAACCGGGAGAAGTTATCAGATAAATATGTCTGCGTTCATCTGTGGAAAACTCCTAAAAAGAATGACTACAAGATTTGATGAGGTAACGAAACAATTTTAGCATCACGCTTAATAATATAAGAAGCATCGTTCCAGTCTTGGCCATACCTTTACTTGGTTACAATATAAAAGAACAACCAGATATCACTTTACTACGATCGCTATCAACGTTTACTTGAGATGTTATATCCTCTAAATCTTAAATCACAAAGACTTATTATGATTATGATGTTCTCTTATTACAGCAAATCTGTCCAGTATTTGTCAGAGAAAATATTAGTACTTAACCGAAATAGAGAATTGCTATCATCTTATTCGGTATTACACCAATTTTAAGGGCTAAATAACGATTTTAAAGATGTTATTCTGGTAACTGTTGAACGGGAAATAGAATATGTATTATTTACCGATGTGTGTAACAATTGTATAGCGGCTACCGTTTATAAACAAAATCGTCAGTGTGCATTCTATTCTTGAACTTAATGAAATTAAGCATCATTCAGGAGAAAAAGAGGCAACCGCAATTGTCTAAGCACTACGAAAGTTGTGCAATTTCCTACTTGACAAGCACTTTTCTGTAATTACAGACCAAAAAGTATTTGTTTAATTATGAGTAAAACATGTCCACTTTTAGAATACATTTAAATTTGTAATTTTAAAACGGTTAAGAGACCACTCAAATGCAGATTTATTTTTTTTAAACATTTATTTAAAATTAGAATTTTCAATTCATATAAGAATCTTCATCAAGAGAATACTAGCAATATTTTGTCTTTATTTGTTTTAAGCGACATGTTGCCACTTAGGTTTGTACTTCTGTTCTTGTCGAATCCTTGTTATTTAATGTCCGATTAAAGTGGTGTGTACTCTGATCGGCACGTGTAAGTAATGAGTAAAATATGTCTACTTGTATAATGCTTATAAATATGTAATTAGCTTTATGTTTGATAAATCTAAAAATCAAAATTCAAAACTGAAAATTATGATGGTGGCGTATTGAACTGTCACAATCAAAATTTACCATCGTCATCCGTCCTCGAAAGGAAAATACTCAAGCTGATACGTTTTCCCGAATATGTGCATTCACTCAGTCTTTACAAAATCTTTGCGACTTTCACTGTAAATTATGCAACCCTGGCATTACACAACTCTTTTATATTTCCAAAGACAGAAACTAAATTAAAGATATAACTACTCTGGGCTTGTCTTGTCAGTCTATAAAACCTAAATTCATTACCAGTAACAAGGGAACTCTTATAAAAGCAATACTACCTTTCCGATGATTTTACATGAGTTTCAAGTGACAACTGCCAACGTCATACATGGTTACAAATATCTACTCACGATAACCAATGAAAATCCACGTGTTCCCTTTGAATTCCCATGTAAATATATGACAAGCAGAACTGTCACACGTTGTCTAAATCAACTATTTGCGATATTTAGCATGCCCGACATGATTCACACAGATAGAGCAACTGACTTTCTGTCAGAAGAAACTACTGACTACCTACATGGAAAAGGTATTTCGACTTCGGAAACGAGTATATATCACCTGGAAGGAAATCGGTAAATTGAGAAATTAAATGGCGCACGATGAAAGGTCATACAAGTAATTTTGCATTTTCGCAATATTTTGTTGGGAAAATATTTTATTTCATGATCTGCATTCTATTCGACCGAGAGAACTGAAATTAAAATATTAGATAAACTGAATTACATAATCTGACCCCTACCAACATAAAAGAAAAGATGGCGGCTTGGGCATCATTTGGTACCACGGAAAGAGGTAAATAACAGTTCAGGAGCATGGAAAGACCGAAAATGCAGAACACCACTCAGATAACAACGAAAGGATCGCGGAGGAGTCTTGCATTTTGCGAAGGCATATTGCCCATCACATTTTACCAAAATACTCGGCTACTGCCAACGAGGAAACAATGATAAACAGATGATGTTAACAGAAAAAAGATTTTCAAAGGTTTACGAAAGAAGCGAACATAGCCAGAAATCTGGAAAGACTTGTCCGTTTTCATAGTTGAAAAGATGGAAAACCCAGGAGGGAGAGAACAATTACGACCTCAACTGGAAGGACACGGAAAGTAGTGGAATTCTAGGGAGGCTTATTGCGACTATAATTCCCAGAAATCCAACTTAGCTTACTATTAAATCACTATCAGTAATAAGAATCGTAAATTTACACCTTTCGAGGTAGATGGTAAATTGTACCAGTTCACTCGCCTGCTATCTCGTGTTACTAATGGTGCATATGCGTTCCAGTCGACAGGGAGAAATTATCAGATACATTTGTCTGTGTAGGAAACTCATCCATCTGTGGAAAGAACCGAAAAGAGTATGAGAAAATCTCTAAAGATGTTATGTACAACATCATACTTGATAAGATTCAAAGCATCGTTTCAGTCTTGAGCATAACTCAACTTTGGAACACTATCAAAAACAACCATATATCGCCTGACTACTTGAGATGCCACCTACTTAAAGTCTGAAATCACAAAGCCGGAGTATTGGGATGTTCAGCGAGAACTCAATGGTACACAGTGGTTTCAAAAAAGCAGTCATTTGCCGCGGCTATCGCATGCAGCGAGGCGTACTGGCAATCTGGGAAGACAGGTTGTCACTCAGACTCCATGGAACACAATCCTTTGTTTCCACTGAGCGATCACCAGTTATAATTAATCTGAATGCGTTTAGTGAGTAATAACAATAAAAGAAACATGTAACATGTATAACTTGTACGACTAGAGATGTTATATCACACCTGCCGTAGATAGGTGACTCAGTTCGTGAGTCGATTACGTAAAAATATAAAACTATAGCGAGATGTTTTCGTATCGTTTGCTGTATAACAAAGATGGCCGCATCATACAAATTTGTCGTATTTCGTTAGAGATCTATTTTATGACGTTATTCACAGCGGAAAATTGGCCTAGCTCATCGTTAAATGCTTTAATTTGCTTTTATAATCCGTGCGTAGTTGAATCGCGTGAACCGTGAATGACAAATGTGGCTGCAGGAAATTTTTACATACGGTTGGCAAAATTAAATAATCGAACCAACAAACTTTGAATTGCGTGTTAACAAAATCGGCATCACGATAAATTACTTACATTTGAATACGGCTTTGTAGCGTGCGTTGCATGCATAATGTTCGGAAATAACGAATCTCGGCACAATTTGCTTAAGAATTGTTGCTATTATCTTAATACTAAATAATTGGCACTTTTTGGTAGGCGTGACATCAAATTATACCCCTTTTCCTCTTGTTTGATATACGCACCCGTCTAATCGCTACCATACAGTTTCATGGAAACGTTCTTACCAACAGAGTCAAAATTTGAGACCCGTACAGCATGTTCGAGATAATTAATAATATTTTAAATATTATTTTATTTCAGAACCATTTCATGAATTGATTGCGGTATAGTAGAACGGATAAATGTTTCTGTTTACTATTGGTGGGCTTGATTGGTTGGGACAATTGACGACGAGAAAGTACTGAGATATTTGAAGAGTGTGACCTGCATCGGGTTAAAAAAAATCGGAAATCTTACCTGCAGCTCACTGCAACTGGAATACCTTGAAGGTGATGGCATGTGAGCTAAAGTATTGCGACGGAGATAGTGAAGCAGTGTTTCGGAAGCTTCGTCATAGCAGAAATTCTCACTGTGTCGAAACAACGAAATTCATGAGATGCTGTAAAAAGATCGAGGCATGGTAACGTGACCTTGGGGAAGGAGAGGGGCGTCAGAGTGGTGATTATGACGACAGCGTTAAACGAGGATAGTCGCTACTCCCCATACACGAGCTTCGTCCCAACTCCTCACCGCTAAGGCCCAAGCTATAAAAAAGAAACTTCCCAAAAAGGCCAAACACCAACTTTATCCGGTTCTTTTTGCTGAACAATTGCACCGCGTGCAGAGCAATAGGTGGCTTGCCTATAGTCCACACGAAGTATTGCGCCTAATGAATCTGTGATGTTTTGGGTGCGTTTCCAGCGAAGTCTACTTCATAACACAACCCACATATGAGACTGAAACGCAAACAGATGGAAATATTGAGTTGCTATTTGTTGTTGTCACGCACTGTGTAGAGAGAGTGGCTGCGCGAAGGTCATACGTGTAAGAGCAAGACTTAGCTCCGTGACGCACATCAAAGAAAAACCCAGAAATGGTTGTCTGATAGCTTCCACAACTTCAATACTCCCAATTTATGTGCACCGCGACTGGCCTTATAAAAAAATCATGGATTATTATTGTGTGTGGCGCAGTTACAAAAGACACAATCTATATTGCCTTTAACAGTAAGAACGAGCTGATTCCCAGGATCACACTAGTATTCTACTGTCTCGTAATTCAGGTTCACATCTTGCCTGGCAGCCGTTGTTTAGGCTCAATCCCGCTTGTTCGAGTCAGCTATAGTAGGTCAGGTATCCTTTAAGTTATGTACTTTGAATTTTGAGACACCACAATTATATGCCGAAATATGACGTTTTGTTTTCTTGCATTTCGACAAAACTGTCGAATGTGTCGCGAACAACTTGTATAAAAAATTACATTTGTACTCGTCTAGTGGATTATTAGAATCATTTCCATTTCGAAGAAGATTCAATTTTGGGAAAGCGAACTCGCCTGGCTTCCAAGAAGATCTTGAAAAGAAGATTGTCCATCTGACAGCAGACCAAAAACACTATGCCAGCTTCACCAGGTGTGTGCGCCAAGCAGCCCGGAAGAACATTCCAAGAGGCTGCCGCACTCAATGCATACCAGAAATCGATGCCCAAAGCAGAACATTATATGCGAAATACCAACCGCTCTATGAATCTGACCTCTTTACTGAAAGAACTATCGAAGTAGGCGAAAGACTCATGACCTCTCTATCAGAAACTCGACAACGGAAATGGTAAGGAACACCTAGACATACAGCTTACCCACTCCGAGCCAGCACTATCTACACCTAGAACCCCCTTCAGCACTAACCCCTGCACCCTTGCAAACTGTCTCATCAAAAGCGCAGGGTTGTGCAACCGAATATAGGCCACATATAAAATACAATGCATTCTACATCGGTTGTACATAGACCGTTGCACATACGTATCAACGAACACGTAACCACCAATGCATCATCATTCCAAAAGCACATAGGCCGTGGCCACAACCCCACCAAAGACATACGAGTCATGATATTAGCTACCGAAAGAGACCAAGGAAACCTCAGGCTCAAAGAATCGATATTAATCAGAAAATGTAAATCAAGTAACAGCAGAGCCAAACTCAATTTAAACTTCTTAGTATAACCACACATGACAAGCATCATCGTACACATTATAACAAACGATTACCTACTGTACCGTGCTAAGCTAAAATAAACAAATAAGAAAAAAATGCATCATAGAACTTATTTTGATCCATGGGTCCGTAGACGGACGGTGGTGCACGCACACCCACTTACACCTGTCGCTAATTCGCACACATGGTTGCACACCTACGCCCATCTATACAAATATTAACTATAAATCATAAGCAATTAGATATCAGGACTACACATAATAACACCTAATAATATAAATAATAATAATAATAATAATAATAATAATAATAATAATAATAATAATAATAATAATAATAATAATAATAATAATAATACTTCCACTGGAAGAGCGCGGACAGTTCTGGGACCTTGGGGAGGCTTGTTGCCACTCGGGCCCCAGAGGTGACCAATTGCTCTTATCAGCGGGGAATCGTTGGTAGGTGGCTGTTGCGATTACCGCAAGGTCATCAGCGGTGATGAACGAGAAGAGGTGGAGCATACTGGAAGTCTGAGGAGACTTGTTGTCACTCAGACTCCAGGGAATACCACGGGTTGTCGGCAGTGGGCGATCACTGACGATGACCAGTGTGATAACTCCTAGTGAGTAAATAATAATACATACAATGGAATTATGCGAAAAAGACCAACCCTCATGGAACCACACACATCCACACATTTAACCTATAAAACTATGATACTATTCACATAACAACCTACCAAAGCAAGCATATACACGCCCCCCCCCAGTCAACGATACATAGCCGTTTAAGAAATAATATTAAATACAAAAATAAAACAAAGAATGGAAATAAATAAATAAATTAATGGGGTGAGTAAACTAGTTAACAATTTCAACGGACATAACTCGAACAAACACAGCTTAATCCATTCGAGTTACCTCCACTCTTCAATCGGACGCGCGCACATGGCCCCAACAATAATAATTGAATAGAACAATTATAAACACTACACATAATAATAATCATCATCACTGACAAAATAATTTAACAATATTTAACTACAGCTAACTACTTAATGTAGTCACGCTTCAACGTTCATAAAAAGGTTTCTGCGAACCTAAACAAACCGTAATTTCCGGCCCAAGCTATTGGCGAAACAAACACCCACCCACGATGAGGAGCTCTCTCTAAAATTTGAAAAAAAACAAGGACACACCACCCTTCCACAACGGTTCGAACTTTACACTGGTTAATATTATAAAATTATTTGAAAATTACTGATTCCTCAATATTGTCATTTTGTTTACCATTTCTGGTACCGCCGGTTTCACCTAACCAACGCATTGTCACCGCTTACTAACAATACTTATTACATATTACGCACAATGCTTCAATCAAACTGCAATATTCTTCTCATTCATATATATATATATATATATATATATATATATATATATATATATATATATATATATATATATATATATATATATATTGGTACTTCATGTATCCCCATAAAATATTATCAGAAGATATAATTTTTATGTGTCAGTTTTCAGTATTTACTTCAACAGTGCTCGATACGTAAGTAGAGCTAGGTAGTAAGCAATGAAAATATATATGGCAATCAAGCCATATATATTTTCATTGCTTACTATATATATATATATATATATATATATATATATATATATATATATATATAATCACAACGAGAAGAACCCGTAAATTACGGACTTCATTTAAATAAACCTTAAAAAGGTATTGACTTCATACGGAGCAAGGCTAAAACAAGGTTATTATGGTGCGATGTTGATCTACCCTATTTCTCGTGTAGATATACACTTTAAGAGACTAGGAATAATTACGGCTAAGTGTTGTAGCAGTCATAGCGTGAGTCCTTTGTCGTTCTGTGTCGGTATGCATACCAGTTGAGGATCCGATCTCGACAATCAGTACGGCATAAACTAGGTTAGGATAAGTTATTGCCCTCTGTGGTCTTAGGAGGTGCGCTGTGTCAGGCCTTACCTCCCTTCTTTGTGTGGGTAGTTATTGCTAACTGCCTGAAGCGCCCTGACCGGTGAATGCTGACAGAGCAGCCCAGACTATTATAAGAGGTCACAGTGCTCCTTCTGTACGGGAGCTGTGTTGATTTACTCTACATTCTGGCTGTGTGCCACATCTTCCTGTGGTTGAAAGGAAGTAAATAGAGCCATGGTGGGAGCCATTCGTGGCAGTCATAGCCAGAGTATCGGACTCAAAATGTATGTAACTTACTTTGTCTGTTTTTCTGAAAATACACTTTTGTAAATATAGCAGCGTGTTTTCTTAATTATTATCGGTCCTTCAAGGTCACAACCAAATATATATACATGAAATAGTAATATATATATATATATATATATATATATATATATATATATATATATATATATATATAAAGATAGATAGATAGGAATATTTAAGATAAATTTGAAACGAAAATTTAAGGAAAAAATAATGTTCGCATAATATACACACTTACACATTTTCATAAATATTCTCAAATGCTAAACAGTTATATGTGAAACTTACAAAAAATATATAACTTGATTAAATGCTGTACTTATATAAGAGTCAGATAGGAACTCAACAAAATGAAGTACAACTATATCTAGGGGTGGCGCTCTGAACACTCTTGTTGCCTTCACAGAATTCAGAATAAACCTCGAAATCTATGGGGAGTGATACTTTACGTTTCTTTACAGTTCCCTTCTAACAGGAAAAAGCTTGCTAGTCTCTCTCTACTCTATTGTGATTACCATGGAACGTGCTCAACTTAAGCCAATATCTCTAGTTTGTCCTTGTAATGTATTCACATGAAGAATCTTTCTTAATACAATAACGAAGTAAATATTTTCTTCTCTTCCTCAGTGTGCCTAGTGTCAGCCGGAATTTCATCGAAAAAAGCTTCTGAGCAAATGCTTCCCGCCCGTTGAGAACATTTTCACGCAACTGCTTCCCTGTGTTGCATTACCCGTTCTTTCGAGGTACCCGGTAAGATCCAACAATAATGACAAAGAACAGAATGTATATGTAAAAACTTTGGTTTTCTTTATTTCCCATCACCGGATGGTTTACGCCGGCTACACACATACATATAAAAAAACATACTTTTGTCTCATGAAAGTCTTTTTCTTGCTGAAATCACAGACTTGGTTTCCGCTAGAAACTCTTTCATATATACATCCGATTGGAAAGCAATTTGCTAATCACTGTATATCTGAGCGTGACCTGAAGCAATTGTTCCACAAGCACTTCCAATTATCTGTTTGATTATATACAAGTCAGGGGATTCCTTCACGGTACCAACTTGCTGATGAGTTGCATTTTTAGTCAGCGGACACGGAAGCCTCACAGCAAGACAGGCTGGGTACCATAGCCAATAAAACTTCATCGGTGCCATAAACATCGGTAAACTCCCATTCTTCCGATACTTCGATACTCCGATCACCAAGCGCTCCGGAACGTCGATTTATTTCGATTTCGATGTCCCACTTACAATGGACTCGTCCACGATTCATTTTTTGCCACTTTTCATTATCTTACATCCGCAGATTACAACGGATTCCTATCTAGAACCGTCCTCACAAGTATTCAAACTTGGTACTGACCATCCTTCTATCGAATAAACTGTTAGCAATAACAACCCACTATAACAACTGTTCATATTTATAACTGTTTACTCACAAAATAACTTTGTTCATATTTTAGTGTGCGTGTTTTTTTTTAATTAGATTTTCTTCTCGTTGATTTT
Source organism: Sepiola atlantica (assembly GCA_963556195.1). Lineage (NCBI taxonomy): Eukaryota > Metazoa > Mollusca > Cephalopoda > Sepiida > Sepiolidae > Sepiola > Sepiola atlantica. Next base: position 4,526,613 of record OY744520.1, read on the forward strand.
AATGAAAATACATATGATGTTTCATTCCGGTGTTAATAAACCCCAGCATAAAACATCAATATAAATAAATGTAATACAAAAACAGCAAAATCTGATTGCTTCATTAACACTTTTACACCTATTTCTACGCATGTACATTCAGCATCTTTTCCCGAAAATTTGATTTTCAACTAAAATGCGGAGAAGAAATACACAAGAGCAACACATCCGTTTCATTTATGTTTTTAATTAAGTGAAGAATTGTGTTTGTGAGGTGATACTTTAATGGAAAATAAAGCAATCAAAATGAGTAGCAGATGGTTATATAACGAGATTAAAAATATGCGTGTTTAATCAAGTAGAAACACTGATTTCCGTCGAAACAACCAAGTTAAACAATATTGAGTCTGATCAGTACTTACATGAATGACGAAATACCAATTGAAGTGACTATGATGACGAGTTATCTAGTCCCCCACATCGATGGAAGGATACACTAGACGGAGAACGCAAATAGTTTAATTGAGGGGCATATCGAAATTAACAGCTTTCTATTGGTTATCCAAATATGCTGCGGGTCTTCTTGAATTATTTCTTGTCACTGGGACGAACAATCTTGGATCAAAAGTCCGACAGGAATCTACGCAACCGTTGCTTTGCTATATCCTCGTTAAAGACTAGGTCACATTCTACATAAATTATCTCATAAACAAAAATGAAATAACTACACAAGAAAATGTATTGTGCACTTCAGTCGCCGTGGTTGTTGTTGTTTTACGGCATATCAACTCCTTTCGGTTCATTTCATCCAATCGTGTTTGTAAAAAAAAAGCAGGCGTCAAGTTCATAATAACTTTAAATTAGTATCCATGGATCAAATGTTTGTGTAATTGATTTCTCTGCAGTAATTCTCAAATAATAACTTGTATTAATGTGACAGGATGGGGTATTTTGTTGTTATAAATCATCATCATCATCATCATCATCATCATCATCATCATCATCATCATCATCATCATCATCATCGTCATCATCATCGTAATTATCGTAATCATCGTCATCATCATCATCAGCAGCAGCAACAGCAGTAGCATCATCATCGCTGTCATCATCATCATCATCATCGTCATCATCATTATCCATTATCATCATTATCTTGTCACGGTAGTGTCACAGATCTTCCTGACTCTCTCGCGCCATCTTGCTCTATCATATATCCAGCCTGGTTGGTCTACATAAGTGCATTGTAAGTATTCAGCTAGCTACTTGATGTAGGTACTCTGCAGTCTCCACACTGAACCATACTTTCTGTTTTGGCATTAACAGAAGAAACTCACTGATGATTTTAACTTTTAGCTTTTCAGAAGTGGCCAGCAAATCTACTTCTACTCTCTCCTTCATTAAGGCTGAGATCTGAGAAAGGTATCCGTAGAGTTGCTCTCTCGCGGAATGCTGTGTCGAGGAAATGTTAATAGAAGCTCTTAGCATGTTGGTGTATTTTATTTTCTCAATCTTTTGGTGAAAGTCCAGATGCTAATGACATATACACGAACTGATATAACAGAGGCTTCAAAAAGTCATGTTTCATTTCGCTAGAAAGATTTAAATTGTAGATCATTCTCATCTGGTCAGGTTTTTCAGTTCGTTATTCGCGGAATTCTAGTTTGCATCTTTACTACTAAGTAAACTCATCAACATTTTTAGACGACTCCAAACTCAACAAGCTGAAGCCCTACTCCACTATCTTGACGAAATGGTAAATCGTATTGGGCTATTTGTTAACACAAGCAATTCTCTTGGACCATCATGAAAATATCTTTTCCATAAATGGGAGTTTAAAAACTCATTATGTGCATATTTTTTATAAAGACAAATATTTTTTTAATGTAAACGAACTAGATGAATGTAATGATGCAGCAATACTAGATTAGCGATTAAGCATTACTTCATATGTTCACGTTGGTAAGTTCAGCTTTCGCATTAAAACACACAACTTTATTCTGCGTGTTACATTTTAAATACAAAAGCATTTCGAAATAAAAGTCACTGCTTCCGAAAAGCAATTGTTGTGAGTCTAAGGTCGAATCACTGAGTATATTAGACTCATATTTTTTTAAAGGTCATTGCGCTTGATAGAGTTAGATTTTCGAACACTAATATGTTTTTAAATTTACTTATTTATAGTAGTGAGTCACGACCTATCAAGGCAAAAATCGATTCGAGTATAACGGCTCATGATATTGTTAGTTGGTTGATGAAAAAGTACAATGAGAAGGTTGAAACAATGGACGAAACAGGCACACTTTGATAATCTAGATGGCTCGACAAATATCTTTTGACATTGATTGAAAAACGACTATGTGGTAGTATACAGAGAAGCAGCACCATATTCAGGTTTTCCACAGATTAGAAGTTCATTGAAATATCGTTGCGTAAAAACGCACATAGAAGAAGGAAATAAATTTATTAGTATTAGTTGTAGCAACACGAGTTCTTGCTGTGAATGTGGTACACGGACAATTAAGATTGGAGTTCAGATAAGCTACGTACAATATATATAAATAATGCAGGAAAGTGTTAGCAGATAAACTAATAGCGATGCACGTAACTGTCATAACACCAGATAACAATTACGTATTTTGCTAATGATTAAATTCTTCCATTTTTCAGATATTTACATTTTTCATATCAAATCGCTGTTTTGGGAAAGTATAATATAGCATTTAGTTGAGTTATCAAAAACAATCCGTTTATATTATTTGGCTGTTCGTTGGTTGTTTTGACGAAATCAATTATTTTGGTAGAAATTTTCTCTGACATCAATTCTTTATCTTAGACAATATACCCACGACGTGAACGCAATTATTTTGGTAGAATTTTTCTACAACGCATGTGTATTCCATTAAATTCAATTTCATGCATAACAGTGGACATATTAAATTCAACTAAGAGATAGGATCATGGAAGTCAGAAAGGACACGAGAGCAAATATTAGTTTACTTTACATTCCACAACGATCCAAAATCGTAGGCATACCACTGGGCGCTGTTTTATATGATACCCAATAAAATTATATTTCACCAAGAGATAAGACTCAGACATCTACTATTTTAAAATATTGGGCGAGTATAATTTTGTTAGTTGAGGATACCATGAAATGAAGTTCAGTCGGAGTTAGCTTAGTCTACTCAGATGTCAGCGCGACCTTCTGCGTACCAGAAGCGGGTGTGACGTCATATGGCTAAAAGAGGAAACTGATGAAAAAGTGATAAGCTGTCAGTTGGAAGTCACGGGGTGAACTGCAAGAGAATGAATTAAGATCGAGGATAAACCAAGTGACCAATGGGCCTAAGATATGTGTAGCTCGCAATGCCCCCATAAACCGCTGACAGAAGAGAAAGCAATGCTAACATCTCACTAAAGGGTTATTTTTATAGCTGATGTTTTCATTGTTTTTTAGTCTTATAGTTAGACATTAAATTCAGGTGATCTGGTTAGTTAAATGTTGGTGTTATGATTTTTATTGTATTGATAACAACCCATGCATTTTATTTGTTTGTGACTTGTGATGCATTATACCTCCTTTGACAGGGAAGATGATTAAACACTATCACGTTGGCTCACAGTAGAGCTGGTAGTACTGACAACATGTGCTAACACTACCCTTATCCAAACTGAAATGTGGTCCTTACTACTCGATGCCGTTTTATGTTATGTCCAGCCGATATTGAACTTTACCAATAAACCAAAATCTGAGAGGTACTACCACTCCCTGTCATAGTGAACCATGGACTATTAACGACTAAAATATTACTTCACAGTCTCCAAAATCTCAAATTAGAAGCATTAATCACAAAAATCTTCATATAACAAATATTAACTGATCTGAAATAACTGACAAATAACAAATGCGTTTTGACAGAAACCAATTATTTTTCTAATCGATATTAGCTGTTAACATTATTCTTTTAACTTCTTGCATGTTCTTTTCCTTGCTTGTCACATTAAATAACTACTTTAAAAAGAAGCATTATTTGTCAAACACTTGAAATTCATTTTCCTCTTGATTTTGTTGTTTACACAATTCACGCTGACAAATGTATCCTTCAACAAATGCATAAAATTAGATGCTCCTCCGAATGAGATTAAAGTAACCTTTTCATAACCATCCGTTCAGGGTTGCATCATTCTAAAAATTCAAATGCAAAACATGGTTCAATTTCAGATTTAGAGTAATTCTATTAATCAGTCACTTTTCATCTTTCTCTATCATCTATCTGAAGCCGACAGTATTCCTTACTATCTTTCAGTGGCCAATGCAGTTTACTATACACTTTCATGCTCATGTGCCGTCTTTAAATGCTCAATTCGACAGAGAGGTAGTGTAGTATCTGTTCTGTTGTTATGTGATGCAATCTTTCCGCGCATTACCTCGTCCACGCTTTTTTTATTGAAGGAATATGTGTAGTATATGATTTGTGGTCACGAAACAGTCCTCCATGTCATTACTTTCTCTTTTCTTTGTGGTGGATAGTGTAATACCTGTTCTGTTTTCATAGAACATGAGTGGGACATTGTAGTAAATGTTCGTTCGTAATGATGCCATCCTCCCAGACATAACAACTTTCTTTTGTAAGTAGTGTAAATAAATGTTCGTTCGTAATATGAAAAAGCAAAAATATTCCCTATCTGGCCTCATATGTTTATTATTTATTATCTTGTCTGTAACGATCGCTACCTATGACACACTTTCGCTAATTTGGTTATCACTTATTTCAAATTATTATTATTGTCATAATTATTATTATTATTTGTTTGTAAGGGAGGGCCTGTGGACGAGTGTTTATAGCACTTGTCTTTGGGCTGGACGACCCGGGTTCGATCCCACTCATGCGAATTTTCGGGTTTGAAAACTCTCTCTGTCCACCCAGCAATACCTGACTAAAACTCAGGAAAGGTTCAAGGCCGCGGAAGGAGAGGAATGGGCTCCGCCTTCCATATGCTGTGCCCTAGACACGGGGAATCTTAACAAATCACCGACGCTACGGCCATGGACGGTGTGAGATGTCAGCAACGACACTCGCGCGCGTCCAGGCTATGCGACCGTTACCTTTTTTTGTTTGTAATACCTCCTTGGGCATCTCCCTTTTAACCATCTTCTCAATTCAACTGTTAAAAAGATAAAACTATTCATACGATATCGATATTCAGAGCACATTCTGTTAAATATTTCATTTGACAACTCTCAAAAGTGCCTCCTCAATTCCCCCCCTCCTACCTATTTGTCTGAATTCAGCCAACCTCATCTCAAACCGATCTACGCTACTACTGTTCTTAATCCGATCTGGCAACTTATTCCCAAAACATATTACTCTGTGAGCCCAAAAACTTAACTGGTTAACAGAACAAGTTTTTGAAAACTGCTTTGACAATAACCGTCAAAATCTAGGAGAAATACTAAACAAATGTCTACCGTAGTTAGAAATGCCATGAATTATCTCGAAAGTCTCAATCATATCACCTCTCATTCTTCTCTCCAGCAAAGTAGTCAATCCCAATTTGTCCAATCTCTCTCTGTAACTGCACTACTTTACTTTATTTATTAGTTTTGTCACCCTTTTTTGTACGCCTTCCAGCTTCAATATTACATTCCAATTTCCATGTCTAGTTACTGGAGTCCAGGCCTGGGGGCAGTATTCTATATGAGGTCTTATTAGAGCTTTATATATCCTTAACACAACATTCCTCTCCCTGATCCAATTATTTTATTTAATCATCAAGAAATGAATTAGTATAAGTTTCACGGTTTATCTGACTTACATTAATTAACAATCTTACACAAAATATATAATTGAATTAATTTAACCTAAGAGAAAGGCTCCATAGTTATTATATTACTAGATCTAGGTAGAGTTTCGAGATAACGTTTTGAAAACATTTTCATCTATCTGATTGTGTCTGCTATTCTGTTCGGTTTTGAAACATGGATTTTTTTAATATCAAGATTAAATGTGTAGTCGTCAATTATAAATACGATCGTACGAATAAAAATGGGTTCATGGGGATGTTTATGGGGATGTTTTAATGGAAATGTTCGAGAGAAGTCAGGAAGTCTTGAATGAAGGTGATGGCCTCTTCACAGCTGACTTTAACAAGTAATCAGAAGATTGGAGATTTCTAGACAGAGATTCACGAAATCAGAAGACCCAAATATCTAACCTTTAACAGACAGACAGATGACTGCCAGACAATCCCTCCCATACTTACGTCCCAGGTACAGTCTGCACTCAAACAGCTAAAGAGAGATACACCTCTAGGAGAAGATGAAATATTCTAAGATGATCGTAGACCAAACGCAAAGATTCTCACCCGCTTATACAACAAATCATCTCAAAACTTAAATAATGCATCGGTTACCATCCTCCACAAGACAGGAGCCATGGACGATGTAAAGATCTACATGATAATAAAGGTACTTTTGGTTGTTTACAAAGTATTCTACCAAATTCTACTCAAAAGGATGAAACACACACTTAACAGAAACCTACCCAGAATAGAAAATGGTCTCCGACTCACATTCAAATCGTAAGCCAACTCTAAAAATTAGCTAACTTTGTTTTCTTTTGTCAACTATGAAAAAGCATTTGACTCCATAGAATGTCCACAGCTTTGAAATGTCAAGGAGTTTACAGTTGCTCACATTAACTTGTATCGGGACCAATATGATAAGTTCACAGCCATTTTAAAACTCCAACAAAATAGTAAAACGATAAATATGAAATAGGAGCAGGACATAACGACACCAAATTTCTTCACATCTTGCCTACAAGATTCGGTGATCAATAAAATTCTCAGAGAAGGAGAAAAGTAATATCATAAACGGAGAATACCTTGCTCATCTAGAATTTGCCGACGATATCATTGTTATTGACTACGTACTCCTGAAATAAAATTCAAATTCTGTAAAAGAATCGATAGTCTTTCAATGCTGTATCCGGTATAATTTACCTCGCACCAACTGCTGTCAGAATTATAAAGTCACCTACCTTTATAAATAAAATGCGTTAGGAAACATAGCATAAAACCAACTCCATGTTAAGGAATAACAGGTAATTGTATTAATAAACTATTATTTAACGTTCAGAATGTCAGGGTCTACAACCATATACATATATCAATCTTTTGAAAAAAACAAACACCATATATATATATATATATATATATATATATATATATATATATATATATATATATATATATATATGTGTGTGTGTGTGTGTGTGTGTGTGTGTGTGTGTGTGTGTATATATATACCCGATGTGTTTTATGATAAAGCATTGGCTCTGAGCCATGAAACATTGCCCAGCAATGTGTTCTATGTGGTTTCCATGTCTATTTATTTCATCACATTACTTGGTTAATTTCTTGAAACATTTAAAAGAATATCACATCTCACTAAGTGATATCTTTTGCGTTAAGTTGCATTATCTATATATTAATACCATAGCGTGTGTGTTCGTGTGTCACGCTTCCGGCAAAAGCTATGCGCATGCGTGCCGCACCTAGATTTTTAAAAAACATTCAACTCGCCTCATTTTCCCTTTGGCGCAACGGTTAGCAACGTAGTATTTTTAACTTCGGCCCGACTGTTCTATAGTTCGATCCCAACCAACCTCTAAGATTTTTTTCTACATTTCGAGGGGAAATGGAAGAGAGGTAGGGAGGGTACGACCGGGAAGACACATATTAATACAATAGCGTGTGTGATTTTGTGTGTCATGCTTACATCGAAAGCAACGACCTTCCGAATCTTTGTATGTTACTCATAAATTGCTTCTTTGCCTTTCAGCTAAGATCACAGTGTAGTATCTGTTCCGATGGATACTACACCCCATAAACTGGTATTGTCTTGGCCTTCGGGGCTTGATTTACGCCGGTCTATGGGTCTGTCCTGTGCAGTTCTCGGGGGTGCACCCTCACAGGCTTTGCCTCCCCTCCTTGGAGAGGAGTAAGTTTATTGTTTACTGCCTGAGGCGCCCCTACCGGGGAATGCCCAGGCAATTTTTAAACCCCACTTTTCCGACCCGACTTTGGGTCACATCTTACTTGTGGGAGTAAGATAAAAACTGGCCTTGTGCCTAACTCCTGGAGAGGAGTAAATCAATACTCATAAATTGGCATGGCCTTTTGGCTAAGATCAAAGTGTAGTATCTGTTCCGATGGATACTGCACTCCATAGACTGGTATTGTCTTGGCCTTCGAGGCTTGATTTACGCCGGTCTATGGATCTGTCCTGGCAATTTTTAATGGCCAGAGTGCTCACCTTCTCGAGCGTTGGCTTTTCAAACCCCACTTTTCCGACCCGACCTTGGGTCACATCTTAATTGTGGGAGTAAGATAAAACTGGCC
>OY744520.1:4540000-4625000 GCA_963556195.1 Sepiola atlantica
AATGAGTATTGATTTAATAGATCTTCGGCGACATTTTAATTTAACGAGTATTGCTTGTTTAAAGTAGAAATTAGTCATCTTGAAAAAGTATATTAATATAACGGAAACCTCTTCTTAAATGTAAGCAATGTTCAGTTTTCCTATTTTTATTTTTCATAAGGTAATACTATTGATTCATAATTATAATTTATATATACAACTATAACATAGGCAACTTTAATTAACCGAACACAGGAAATGTTGCACCGATAGTATGACCCTTTACGAAGATGAATATCAAGAAATAATAATAATAATAATAATCATAATAATAATAATAATAATAATAATAATAATAATGATGATAATAATAATAAACAACTTTGTTTAGAAACCATTATTCCAATTTAGATCAAAAGCTAGTACATAGCGGTGATGTTAAAAAAATCTTAAATGTAAAACGTAAACTTAAGTGGAGTTAAGAAAAACGTGAAATTACACGAATGTTGCTTTATTCGTGTCTAATGACTATACATCAAATAAATGCAAAACTGAAATATTTGAATTTTAAAATGAGAATGCTGTGCTCATATTATAAAAATACCCGAGCGAAACTGAAGCTTGGGGAATATTTATTCATTTATGTATAATACCTAAAGTTAAAATTATACAAAAATTGGATATATCTGATTTTTTTTACCGAAGGACTTGCACCGTCTCTTTGCCCATTGGCATAAAACTAAATTAAACTTAAAACATACTCAATTACGCGTCCGTATGATTAGCAGCTGTGTTCCAAAATTCATAGGGATCGGTAAATAATTTTAGGAGTGAATCGTTTACATACAAATATCTAAACATATCAACAATTAATTTATCTATAAATATAAACCTCGGTATGCGCATATGTGTATATATGTCTATGTACAGGATTTATTTCTAAACTAATTGCCCGACTATGATGAACTTTTGAATACAATTTCTCAGCGTGAGGTCTCTGTAATGTGGCTTACATTTATTTTATTTTTTGAAAAGGGTTTAAATATGGTCTGGAAGCTATTCGGGCAAAATTAAGCTAGGTCCGAAATTATTTAAAATTGATCAATAGATATTATATATAAAATAAAATATATTTCCAGAAATGTCAGATTCTTTTGAGTATTTTAAAGAGATTTTAGGGTGATAATATCGGCAAACTCTCTCAAATATATCGGATTTACCTTTAATTCCATCCATAGACATAGACACCAATTAACATTCCTGAAGCTTAACCTTAATGTGTTATATAAATATTATACGTTTTATAGAACGAACATATAGTAATAGATTTTGATAAAAATGTGTATTTTATACATAAAGTTTTATATCACTATATGTTTATTTTAATTTTTGTATTGGGAATATAACGGTGCTGCTCAACTGTAAGGTTCGAGCAATCAATGTTATCCGTTCTGCGACGGATATATATATATATATATATATATATATATATATATATATATATATATATATATATATATTATAACTAAGTATATATCAGCTCGTCATCTAGCAATAGCTAATCTGCCGCATCACGACTCTTCAAGATGAGATTTTAAACCAACATCTTGATCTACGTTAATTACGCTGAAATTAAGAAAAATTATAGTTTTAAAATTTTTTCGAATAAATTTCAGATTTTCCAGCTTGATAACTGTAAACTCTAGTCTAGTATAAATAAAATAATTAACTTAATTTAGAAGAATTAGCTTTTCAATATAAGTATGTTGGACCACATATCCAGTATATAACATTTAGGCTTTCTAAACTTATTCGTACCTTATCAGAAAAATATATGAATAAAAAAAACAACCGAAAAATAAATTAATGAAAGAAAACAATCGACAAAAAGAAAACGAAATTGTCCCTGAAGAAAATTGCGAAGAGTTGAAACCGCTACATTGGCATGACAAAACGTTTCAGAGTGAGCTTTACTTACTAATTTCTAGTTTTAGTAAAGTACGCTCCAGCCTATCAATGATTTCCATTTTCATTTTAAATGGAACATTGAATTTCGATTATGTAAGTATCTTGTCAACTGACGCTGATTGAAATATTAATATCTTTGATAAATAAAAATAAATTTTCGGCCACCTCTTTTTCTCAGCAATTTTTCTCCTAAGTGGTAAGTATATACAAGTCATCAGGAGGTTTTCTTTTTAGAACCATTCTTTTCGCCTGTCTTTGCAAGACTAAAAAAGGATTACCTCTTTCACATTCACTTCCATCCTCTAATCCCCGAGTTATAAGCAAATGGGATTAGGGAGGATTATTGTGAAATAGCAAACAGCTGCCTGCACAGAATAAAAGTTACCTTAGGCTTACAATACATAAATAAAAAATTCAAAAATAAGCAAATGAATACGTAAAAACACTAAACTAGACCCAAAATAGAAATACAAAGATACCACGTGTTAAAAGAATTCACCCATTATATTGACACGACAAAAAACAGAATATAGGCCACTCTATAGAAGACATAACAATGGAACAGGAAATAGGAAGTAAAACTAACGGAGCTTTGTTCGTAAAAATCCCAACAATTGGCTAAGAGAACAACAAAAAATATGATTGGTTAACAAGCTATCTGTGTATATAAAAAAAACTGGAAAAACTAATTCCATGCATTTTGGCGTGAAGATTCCTTCTAGGGATGACAGACATGAGTGTCTGTGTAGCTTAAATACCATAAATATATTTTCATAACTTACTATATATCTCTCTCATTCTATCTATCTATTTATCTATCTCTCTATCTATCCCTCTCTCTCTCTGTCTCTGTCTCTCTCTCTCTCTCTCTCTCTCTCTCTCTCTCTATATATATATATATATATATATATATATATATATATATATATATATATATATATATATAGTCTCGGAAGTTTCTCAACCATTAAAACTATATATTAAAAAATATATATATATATATAAAAAAAACAAAAAAACTTATAGTCTCAAGTTTTCTAGTGGAAACTCACTCATGTAAGTAATTTTATTTTTTACAGTTATTATATTAGTTAGTTTCTAACACTATTTGAAGGGATCATCAGTTGTTTACCATGAAAAACTGTTTCGGGAATTTAAAAACAAGACAGTATTTAATTTAATGGCTTCCCAGCAGAGTTGATCAGACCCCACTTCCCTTAAAAGACAAAAACATAAACGTTCCTTATACTAAATATACGTTTTGTTCCATATAAATGTTTTCGAACTTATATTAGTTATTTAAGAGACAAAAAAAAAAATTATTTACCTGTGCTGTTTGTCTGTCTAATAAAATGTATCCGTTACTTACAAAAATGTTGCTGCATTTTAAAGTGTTTGGACGAATCCATGACACTATTATTTAAGTGATTAATGTATTATTTTTAGTTTTATATTATAAATATAAAAAACATCAACACATCAAAAAATAAAAGATAAATAAATAAATATGTATATATATATATATATATATATATATACATACACACATACATATATATACCTTTAGTTCCTCCTTTTCTCCCTCGTCCTACATTGTTGTCCGTCTCCCCGTTGTTGTCAACCTCAAATAAATATTAATCTTCCTTGTTCACTATAGTTTTTCTAATCTGCGTTCACAACTGTCGACTTTTTTCTTTTCTCATTGTTTCAAATCTGCGTCTATTAGTTAACCGTTAATTTGTTCTCTTTTTCTTTCTTTTTCTTCTTCTTCTTCTTTGCCAACTCCCGGTGTTTAAAATCGGCGTTCATAACTGTCGATTTTCTTCTTCTTCTTCTTCTTTTTAACATTTCTTTCTTTCTACTGTATTTTTATTGTTTTTCTTATTATAATTAGCAGATGTGTTATATATACGTTTATACATATTATATATTATTTCTATTTATATATACTATGATTTGTTCTATCAGTTTATTTTGATTAATTTAGTAAGATTCAAAAGCATCAGGATGGCGAGTAATTGCCTTATTCAATTGTCCAAATATTTTATTTTGATCGCCAACTTGGTTAATCATTCTTATTATTAGATCAGAAATTGGGGGCATGAAATCTACTAATTTTAAGGTAACACGAGCAATTCTCAGAAAGTCAGACATAATACTCCCGTAAAATATATACACAGGGCTAGTACTATTTTTATATGGCATTCGCACGATACGAAAAGGGAATGAATTTCTTTTATCAAACAGTTTATAGATAAATATTTTATCTTCAATTGTTATATCCAAATCAAGAAAAGTAGCTTGTGTTCCCTTATGTTCACAGTTTAATTTTAACTCTTTAGGATATATTAAATGTTTAATATTTGCAAACTCTTCGCTATCATTAATGCAAACAAGGTCGTCAATATATCGCCTACATCCATGATAACTATACGCTCTAGATATATCATTTTTTATTAATGATGACATATATATATATTCCAGTCTATGTAAATATAGATCTGCCCAACATGGAGACGGATCCAAACCCAATGGAATACCTATTGTTTGGAGCAATAATTTATTCCCTATTTGAAAGTTACTCTCTTTTATAAGGTGACTTATAAGCATTATCAGATTAGTTTTGGATACACTCGTCTTACCATTTTTATTTTTACACCAAAAGGCTTTAGATTTTGCAAAGGCTATGTATTTACCTTTTCCTCCTGCAAAAGCTAAATCTACAGTATTACCTAATTCTTTAATAAGTTCTTTATATATATATATATATATATATATATATATATATATATATATATATATATATATATAGTATGCCAGGTTATGTTCAAAAGCAATCAGTAAAGTGATAAATGTGAGTGTTAGATATAAATAATTTATTTTAAAACATTCTCCCTGTATTTACATTTCGGAACGCTGACAATTCCTTATTGGTGATAGACGCTTTTTAAAATTTAATAAGCCAGTATATCTGCATGAAACCGCAGTACGACTCCTAAATATGTAACGTATATTTTTTTAATAAATTATTCATATATATATATATATATATATATATATATATATATATATATATATGTGTGTGTGTGTGTGTATGTGTGTGTGTGTAAAAATAAAAATGGAATAAAAGATCAGCTACTCGACAACTAGCAAAAATAAACTCAAAACGCATATTGTGTAGTTCTATCAAAATATTTCGATTGTTAAAATACAATCATCATTAATTGGTAGCAGAACTTTAATTAAAACAGAAAAATTTCAAATTTATACAAAGAACGCACTTTGAGAAAAGTAAGCACGTGTAATAAACAGTAGAAAGGTAGAAAGAAAGAAAAAATGTAAAAAAATAAAAAGAAAAAGAAAGAAAAAAAATCAGCAGTTGGCATATAAATGCCGCTCGGAAACGCCGTAAGTTAATAAAGTGGAAAGGAAGATTAGTAATAATTTAAAACGAATGGCAACAAGGAAGTAAACCAATAAGGAGGAGGAGGAGGAGGGTAATAGACTCAAAGTAGTAGAAGTTATCCGTTATCATATTGGTTTAGGTTCATTTCGATTAGAATCGATCTGGCAGAAGATGTAGAGATACCATAGAATCCTGGTCTTTGAATAATTGTGTAATTATGACGTAGGATTAAATACGATTCTATGAGACGACGGAGGTTAGGGTTGTAGATATGTTTTATTAAAATCGCCCTCTGTGTATTTAGGTGATGACCAAAAGAAATCATATATATTTATATTTGTTATGTAAGTCTATGAATAGACAATATGCTATGAGGCTAAAAGCTTTATCAAATTGGGGTCGTATTGATTTAAATATTAAGTATTTATTAAACCGATGGACAAATGTTTTTGCCGCACTCTGCCTGATGGGCCCTTATGGAGTAAAACACAACGATAACTTTGTAGCTTACATGGAATAAGTATTTTTACATACGAGCAATACTAAGCTTTACTCGAGTATTGAGCACTGTTAAAGTAAAATATGTTATATAGACACAAGATGTATATGATATTGGAAGTATATATATATAAAATAATATATATATATATATATATATATATGTATATATGAAGAAGAATGGAAAGGAATTAGAGAAACAAAAGTCAAATCATAATTCAATTCAATTGCTCAGAGCAAGGTATATTTTTTTGCGGAATATACCTTGCTCTGAGCAATTGAATTGAATTATGATTTGACTTTTGCTTCTCTAATTCCTGTCCATTCTTCTTCATTCTACCTGCTCTATCCTGGATATTGAGCTATATACTCTTCACAATAGGTTTCACTTTTCCTAAAAGTTCGCTTTTAGTACACCACTTTATATATATATATATATACGCATTATACGTATGTATTAGTTAGTGTTTTAATTCAATCAACAGGGAGTTCTTACATTTGTTCGCGAGGAGTTCACTGTCCTTTTTGGTGTGTCCTTTAAGGCAAACATTGACAGTCCGAGTCAAATGATATTTCGCTGGCACTAAAAGTTAACTAACGTGTGTGCGCATGCTTTTACGGATGCAGCAATTGATGAAATTCTCCTGTGTATTCCAATGGATGTGCTTTCTGTAAACGCCATGTTAACATGTTTCCATTTCCATCTGAAGACACCCCTTCCCTTATTTGAAGGCAATTATTGACTAACAGGCGTCAAATCAAATAATGTGGATGCAAAACTCTATGGGAGAAGAAGGAAAAAGAAAGCTAATATTAACGACAGAAAAAGACAGAAATCAAATCCTTGAAAATCGAAAGTGCTAGCATGGATATATTTTCGATGCGTCTATTTGATCTACACGGTTAACGATGAATATGCGTATTCAATAGTAGACTTGGCAAACCGATATAACTGATATACATTAGACGTGACAGACCCACAAAAATTATATTTTATACTTAAACATGTCAGATCAACGGAAATATTGTTTAAAACTTTAGCGTGACCGACCAACGACAATGCTATTTCACACTTCTAACGAACTGACAGTCATAGCGATTTTGGACGCATATAAACTAAGATGCTATCATTCCATCTGCTCGTATATTTATGTAAATTCGATTTAAACTGAAGTGTGAAGGCCGACGGACAAACCCATTTCTTTAGATGTTTGGGAGCATCGAACATAATATACGTCTATTCAATCTGTTTGTTTAGTGATAGAAATAAACTGGAGCGTGACCGAGTGTCCGGCCGACTGAACCTTTCATGGAGATTGTTGAACGTATCTAAAAATTTGAGGCGGGAAGGTGTTAAATCAATGGGGATAGTATTAGAAAACGAGGGATAAATTAAGAGGAACTTGGAATTGGATAAAAACATTTCTTAGGATCGGAAAGACGAGGCTCTCAGGATAAATGGAATTTAAGAAATCCGCGGAAATGGTGGGAGAAGTCTTGTTGGAGGAAGAAGACCTTGAAAAACAAGTGAAAGAAGATCGGAAAAGGATCAGGGGAATTTAACAAGAAAGAATAACATGAGCAGTATTATTTTCGGTCGTGTTTGACTTGGTTACGGCATATCCACCCTTTTGACGTTTGTATTATTTTGATTATTCAAATTTAGTAGTGTTATCTTGATTGTTATATTCACAACGTTTGAGCCAACATAATCACCGACCTTCTTTAAGTGTATATGTTGATACGTGTAAACTTCTAGTCGCATTTGAGAGGCTTCTAGTCAAACTCGGGCATGTATACGAACTTTCGAACTGAATTTTTATTTAATCCACGGGGCTAGATTGTTCTAGTTTTATCAGCCGTTGCCGGGTGGTTATTATCGTATATAAAGTGATTGAACCTCTGGAAGGCAGCTACGTACAGATTCCTAAGTCCGACTAAAAGCTTCTAAATTTCTAAAAGAACCACGTAAATCAAATGCTACATCAGTCGAAATGCAAATATGATAACTAAGATGAGAATAACAGTCCGAATAATTCAAAAATATACAAATTAATGATCCTCATCTAAAAAATTTTGATATCTTGATCTATTTCCTCTCTGAATGTAAAACATGAGCAGTTCTTATCACTTTATGTTTCTCCATCACATTCTTCTAATCGTTGCTATTTAAGTGTCGACTATATCCTTCTTCGATGTATTTTACATTCATTGTTATGTTTTCCCATTAACAATGTTATTGGTTATTCGTGTAAAAACAACACGACTATAACCAGCTTGGCATTTCTAAATTCCCAAGTATGTGAAATAAGTTCACGGAAATCTGTTTAGTGCTTCACGCCATATATCTATTTATATACTATTAAAAAAGTAAAAGAGTGTTCACAGTTTGTCTATGCGTAATAAATATAGACGGTGATTGCTTGTCAAATAATTAATAGGCAGAGTACACATTACTAAGGCAGTAGTTGTGTACAATGTCAATACCCGGGTTCGAATCTCAGGTAAGTCTAAAGGAGTTTTTGTGTACTGGATATGTTTTTTCATCAATGTAAAGAAATTAACATAACATGAAAATATAAAAAAAAAACATTACATACCTATTTTTAAACTGAGTGATCTATTTGATATTCCGCAAAAATTTAGACATAAAGCGTATTCGGCATGAGTTCAAAGTGAATTATTTTGCTTTAAAATAATGTTTTAATATATTTTGCCAATTGAAACAATAGTAAATAAATACATTCATCGTAGTTACTTACTCTCTCATGCAAATACTAATTAGAGTATATTTGTAGGAAGTTTCACATGTATTTTTCTTTGTACTAGCTATTAAGCGAGAAAAAGCTTGATACAGATAGACATTGTCAAACCTAGGTAGTGTACCATCACTGCGGGTACAAATTATACTGTATAATTAAAATGATAAGATCACTCTACGTGTATTTCTATTTTTTGTTCGCGTCAACGTTAGTTTGATAATCAAACATTGAATTATCATTTTTATTCATCGATAATTTATTCACAGAAATATGTAATAACGTAAAATAAAACAAATTTATATAAATCCTATTAAAATACAATGTTTTTATTCCGTAACATTCAGCCAGAATGCCTTCTGGTTAAGAATAGGCGTTCTTCTATGCTGCCTTCTTACAAGGACGGCGGCACGTAGCAAGCTTCCTCTCATCCCTGTATTCCTCACTTATTCTATCTATCTATCTATCTATCTATCTACGTGCTGATTTTGTAAACATGACAGGATGAGCAAACTAGCTTCTATTTGTTTGTTATTTGAATGCTTCGTCTTTTCTGAATCGTAACTCGGCTGCCATTTCTGAAATACACTCTATTATCATAATCATCAGCATCATTGTATGTCTTGGAGAATTGTTAATACAATTTGGGATTCGGACTTTTGATTTTTTTGTGTGCGCACATTTTCAATTGTCACGACTACAAAAGAAATAACTTTGTTTTTCTTTTCTTTCTTCGGTGAAAAATAAAACGAGAAATCGTTAAGAGATCTTTTGACGAGTGTTGTAGTTCAGTGTTCATGTGTTAAAGTTTTAATGGTCATTAGTTGTATTTTCTTGATGTGCGATCGCGGCCCTTTCTTCAGTTGGACGCGAGGGAAAAACTTTTTGCTACTCGAGTGAGTACAATATATTATGGTTTACTTACTCGTTTGCTCGGCCTTTTGGTCGAGATCAAAGTGTAGTATCTGTTCCGATGGATACTGCACCCTATAGACTGGTATTGTCTTGGCCTTCGGGGCTTGATTTACGCCGGTCTATGGGATTGTCCTGTGCAGTTCTAGGAGGTCCACCCTCCCAGGCTTTGCCTCCCCTCTTTGGGGAGGAGTAAGTTAATTGCTTACTGCTTGAGGCGCCCCTACCGGGGAATGCCGACGGGGCTTCCCAGGCAATTTTTGATGGTCAGAGTGCTCACCTCTCGGGCGCTGGCTTTTCAACCCCCACTTTCCGACCCGAGCTTGGGTCACATCTTACTTGTGGGGGTAGGATAAAAACTGGCCTTGTGCCTAACTCCTGGAGAGGAGTAAATTACTCTTGGTCTTTTGGCTAAGATCAAAGTGTAGTATCTGTTCCGATGGATACTGCACCCCATAGACTGGTATTGTCTTGGCCTTCGGGGCTTGATTTACGCCGGTCTATGGGTTTGTCCTGTGCAGTTCTAGGAGGTCCACCCCCCCCCCCCCCCCCAGGCTTCGCCTCCCCTCTTTGGGGATGAGTAAGTTTATTGCTTACTGCCTGAGGCGCGCCTACCGGGGAATGCCGACGGGGCTGCCCAGGCAATTTTTAAACCCCACTTTCCCGACCCGACCTTGGGTCACATCTTACTTGTGGGAGTAAGATAAAAACTGGCCTTGTGCCTCACTCCTGGAGATGAGTAAATCAATATTTGAGTGAGTTTTAGAAACGGGCTGTGTGAATCGTTTTCGATATGTCTTAAATGTTTAAATTCGGGTGTTACAACAATTTTCATTTAACTTTAAAGGAGTTTGAATTTAGGCGAAAACATTCTTGGTTTGATTGTACGTTAGCATTCCGCTATATACATGGACAGTAATTTAAAGTCATAACGTGGGAGTGGGAAAAGCATAATTATTGAACAACTACATACTTGGAGAAAAGTGAAGGACGCATCGACCGAATTTTAATAGATAGTAATAGCAATAGTTAGGACCATATTACGAAGAAAATAATAAAAGCAATGCAACTAACAAAGAAATATTGTATACGATTTATTGAATAAAAGTTTTACCTCAAGTATAGATTTAATCATTAAAGTATGAGTCAGCAGAGTACGACATTGTGGACAGGCTTACTTCTGTTGTCAGCATCAACGGGGTGGTTTTAAACATTCCTAAGTAAAAGTGATAATATGGAACCGACCGGATTCGAACTTAACCACTGTCATCTTCTAGATTTAGTGAAAGTATGGGTTTCATTATTTCTCAACGGTATTAATAAGTATGCAGTCTCAATGTGCGAGGTAAATCGAACTGTACGCCTCATCTTTCAAGAGAAATAAAATTGACTTCCGACACGACCTCAGGAGATAAAGCGCATAATAAACGTGGGTGACGAAAGGGGGAAAACACGTAATCAACTTCTGTTCACGTTAGTTGTGAACGGCGCGAGTGTTTGCGTTGTCCTTTTATTGATGAGAAAAACATCATCCGATAAAGCTGCTCCAACGCTATGTTTGATTATTGCTATATTACTCGAAGCTTCGCAGTTTTTATTCTCGTTCCCATATTTCATTTTGATGTTACAAGTATCGAATATAAATGTAAAATCTGCTGTTGCGCTAAGTGAAATATTAACTGAATTCGGTTCATGTTTGGTTATGGAGGAGATAGTATTTTGATCGATATTGCCGGAGAGCCATCCATTTAATAACTGTTCTGTTTTTAAATCTCCGAAAGGATTGCATTATAAAGATCTGCTGATCGCTCTTCCCTATCTCCCCATCTGTGCTTAGGTCATCTGCTTATGTTTAACGACTGATATAGTGGAATCCCTTTTTCTGTTTTGTCAATTTCCCCGCTGTAAAGGTCGACTTATACAAGTTCTAAGTCTGCAATGTGTGGATTTTATTAATATTCTTTCCATGTATACTCTCTAGAAACTGTATATTAGTGCATATTTATGTAAGGATAGTACGGTTGTTATATTAAATATGGGAAAAATAACATCCCCATTAATTGTTAGCAGAGGGGGTGTTAATGTGGATGCCGTTGGAAAAAATGTGAATAGGTGTTGGCTGCTTACAGTGTATTATTATGGGTTAATATACACCCGCATTGAATGCCTACTAGAAAGAAGTTGAATACTACTAGACACTTACCTCGAGTGTATTCGGTCTCTCTGTACAAGGGTTTGTCAGAAAAACCTGACATGAGGATACTTTTACCTGACTAAATATTCAAAATAATATAGTATTCAAAGACCAAATAAGATCCCCTCGATAGAACTAACCCACACCGGCTTATACGAGAAATAGTGCACCTTTTCCTAGTGGTGTTACCTCAAGTAAGCGTACTTAGCTGGATACACAACGAGCCAAGATGGATTATTGTCCTGGAATCCGGTAAAACCAAGCGACCACAAGACAAATATACTATAATATAGTTAACTGGTCAATAATGCAACGTTTGAGAGATAAATGAGAACTTTAATTAAATATTCTAATAGCTATGCATCTCATATAGAGATCAACTATTAGCCGCAGGAAATGGCCCCTTGATTTCTTAGAACTTCGACTCAAGTAAAATGAAACAGAAGTGAAATATCTATCTATCTATCTATCTATCTATCTATCTATCTATCTATCTATCTATCTATCTATCTATCCATCTATCTATCTATCTATCCATCTATCTATCAATCTATCTATCTATCTATCTATCAATCTATCTATATATCTATCTATCTATCTTTCTCACTCTTTCTATATATGAATAGTTCGAATGCAAAACGAAACAAACGCCATTTTAAAAATCACGAAACTGCCCCTACGAAAAGTGTTGCATTTGAACACTCGACTATACCTCCAAACTATGTGTTGAATAATATGATACCGAAGTAATTTCTTATTGCTTTCAATTAAAATCAGCTTTCATTAAAAGTCTAGATTAAATATATTCGTGTTTTTATTGTTTAAAGTCTCAATTCAAACAAATTGGATTTATCGGTGTTTTGTATTCGAACTCTTCATATATATATATATATATATATATATATATATATATATATATATATATATATATATATAGGGCTGAGTTCATGTATTTCGGCATATACATGACCGAATAAAGCTTCGCTTTAATAACATATATATATATATATATATATATATATATATATATATATATATATATATGTATATATATATATACATATATATATACATATACATATATATACATATATATACATATATATACATATATATATATATATATATATATGTATATATATGTATATATATATATATATATATATATATATATATATATATATATATATACATACTAATGGAGGTAGGTATCGGCGTTTTGTCGAGTCAGTTTGTTTTTATTTGCATGTGTATATAGTGTTCAATTCCTTCACAACCAGAGCTTTATAGACACTAAACCATTTACGTGTTTTAAATATGCCATAACCACGGTTTTACGGTGTGTGCGATTTTCACATGACTGAATGCACGAATTTTGAATCAAATTAGAGCTTGTTTTGTTTTTTTATTCTCACACCTGGTGACAGCGAAACCATATTTCTGTTCATAAGTATAATTCTTAATTATTGTTATGTATTATTTGTTCATTTTTTTTTAATTTGCATTTAATTGTATTGCCATTCTCTATACTTACCTCCCTTTGATTTACATTTTCCTGCAGTCAAAGAAACTATTTCCTTAATTCTATAATTACTGGTTGAACGGATCGCATTTCGTTACTGCTAATAATTTACTTTTATATATATATATATATATATATATATATATATATATATATGCCTGTTAACTGTTGGCTCTAATATTTTTGTGGTTATTATTTAGCTGATTTCATGTTTTGTATATATTTTGTGTAACTATATTTCTGTGCGTATTATGTCTATTTTTGCTTATCTATATATTTTATTTTATTTATTGACAAGCGTTGCCCTTTTATTGATGAGAAAAACATCATCTGATGAAACGGCTCCAACGCTATGTTTGATTATTTCTATATTACTCGAAGCTTCGCAGTTTTTATACTCGTTCTCATATGGTGCAGTTTCATTTCATTTTGATGTTACAAGTATCTAATATTAATGGAAAATCTGCTGTTGCACGCGCAGAGCTATATTGCTGTTAATGTTTCCTCGGAAAAAAATCTTAAATATAGTCATTTTTACAATTTTCGCCCTGAAAGAAAAAAATTAAAAACATGTTGAGTATGAGGCTAAAAAAAAACAAAAACGTCAACGGTGTGGAGTTTCTTTTTAAAAATATCATACGAAGATATACTGCTGGCAGAAAATAATCAATGGAGGCGTGAGAGCGCTCTATCCCTTATTAGACTTCAAGAATGGCCTATGCTAGAAATCTCATTTCTTTGATCAATCGTAACTCAAAGACCAATAAACAAAATTAGTTAAAACTTTGCACGTAATTTTTATTTGATAGGTTCTATAAGTGTGTAGAATTTCAGCATCATTAGTCAAGGCAACCCAGAGATACAGAAAGTTCAATCATGAAATCATGTTATCCCTGTGTACGTATGTGCCACCCTGTATATATATATATATATATATATATATATATATATATATATATATATATATATATATATATATATATATATATATAAATTGCTACACTTGTGCTAATTAGGTATACGTAATAAGCAGTATCACTACATCTCCCTAAAGTTTAAAGGTTGTATGGCCCTAGTATGTCTAGTACTTTAGCTTTAATTATCCCCCCCCGGTATTCTCACCCGTTACTTTTTATCATTTTATTCTCTTTTTCTCTCTGTCTCTATTTCCGTTAATTTCATATCTATTTTCTCCTTTATTCTAATTTCTTCTTGATTTTTTAAATAATTGAATTCAGTTTTTGTTAGTCTTCTTGAAAAATACCTTAGCGGGTGTTTTTTGTGATACTATTCCAGGTATCGAATGTTCGCTTACGTCTATAATTAATGTATTTTCCTTTTGGGATAGAAAATTGTTACTATTTGTTTTTTACCATAATTAATGTTAATCTATAAAAGTTTTTTTTTCTTTGACAAGATCAATTCAATATTCTGTTTTCTTACATTTGCAAACGGTCCAGACGTATATTTTAGTAATTAACGATTGTAGAAATGTACCAATCCTAAAAAGATTCAACTTTTTACTAGTTTTCTTTTGCTGCTTAGTCTGTTGTATAGATTCTTTTAAAATGAAATAACCTTAAATGATATTGTACTACTATTGTTTACGCGTTTCTTTTCATTTGTCATTCCAGCGTTTCTTAATTTATTAAAGATTACGTAGGTTATTTTTAAATTAATTTTCATTAGCGACTCCTATGCATATATCGTCTTGGTAACATACCATATTTTTCGTATCTTCTAAAACCTGTTCGGTAGCTTTTTTATGTCTTGCACTTGCTGTTTTAGTCAATATGACATTATTTTCAGTTTTAGTTAATTTATTGGCATATTAATCGTTGTTACGTCGTTGAAGTTATTGTCTATTTGTATATATTAATATGCCGTTTATTAGTGATATACCGTTATTGGCTATTGCTATTCCGTGTAATGCCTATTTTTGTAAAAATGTTGTTTTATTAATTTCCGTATTTTACTACTATTAATGGCAGCAAATGTACTAGTAATGTTCGTGCTTCATCAGAGGGGGTAACATTTCTAATTTTTAAACTCGCTTTTTAGGTTTGTAATTTTCCAGCTCTTCTATTTTTATCATATGAATTGGTTTTGTAGAATTTATGTTAGGTACAACTTTTCTAAGCAGTTCCGTGGTTCTTTAAACACAATGTAACAAGTATAGGTATTACTTCCAATGTATCCATTACCCTAACCGTAACCCTAACTACAAGGAAGCTTCAAAGTACCCTAATCGTTGTATAACTGATTCATCAAATTGCCAGAGTTGTAAATTGCTTTTTCGTAAAGTTGTCTTTCCAATGTGTTCCCAGCAAGTATTTTGTATGAGTGTAACTTTATTGCTGATATCAATTTTCATATCCAAATTGACGTTGTGAATTTTAATTTGTGTATAATCTTTTTTATATTGTTCCATTTTTCTACAGTTGTATTAGTTTAATGAAAAGACTTCAATATTGTTTTTTTTCCATAATTTTCTCTACATTTTATTTGGTATTTTTAATAAAAATACTTCCAAAGTGCCCTTTCCACTTTTTTTTCTAAATTTGCCTGCGTTTTTTAATGTTTCTGTTTTAAGCAATATTTACAAGTCCTTCCAAATGCTAGCATTCTTCCTTTTGCATTTCTGTGTTCACGTAAACAATATCACCATTTATATTTTTAAAATGTAAATAGCGGTGAATATGTTTTCATTTGTTGGCCTTTTATACTGATTGCATGTCTATTATTTATTGTTGTTATATAAAGTCAATGTATGCATTTAATACATATTTCCTATTGTTTCATTTTTTATAGCGGTGTGCTGAATTGCACATACATTTTATTATTCTTAATTGAATAAAGTCCTCTTGAATTGTATGTTCTTCTTGTCTGAGAATTTCAAATTTGCAATATCTACTAGCATTCTGTAGACGGTTACGATATATTACGATTGGTTCATCATTTTCTTGTTCCACCGTCATGAAATTCGTTATTTTTGCAACTATCAACATTTTTTGTGCCCCCCCATTTCTTTTATTTTTTTAGGTGTTCAAGGTTTGTGAAATACGCCATGGTAGATACTTATATTATGGCATCATATCCAGCTGTATAAGTAAATACATCCGTTCGTAAATTTCCTCGCACCGTTTTCCCGCACCGTTTTAACGGTTTTGTTATTACACAAGAAGCAAAACATGGTTACTATGTATCCACAAACCCGAAGTCCTCAGGGCCCAATTAAAATCCTATTTCGAAGCCAGTGTTTAAAGTGGAGTGTCTAATCCAGTTGCTTCGAACTTTGTTTCTTGGGAGAGAATCATATATATATATATATATATATATATATATATATATATATATATCATCCACATACAGCCTGTTTCGCTGTTTCAAAGCTCATCAGTGCGGCTAGACCAGTTAGTGTCTCAAGCCGGGATCGAAACGCAACCGTTGAGCTGACAGTCGGCGATGCTAACCCCTACGCCATCATGCGACACTGACTGAATGTAAGTGATATCTCAATGTAACGAAATGTAAACATTGCAAATGTCTGAGCTCGAAATTAGTTTTACCTAATGAGCATTGCTTTAAAGCTATTTAATTGCATATACATATTCAATTACCTACTCGTATGAGAATAAGGCATACCGAATAGCCAGTATAACTACAATCCTTTTCTATTTTTTTCTGATATTAAAGTTTGCAAAACGAAATACAAATTTCATCTTAAAACGAGTCAATATTAAATTATTTGTTACTTCGTTACAACGTCTTAAATTTTAATGAATGTTAAAACTAAACTTTAAAAATTAAATTCGGACGCTGAAAGCATAACACACTTCTTCTTTAAATTGCGTTTCTGTAAAATCGAATAATTATTTTACATATAAAAATCTATAAAAATAATTATGTTTTTTTACTAAGACATTCTTTATTTAATTATATTTTCTTATGAAACGAAAGAAAATCTACATAAAAAAATGAATTTTGTTTCTTTACGTTGTAATATATTTCCGTTATTTTATGGATGTAATGTTCTCCTAGTAAACCCAGATATAATCGAAAGGAAATTCAAATCGTGTGTTCAGGTCTCTCAAAAACACCTTTACCGAAACTTCTTAGAATGTTCTAGTTGTTAACATATCAATTTCCATGACACACAAAATATAAACATATCTATCTATCTATCTATGTATCTATCTATCTATCTATCTATATATATATATATATATATATATATATATATTGTTTCAAAATATGAGAAAATGATCAAATGGTTTTTCTGTCTGATAAGATCTCGATTTTCTACAACTCTTGATCGATAACTTCTATATGCCAGTGTCGCGGATATGTATATGGTATTTACATCTTAATAATTTATTATCGGCGTGAGCACATAACAGAAAGCACTACCAAATAAACAACAAAAGCTCACACTAGGGGCCATAAAAACAGCTCCCAGAGACAGTCTAATAAAAAGGCGAAAATTGCCAAACATGTCAAACAATATAAAATCAGACGTTTCGACAAAATCTGTCACTTGTCTCTTTTCTTTTTCTCTCTTTTTCAGAAAATAAAATACAAGTTCGGCTACCCGCTCTTTTGCCAGCACGTTACTAAACACACACACATACACACTAAGGCATACACACCTATCATTCTTTAACACACGCAACCACACATTCCTGACAAAGACACACACATACAAATGACTAAACGATGAATCAACTCTACGCACCCATTTACATTCACACTATTCGACGTTATAACGCCAAGCCTCACATACATAGATACTCATAAATCATAGACATATACATTTATCGTTTCTCTAATTGGACACTTGAAATCAACACTTAATGCTCTCTAATTTGTAAATATGTAAATAGATTGTGTTACTTTTGAACTACGTGTTATACTTCCTTCAACTTATGCACGCCTTATCTTTCATTCGACGTTCATACATGTTTTTTCCATTTTTTATGTTTTTACTCTTTTAAACATTTTTTAAAAAATATAAATGTAAGCGTTAATCTTAGAATATTCTCTAAGACAAAATATTTTACTAAGCTACTACATAATTTGATGACTCCGCCTCCTTTTCAACACGCAGATACATCCTTCTGATACCATTATACGAAACAAAACCAAACACTACATTTAAATGTTGACCTTGAAGTTTGCAACATGCAAACCTTCTCACAAATACATTCGAACACAGACCAAACAAAAAGAAAACAACATATTTTCAAGACGCCATTTCTTTTGTGTGTAACAATGTGCGCGAAACAATATGCCGTCTTTTTTCCGTACCACGTGGAATTGAAAATTCAAACAACAAAAAAGAAAATACGAATTTATATTCTCCATTTCAACCACAACAAACAACAAATAACACAAAAAATAACCTACGAACTTTTATCCTCACAATAACAACAAGCAAACGAAAACCAAGAGGTTTTTTCACTTCTAAACAATTTTAAAGCAAAGTATTATTACTTATTTGAAATTCAATATTTGTTAGATATTGGATACGTCCCTGTACGCGTTAATACACTTCAACAACAAGAGACTATGAAGCGCCAACCCCTGCCGATAACAACTACAACAAGAGTATGAAAACATGTTTCCTCACCGCACACAAATTGAATCTTTTAATCATTCTATGAAAAGTGTATTTGTTTTCGCGAAGCTACAAGCACTCTTTCAAGTCACAATGATAGACAGCTACGTGAACGATACGTAACTCTGGACCTCAACTCAAACAAAATAAAAATATACGTCAAAGTTTCACACTGGAATACACATCAATTATATACCGGCTTATGGAATTAAACTCACTAAAACATACAGACTAACTTGTACCTTAAGATTTCTGGCTTAATACGCAACATCCATGCACCGGCATCTGATAATAATTTCACCAGCAAAACGAATCCATAATGTGTATCACCTTCGGGGCAGATTTAATTGCCCCCAAACAAATCGCAGATCCACATGCGTTTCAAGAACCCAACTGCAGACTCACTTGCGCTCAACCATTCAACATAAAAAGATTCGAATCACCTATTCAAAAACATCGCCAGATGGAAACGCTACAGAAACAAGTATCGTGCACACGACATTTTCTAATTTTCAACAGCAAAAAAGACATACATACAAAATGTTTTTCATTTACATAACATTGTTATTGATAAATATTTTGAGTATATTTTTCAATTTGATGATGTGTTTCATGGGATAGGCATCCTAATATTTCATTATCGGCGTAAACACAAAAACAAAAAGTAATACAAAATTCACTTCAACAATAAAAGCAAACAAAAGCTTTATCTATGTTTACTCTTTTTTACATTTCTTCAACAATTTAAATGTAAGTGTGGATTGTATCATATTCTATGAGACACAATATCCTAACGCGCTACTACATGTACATGTTTGTATAAATAAAAATAATTATATATATATATATATATATATATATGTGGGTGTGTGTGTGTGTGTGTGTGTGATAGATAGATAGATAGATAAATGAAGGAAGAGAGATAAAGATGTGCGGATGACAAATCTATTTCATCTTTGAGTATTCAATAAACCATGTTTATTGTTCTTTCCTTAAGCCAGGCTTAGGTTCGATCGAAGTAACTATCATCTTTAACGGCCTACTTAAGATATATACAACATTTCAAACTTCTCTTTCATTCGCGGTCCACGGAACTATTTTAAAATGGCCCTAATGCTTAAAATTACATCCTGATAAGATATTTGTATCTAGGATTGAACTGAACATCATTCTATTGGATTTACTACATTTTGAACACTTCTAACGCATTCTCCACGAAATCACTTTTCCCATCTTTAAATCCTTCGTCTCCAGGCAATTTGTCAACTGGCATTCACCAACTAGACATACCCCATATTTTAATAACCTTTTTGTGCACACACTCTTACTTTCCATTACTTAATA
Source organism: Sepiola atlantica (assembly GCA_963556195.1). Taxonomy (NCBI): domain Eukaryota; kingdom Metazoa; phylum Mollusca; class Cephalopoda; order Sepiida; family Sepiolidae; genus Sepiola; species Sepiola atlantica. Next base: position 4,560,200 of record OY744520.1, read on the forward strand.
TTGTTTCTTACCTTTTTAAAATTTGAATCTTGCCTATTCCCCTACCAACTAATCTATCTAAGTAATTCCTCTGTTGATGAGATGTTAATCTTTGAAAGGCCTTGCTTAGGGAAAGAAAATAAACATGTTTTTTATCGAGCACACCTTGCATTGAACAATCGAAGATGAAATAGATTTGTCATCCGCACATCTTTATCTCTCTTCCTTCATTTATCTGTATAATTGCTCTATCTCGTATATGAGCTAAAATCATTTCACTATAGGTTCAATTCTCAAAAAATATACTTTTAGTCTTATATTTATAAATATATATATATAGAGAGAGAGATGTTTAAATACTTGTCAAATTATTTGTCAATCTCAATCTCGGCTGAAGTGAGTTTTATTAGACTTAATACATGTTATTTCAGTAGTTGAACACTCTTGACAACGGCTGCCCATAACAGGTTGTTCATAGTGTCGATCGAAATAAGGCGCCTGAATGTTGGTAATTACATGACTTGTGTTCCGATATTTCGAAACCTACGAGCGGTATGAATAATTATCTTCACACTGGCGATTCCCGAAAGGTAAAAAACGTATACTATGTAGATAATCCAATATTCATATATATATATATATATATATATATATATATATATATATATATGAATATTTTATATAATTAGTATTCTTTTATTGTTATTTGTTATGATTTTATATTCATTTTTGTCATTTGTAATTTAGCCTGGCTACATTTAGTTTCAAATGTTTTGCTCCAATGCCTCAAATGTGCAATACATTTATTGTTTGTGTATTATCCTTTACAGCTCAGGATCTGAATTCTTCATCTAGCAACAATGTACAATTCTTAGTATTTGTGCTACTAGCTGATACTTCTTTTGTGATGTTTCATATAATGTTTGTGTGCCGACTAATTGATTTGTTTCCAAATATACTTTGGAATATGTATGCTGTGTTTAAATGGTGGTTTTCTAAAGCTGATCATGTGGTAAGTGTGCTCAGCTTTAAATAAGTTTTATGTGGCTCCTTTATACACTTTTTCTCCATTGTTTGTGTGGTTACAGGTAGTGTATTTATATATCATATAACTTGTCAGATATGTATTCCTCAGAGGACTCCTGTTTCTGTTTGAGTGTTACTTTAAATGTAATTATATTTATTTTTATTGATTGTGGTGGCTATTCTCCAGTTCTTGTTTTGTTATAGTTATTTAATATTTTAAGTAGGTCTATCATATTATCTTTGGCATGTTATCAATGCAGCAGTAACTGAACTTAACATTGTTTTTGTAATTTATAATTTATAGTATCTGCTGTTAATCTATTAGTTATAAGATGAACTTACTTACGGGTGTTAGTATAGGGTAGGTTGATCTAAATAACGTAACACTTTCCGTTGAGTCTGTCTGTTATTAAGTCTGTTATTTTTATCGTTGTTTGCTAATTTATACTATGTAGGTTGTATATGTTTGTATATGCTGTGTTCTACAAATGTTCTAATTTGTTTTAGTAATGTGTGCTGATAGTTTTCTTGTATGGTTCGTAACTTCCCTACTTTAATTTAAAATTCATTTCCAAAACAATTAAGAGTTATATCTATTTCTAATGCGAAGTATTAGGAATGTAGAGTTTGAGTATTCTTTTTTAATTGTCTGCATTTTAAGTGTGTTTTAATGACAAATTAGAAAAGCACTCTGTATATTCCGATGTTTTCTATAATAACTATTGCGGAGAGGTTTTTACTACTTTGTACACTTCTGCCCAAAAAGATGAGTGACGGTAGGTTAAAACACCAAGCAGTATAGGATACAAAGCCACTACGCGTAACAAGCTCAACAACGAGGAAACGTTATATAGAAGTCATAGAAAATGCATTTAATGTCAAGCAAACCTACTACATTACGACCCTAAAAAAATTATCATCTAACCACAGCATATATGTGATAGGTATTAAAACAAAACAATCAGTTCTGTCATGAGATACTTATTCCGGCTAGGAAGTATGTACGTATTTTTCCTTTGTGACTTCAACACGACAAACCTCATATTTCATTTTGACTCTGCATACACGTGAATTAATATCATACTGTTAAGAATAGGCATTATATTTTCGGTTGTCAGTCTCCAATTATTTTTAAAATTACAAAGTTGATCAAAAGAGATTTCTACGGCCGTCTACCGATTTCGGATAACTGGGTTTTTTTTTCAGATAAATATTAACCTTCTTATTTTTTTAAATTATTTACTATCACTATAGTAATTAAACTAATTTTACTTAGACTTACTTACAATATTGCTGCAATTACATGCTCCTACCGTATCAATGTATTTACAATGATATAAGTATTCAGGAAAAACGGATTTTTAAACAAATACATTTTAAAATAATAATTATTATTATTACTATAAATGTATACATATTGTTCGATTCGGCGCAGTTATATTAAAACTTACATAGAGACATGTTCTCTCTTTTTCATTACGGCATACGATATTTCGCTTATTGAATGATTAAGCGGATCTTACTTACTAAAAGAAAAACAAAAAAGGTCTTGCTTGCTCTTTGCGATATCAGCTAGTAATTACAGAGATATAATAACTATAAACACTATTAATAATAACATAACGGTTCTTTTTTGCAAAATTATAGAATCACTCACGTGGATTGATTCCTTTACATCAACCTGTCTTTCTTCCATTCCTCTTTCCTGCTCTCTTTCTTTACTATCCTTTAATCTTACATTGAGCACACATTAGAAAAATAAATTCGTGATTGGGAATGAATTATTACAACATAATAACATTTTTCATAAATCATACTCAACAATATTTTATTGATTTACGTCATTAGAATACATACCACACGAGACGTTTTAGTACGCACACATAAGTGACTTCTAGAGGGAAATTCTGACATTGTTTCTTCATGCACACACGTGAAATTTATTGCGCAACTCTATTTGACTGATAAGTCAGAATACGTACGAATTATGATAGACTTTTAATTACGCCAACATAGAAGGATTCTTTAATTCATATCAATACGTAACAAAACAAAAACAATTACCTTGGACACAGATCGAGTAATAAGCCGATGTTGGGCATGTTTATTATTGCCAATAAAAAAAACAAGTTTCTAGTTCGAAGCTTCTGTTGTTTGCACTTACTGTTAATGTTCATAATTCAATAGAAATACGTTGGGAAACACTTTTCATCCATGTCATTCCTCAATGATAATAAACTAGTAAATCGTTGAAGGTTCAATCCTTAGTACGGGTGATAATAAGAATACAATTGCAAATTCCATAAGACTTCTACCGGTGATAGTGGACGAAATAAGCGCAAACTACACTAGTTGATTAAAAAAAAGGGTTCCGTTCGGAATTCCATACTTATTCCCAAGTTCTACATAAAGGTTCTCGCGTTCGACAAGACGCACTTGAAGAAAAGCGTAGATTACATCGGCCGAAGCCTGTTTACAATAATACCCAAGATGAGAACACTAGTCTGAATGATTAAAATAATACAAATTGTTAATCGTCTTTTCAAATATTAACTAACGAATAACTTTATTTTTCAGACGCTACGCATGATTATGTTTCCGATAAAAAGCTTATTTGCATGCGCATACTTATATGTTTCGCGATATTGCGGCGGAAAAACAGAATGAATTCAAAAACCCTTGTTCAGGAGAGAATTAAAAAATAGTAAGTGCAACAGCTCTGAACGTAAGTGTGCGAATTGTTACGATCAATGTAAATATAATATGCTGCGTCAAAGAACAAAAATCTACACACTTTAAATACTTCCTCGCAACACAGGGTATTGACTGGCATATATATATATATATATATATATATATATATATATATATATATATATGTATATGTATATATATACACACACACTTCGAACTCTATATAGATTATTAAACTATGTTTCGATGTGTGGAATGAATACATCAACTCCACCCTTTCATTCTAACTTGCTGTGTAAAAAACTGTATTGCTATGCTTTTCCATTGATGTTTTCTATATGGCTTATATTTGGTGTCTATACGTGGATCAGATAGTTAAAAAATGCATTGTCTGTGAAACGATCGTACACTATTATATTTTTAGTTGATTTCTTCGAACACAAATTCATCATGTAAAGGTGTTTACATAGATCTATGTTGTATCTCTCTCTTTATATATATATATATATATATATATATATATATATATATATATATATATATATATATGATTATTGTTATCTATAAAGACATGTACAAAATCTGCGACACTGGCATGCCGATGTTATTGATCAACAGCGCTGTTAGAAACTGATATCTAATCAGGCAGAATTAAAATCCGATCCTTACCTCAGATCAGAGTTAGCACGAATCAAGTTTGAAAAGTCATGTAGTCAGATTTGAGACTGTTTAAAAGTCACGTGGTTTGATTTGAGACTGTTTAAAAGTCACGTGGTTTGATTTGAAACCGTTGAAAATCAAATATAATATAAAATGGAGTAAAACTAAATCAAATAAAATATAAAATAAACTCGAGGAAAGATTGAAGGAAGACAAGAGGGGAATAAGAAAAGTAAATAGGAGGTAAAAACATCATGGCTCATGTCTTGATGGGTGTTAGTTGATGGCGTCAACGTGTCAATATCATGTTGGGTGTTTCGATGGAGAGGAAGATACACTCTCTAGTCTGGCTTAAATCTAGGTGGATGTAGGGTATTAAGTCATTTAGATCTAATAATGTTATTTTTTAATTTTCATCTTTTTATTTGTTTTATTTTTTTACTGGTTTTATTCTAAGGTTTATTTTTGATTTGATATTATACTTATTAATTCATGTGTTTCATTACTTTATTTAAGCCGATGACAGCTAACAATCGGGAAACACATTAATTAAGAATTTAGTAAAGTTTACTAACATGATATAAGTATTGTAATAACAGCAATAGTGATAAAAATAGTAATACTACTACTACTACTAATACTAATAATAAAATGATAATAATAAAAATAACATCGATAATAGTAATAATCACAATAATAATAATAATAATAATAATAATAATAATTTTAATAATTATAATAATATATTTATAACTATATTAAAGGGTGGAGAATACACAAACGGAATATAGCAAATAAGGATAAGGTTATAGTAATCTAGAAAAACATAACCCTAACCCTAATGCTAACCTAACCCTCTATTATATTTTTGTTGATGTTGGTAAATTGAGCTAGAGTTTCCAAGATGCATGGTGAGGCGGCGGAATAAGGTAATGCTTGTAAAGCTGATGTAGCTTTTAACTTTATTATTATGGGAGTTAAATCTTTCAAAGCTTATGAATAACATTGTTTTTTTCTAGTGGCCTCCCTTTGATTTAAGACAAATTCTAGTGAATAACAGTAAAATTATACATTCCAAAACCAATTTCAAAAGATTAAAAATACTGGAAGATATCTACATACACAACAACCTTAGTATGAAACGAGTGGTAGCATTTTAAAATGCTTAGCATAATGATATTTCGTTTTCTGATGTCAGCCAGCGTTGCTGAATAAGAATCGTCAACGACTTCCTCGAACAATGCGAAAATGTTCTCTGCGCGTTTCTCCGATGTCTATTAAAAAGTCTCCTCTTTCTCCAGTAATTTTGTTCATTTGCTGTTGACACATAAAGATGATTCGACGAATAATCGAAATTGGTCGGCGAAACCTGTGAGAGTTATGGAACATTTATTATTTTTATTTTATTTTAATACAGAAAAGATCTCTAGAAAAATTGCAAAATAAAAAAGGTATAATTAAACAGAGTAATTCTGTAATTTGTAACAATGTTTGCATATATATATATACATATATATATATATATATATATATATATATATATATATATATAGAGAGAGAGAGAGAGAGAGAGAGAGAGAGAAAGAAAGAAAGAAAGAGATAGTTAGATAGATAGATAGATAGATAGATAGATAGATAGATAGATAGATACTTACTATTTTCTCGTATATTTTTATCACTTTACCGATAACCTGAGAAACATATTTTTTACAAAAATTATAATCTTTCTTTTGATTAAAAAATGTTCTGTATGACATCTTTAACGTAAGTGGGGGAATAGTTCCGATAGAAAATATATTGGTAGAAAAATATAAAACTAAATAAATTAAATACCCTCGGACGACGCCAGGTCGGGGCAACTAGAATATAACATCATTATTCACATACTGCTATTTCGTCGTTTCAAGATTCATCAGTGTGGTAAGATATAGCAAGTGTATTCATTCAGAAATGTAAAACCCGAACGACTTGTAGCATCAAAATGTGATTATCAGACAAGTAATTTATTTAGTACGCTAACAACCTCATCATGACAGCGGAAATTATAACGCTATCTATGTACTTTTTTTGTTTGAATGTATTGTAATTACGCTACCGATTACCTGTGTCCTCCATTCTTTACATACAATTATCCGCCATAGAAAATTATAAACATGAATTAAGCAAGAAAAGAGGAAGAAAAAATGAAAGAAAACGAGAAGAACCGAAGAGGAAGGGGGAAGGTTTTAGTTAATCGATTGAATTCTTCATATCAATAGTCAAAAGATGTTAATAGATACACTTGGAAGATATAGAACAATATTTGCATCGAATTTGGGAACACAATTAAGAAATCTGAGGAAGAAGGCAACATTGGAAGATCAAGAATGGTACTTTTTCGTAATCTTATAGAAAGAAGGAAAAATGAGTCGGAAGGAAGTGAGAAAGATAAGAAGAGTAAAAAGAGGAAAAAAATGAATTCAATGAATTTCAGAAATAAACCAAGGAAAAAATGTAATCTACTGAATAAAGGAGAAAAAGCAAAGGAATGAAAAATGCAAGCAAGAAATAACAAAGAGAAGAAAGAGGTCAGAACGAAAGAAAGAAAACTAATATCGGATGATGAGCTTAGAGAAGGAAAAACGATCGGAATAAAGTAACGTGTTTTGAAATAAAAATCAAAGCAAAAAAATGAAACTAGGAAAGAAGAAAGTAAAACATGAAGCAAGTGAGAACAGAAGGAAAGAGAGAAAAAAGATGAGAAGAGAAAAGTAATAATGGAGGAGAACATAGAAGTGTCGAGAGAAAGGCGAACAAATTAATTTCTATGAAGTAAACAAAGAAAAAATGAAGATGAATAAAAAGGGAAAAGAAGCAGGATGAAAAAGTAAAGAATAAGTAAACAAAGAAGAAGAAGTAAAATAGAAAAAACAAAAAACAATAGAAAAAGAAACAGGTAAATAAGAATAAAAAAATGAAGAATAAGAAGAAATAATACTCATTTTTTTTAGGAAAGAATACAAAACTTTCCAAAATGCAGTAAGAAGGAATATCCGATAAATGCCAAATAAAATGAAAGGGGAGAAGATACGTTACATGTGTAATTTGACAGGCGGCGCTAATGACCGCTGCCGAGCAAGAGTTTATAGGTGGGTTTCTGGGCATATTGGCATATGCCATGAACAGGCCTGTTGTAATGTCGATTGAGAAGTAAAAAATATCAAATTATTTCTGATAGAAAAGAGACACGCAGAGAGAGAGAGAGAGAGAGAGAGAGAGAGAGAGAGAGAGAGAAAAACGACTTTTGGTTATGACAATAGTGTGGATCCTGACCAGATACGTTACTGCCAACAGCACTTAGCAGATTAGGTGTCAACCAATAAAAGGTGCATTATACTGGATCGGGTGGATAGCGGTTCGCGTCGGTTAGCTAAAGTGTCTCCATCGCGGAAATCCTGACTCTTCATTGCGTTCGGGTATCATGCTTTTATTTTTCGAACTTATATATAACTTTCTCACTGGTAATCTTTCCTCCGTCTCTCTTGCACCCCCCACACATACACTCTCTCTCTCTCTCTCTCTCTCTCTCTCTCTCTCTCTGTATATATATATATATATATATATATATATATATATATATATATATAATTATTTCGACAGACAACGCCGCAGCCCACAACACATGAAAATTACAAACCGGAAGTGCTAGACTCGAGTTTCGCCCTCCTTTGGGCTCATCAGTAGAACATATCCGATCTCAGGATTCGTAACCCATGTCACTTGCATGCGAGGCGAGTACTCTGCAACTTAGCCACCTTGCCCCATGTCTATTAACTAACACAGATTAAGCAAACCGCGGCGAAGGCCGACTGTGAAATGTACCTACTCTTCTCAACAAGGGGTGTAGTCATTCAACTACTTAGTATGATTTTGTACTCGCTAAGACGGTGGCATCCAAGAAGCTAACCCAGCGAGCAAATAAATATTTTTTTAAATGTAAGATGATATAGATAATTATTTCCATGAAAGCGAAAAACCGGAAGTATATTAGGGCTCATCAGTAGAACATATCCGAACTAAGTTCTACTCATGAGCCCAGACGAGGGCGAAACTATAGTGTGTGGTTTTCATGGGTTGTGGGCTGCAGCGTTGTCTGTGTGAAAATAAAAACTTATATAATCTCACATTCAATATATATATATATATATATATATATATATATATATATATATATATATATATTGATGTTATATATCTATAGTAGTATGAACATATATATATATATATATATATATATATATATATATTATATATATTAATAGTAGTATGGACATATATCTATGGCACGTACACTAAACGGATTAAATCATCAGGCCAAACGATTTCCCGCTTAGATGAAACATGGGTGTCTCTGTATAGCTTACTTTGCATATATATATATATATATATATATATATATATATATATATATATACATTATATATATATATAATGTTTTAATACTACTACTACTTAGCTCTACTATTGAGTATTTGAGTAAATACTGAAAATATATACAAAATATATCATGTCACCTAACAATAGTATATGTTTAAAAAGAAAAAAAGGCTTTGACGAGATCTGCTATATCAGGCGAAATTATTATGTAAAAAAAGTTCAGATGAAAAAGAAGAAAACAAATATTTTAATTTTTGATTTTGTATTTTAATTAAAAAAATACCTGCATCTTACACATGGTGTTTATGAAGCTATTGGGCTTCTTTCTTTGTGTTTAAAATTTTTAAAGATGCTTAAACAAATTACCTTTCCCAAATGTATACTTACCAACGACCATACGAGATTTTAGTTCAATTTAAAAGATACACTTACACCGTTAGTCCAAACAACATCGGACGTCACTTGTAGAAGACCAGGAAGGAGTGTTACAACACAAATAAGGGTAATACCTTTTATTTGTCTAAAAAGAAAAAAAAAGCTTTGATGAGACCTGTTATACCAGGCGAAATTCTAAGATAAAAAAGTCAAGATGAAAAAGAAGAAATATTTATATTTTTTATTTCGATTTGAATAAAAATATCTGCATCTAACACATGTTTTTATGAAAGCATTTTGACTCTTTCTGTATGTTTATATATATATATATATATATATATATATATATATATATATATATATATATATATATATATGACCAGTATCCCGGCCTTGCCTGTGAAAGAGGATACACTCAAGAAATGCCATGCCCAACTTTGAACGATCAATCACGAACACATACCCTACAATGTTAAATGTAGATACCCAGAAGTGTCATATATATGTACAAAAAATGCTATTCGCACCTGTAAAATCGTTTCGTAGTTTTTTTTTTATTGTGTTTCCTTTTTCATAATGGATTAACACAAATACTTGTTTTATTTTCCTACTCTAAGTTTTTCGGATGCTATCCTTCCTTGGTTTACCAGCTTCGGAATGTGCTACTGGTGGACTGGTTAATTTTCAGATGATAAAGTAGTCTACACCTGAAGAAAAGAACTTTGGCTTAGAAAACATCATCAAAAATTGAGATAGAGATATTACTGACAGAGTTACAAAAATCACATACTTTTCAAAATGAGGCATAATTGGTCACATCAGATTTTTATCGAAGGGGGCACTGATTCGGCTCCCTGTTGGCAAGAATAGTCATTAATTTGAATACATTTGTACTAATGAGCTTGTGTTTATGGCATATGTGTGCTATATTAAGAAGATATAGAATGATAAAAAGCAGTCAATGGGAAAATACATGTTACTTACAGGAAGTTGTGTTATTCTTTGTTTGTTTACGATATTTCACCCCCAACAAGGCAGGACGCAACTGTAGACGGAAGGAGTACTGAGAATTAGGGAGTAGGTGTAGGGTGTCATCTTAAGTTGGAATCTCTACAGCGAGATGTCTGTTAACAATAGTTGTAAACCCTTGCATGTCAGTAATGTCGAGGAAACAGGCAACAGGGAGAAAGTTCTAGAGACTGGCAGCAATAGGAAAGAACCTGCTGGAGTAGAAGGCTCTCCGGCATCTGGGGAACTCCACAGTAAATGGATGGGACCTAGCTGATAGTCGGGTTGTTCTAGCGTTTTTGGGTCGAGGGGGCACTAGAGCAGTTAGTGCATTGGAGCACAATCTATTAAAGTATTTGTAAAAAAGCACAAGGATGCAACATTGCGGCGATGGGAAAGGGGCTGGAGCTTGGTGGATAGTGAGGGAACTATCTTTTTTGCACCTTGTCTAAGTGGATGATCCACCAGCCCAGATGTGACAACAATACTCCATACATGGGCGGATGGTGGCTTTGTAGAGATACAGGATAATGTCAGGCGTTAGGAGTTTATTAGTACGGTAGAGGGAACCCACCCTCTTTTCAGCAACTTGGCAATGTCTTCAATGTATTCGTTCCAATTCATGTTACCTGTGAATAATAGGCCGAGTAGTTTGAATGTTGAACACTCGGGTAGGGTGTTATTTGGCATGGCAATCGGTTGTTACTATCCATTTTTTAACCCAATCCACTACAGCCTGGAGGTCATTTACTAAGGATTTAGCCATTTCCTCGGATATGTACTCTTTTGTTTAGCCCATATGACGAGAGTACAGCGTTGTGTCGTTAGCAAATATACCTATCTCAGACTCGATGTCATCAGTTTGGTCGTTTATTAAAATCAGGTACAACAAGGGTCCGAGGATGATCCCTGCATTTATTTATGACATTTGTGTGTTATTCTATATTCCTATTGTTATAATTGTATAAGGGTCTTCTGTATTTTGCCTGTTAAATACGTGTTATGTTAGCTATTACTTATTATTGTAATGTTGCATGATGAACTGCTTTTCACATTTTGTTTTGACAAAATAGAATGTTTATTGTGAGACACAATGAGTACTCATTATTCCTTATGACCTCAGGAATGACATCAATGTTCATACTGTTTGTTCGGACCACTTACATTTATACACAATGTGATAATATTTTGATAAACATTTGACACATGTAGATACCTTACGTTGTAAAGATATACACATATAAATGTATATATATATATATATATATATATATATATGAAATTATTTTTCAACAATTAGACACACAGAGAATCCGACACACATCAAACCATCCACCAACATGAAAGACAAGATTTGAGTTTAGTTAGCTCTTGAGTAGAATACATCTCGACCCAGGATTTGAAATCCAACTGAGCTTAATGCGACACGGTAAATCTTATAAACATCAAATAAAAGTGAAGAACAAAACGCGGGAATTGAGTACTCTTTTTTACAGAGTGTGTTATCGTCTAACTAGCAAAATTTCTAATCGAGACTAATTACTCATATCCGGATTCATCAAATAAACCAGCCAATGTCATCAAACTAACAATCAAGTAGGTGTTTATCTACTATATATGATATTTTTCAAAATAAGTGCCAGTAAGTTTATAGACTTTAACCCCAACGAGTCACACCCAGCATTTCCCGTGAATCCACACAGACGATGTGTACTCATAATTGAAGCATTGCACTCTTAGAAATATTTATATTCTAAATTTTTCGATGATTACCAAGATATACATCATCTAAAATAAAGTGATGGATGTCACGCACGAACATACCCGTTGCGATAATGTTGTACATAATTTGATCAAAATGAAATATGTTTATCCATGTACTCTGAATAATGTAGTTTCAGAATATATATTCTGGTTTCTGTTACATGTTTTTAAATTATTCATGCCCTAACTCCTTTTATTTTGACTTTTATTCAAATTATTTGTTCATTCATATATTCCTTTCTGTTACGTACTTTCTATTTTTATACTATTCTGTGACCAAAATAAATTAGCCCTCTCACTCACCTTATTGGCCGGTGAAATGTATCTTCAGTAAATATTACTTATGAGAGGTGAACCCATTTTAATTTTCTGTTATCTCGGGAAGGTTACGAGTAAACTTATTCTATATATATATATATATATATATATATATATATATATATATATATATTTATATATGTATAATTTTTAAATATTTTTCAAATACCTGCGTAGGTTTTGAAATACCTAACTAATACACGGGCGCGGGAATATCCTTTCCGTGTTATGGACCCATAGACCTTGTCAGGTCATCCATCAAGGAGAAAGAAAAACTCTTATATAAAAATTGTGCTACTGACGATCACGTCTTGGCAGCAAATCATTGAGGGTGAGATGTCTCCTTAGTCCAAATTAACAACCTTCTTAGAGTTGGAGTTTCGAACAAAATCAACTGAGTGCACACCTAAAATTTCGTAAGAAGTATATAGGCTATACCTATCGCCCGACCTTTGTCTATAAGCCATACGCAGAAGTACTTGCGCAGAGACACCTCAAGGAAGCACAGTGCTTGGCCTGACGAGGACAATTAACGCCGTGTCTTATACTGTCTATCTGAGCAACTTAGAGAAAGTGTTTTTCACTAAGCCTTACATGACTAGTTAGATTCCTTACTCCGAGAGGTAGAGGGTACAGGTTAGACAACTGTTATGGCTGCTGTTTCCGACTGGTAATTAAGGACGCCAAACCCTTAAATAACGTTAAGAACGGCTGCTCCATAAACAGTTGTATAATATCGTGTGTTAACTGTACGTGTCATATTGCGGATGGTAAGACACCTACATTTATCCCGCGATGAGCTTTCCCAAGGAAGCAACCCCTATTGATCAAATCCCGACTAATGGTATTGATATGAGAGTCCATTGGCACAAGACAAGCACCCACTTTACCCTCCCTACTCTATCTAAACCAACATGAGAATTCAAAGAAAAATAAATAAATCTAAACCAGACAGCTACCAACCCCCTTCGCTTCCGCTCTTGAGGCTAGTATGCACAAATATCCCGGGGTTGTGAACCAACATCACTGACGTAGAAAACTGTCTCGTAGTAAACTCCCCAGATATCCTAGCACTAATTAAAACAACCTATAATCCTAAGTCTCATCACACCATTTTTACATTACTGAATACCCCCACTCTACCATGACAGTTCTGAAAAACATGCACAGGTGTATGAGTTTATTTTTCGAGGCACTCTTGACTTGACCAGATAAGATAGGATGAAATCAAATAAGCAAGCCTACATGTGCTTTATATTAACCTTACAGTACCGGGTTAGTTACTTAAATAACATATACTGTTCTCCTCCGTGCCAGGGCCGTACCCTGCTTAACTTTGATACTGAAAGCATAGGTACAGCATTCTCACTTGATTTGAGTGTCCAAATACATGTATTTCGGGATTTTAATGGATATCACCGTGGCTGGCTTTGGTTATCTTGCTATACAGACGCAGTTATTAACTGTACGTATAGATTCTCTATAGCACACTCCCTCTCACAGACTGTCATTTTTCCGACCCACCCCCTTCATCGTGTGGACCAGCAAACATCGCTTGACCTGTTTGTACCTCACTGTCCGAGACCTCTGTGACAAATGCCGATAGCATACTCGAGAACGCTCATCACCTTGTGATAATGATTGATATAACCCTAAAATCTCGCGCAAAGCTCATGAGCCGTTGCTCTAAACGAGGGGATACTATAAACATGCTGATTTGGATACACTCAGACATCACATCAGAGACGCCCCCTGGAGTGGAACTTGTTTTCTTCTTTTTAATCAGTGCGCAAATAGGGTAACTGAATATGTAAAAGCAGGCATTGAAGCACATGTCCTCATGCGACAATTCACTTTGAAATGTGAAGCGTCTATTACTTTTGTAATTAAAATAGATTTCTCTCCGTAATCGGTAATGCAAACAAATGTAAAAAAAACGACATTGTTATTTATCTTCCTTTTGTGGTAATTGTATTGAGTATTCCGAAATATCTTTGTCTGTAAATAATATGACAATTATAACAAAAGAAAATATTAACTCGAAAGATTCGGGCTTTCACTTTAGTTAATTGAATATGACAGCGTTAGAAATGAATTCTGATAGACTTTTTTAGAACTTTAAAACAAAATGCATAGCTTGTCAAAATTTGCCGTTTTTGAAAGATCGGCAGGAAATAAGATTCAAGTTTACAAAACATGGAATAATGAACACATTTAGCATAAGTTATGGGATTTCAAAGAACAGTTTTCTATTTTACCGCTCGTAATGTGCATTCATTCGCAAGACAACATTTTTAATATTTGATTTTTTAACAAATTCCCTAACTGAGTTGAAAATATCAGAAGTGTATAACATTTTAATTATAGATTGGAGGGATTTAGAGATGAGGCCATACGCATATTTTTACAAAGAAAAATCCTCGTATCGAATTGTTGAAATATTCCAGATACTCTCATCCCTATTATATAGTCTGTGATAGTGTAGGTGTGCGTATATGTGTATATCAATATATATATATATATATATATATATATATATATATAGAGAGAGAGAGAGAGAGAGAGAGTGAGAGAGAGAGAGAGAGAGAGATACAAATGTGTAGGGGTTGTCTGGTTGTTCTTTTAGTACTCCTCGGATTTTGGAGAGTGATACACATAACCTTGAGACTTTATTACATATAGTAATTACATAAGTATATTTCATTTGGATCAAAGTTGCTATTATATTATCGTGTGATCTTCGTTCGTTGTGGATAGCCATGAAACGTGAATACGACTTTTTATTTATTTTTTTCATATTTATAACTATAAATGATAGAAATAATATAATGAGAAAAGGAATTGTAAGATGAAGTTAAGGGGATGGAGCAGCAATAAACAATTATTCTAATTCGCACTTGAAATACGTCGGATATGTTTTAAGAACATTAAAAACCATACGTTTACCGAAAGCATGTCAATACATATAATTGCACTATAGATACCTACTTGTTGTCAATGCTTAGTACATCCCCCAAAATTGATATTGTAAATTGTACGAAATAAGAATAAAAACTGTGATACGATGTCATGAACTTGTCTCAGAAGGGGATAGGATACTTCATTCAATAACGTACAACACTAGGTATTTTTGTTGTGCATTTATAAAACAAGAATGTGTACTGTAGAGATGTGTTTATTCAACATGGGGAAATGAAATTCCAATTTTACACGTGACAAACCAAAAAATGCTACTTTAAACGTGTGCGTGTCAGCCCCACGAGGTTATGTCAAACTTAAGTGTAATTAACACTTTAACGTGAACGCCTACAAAATGCTATTTCAAGCTTAAGCGTGAGACCAAAAATGCTATTTTTAAGCTCAGGCGTGAGACCAAAAATGCTATTTTAAACTCATGCGTGACAGATAAAACATACTATTAAAAAGTTTAGCATGACAGAACAAAAATTATATTTCAAACTTAAGCGTGATAGACTAAACATTGATTGTTTTCAATCTTTAACGGGTGAGACAAAAATGTTATTTCAAACTGAAGCACAACATACCGAAATGCTACTATAAACTTCAGCATCACATACCAATAAATGAGATTTCAAACTTATGCGTGACAGACCAAAAAATGATGTTTCAAACTAAAGTTGGACGAAGCAAAAATGCTATTTAAAATTTAAGCGAGTAAGAACAAATTTCTATTCTAAATTTAAGTTTACCAAATCAAAAATGATACTTTAAACGTAAGCGTGACGAACCAATAAATGCTATTTCACACTGAAGCCAGACAGATCACACATTTTATTTATTAACTTAAGTGTGACTAACCAAAAATTACTTTGTAAATTTAAGTGTGACTAACCAAGAATTACTTTGTAAATTTAAGTGTGACTAACCAAGAATTACTTTGTAAATTTAAGTGTGACTAACCAAAAATTACTTTGTACATTTAAGCGGGACAAACCAAAAATGCTACTTCAAACCTAAAAACATGTGAGAAAACCATTACATATACTATTTGCTTTTTCAATAATAGGTTGAAATCTAGTTATTCATTAAAAATAAGTTACTTCCAATAAGTCAAAATAAATAAGAAATAAATAAGTGCATTGCTAATATAATATTTGAGAGAAACACTATTTACTATGAATCAGGGGTTTACTGATGGTTTTATAAAAAGAAATATATATCATTTTTGGAGTTCAAACCGGTTTAAAAACCGATATATTTTAAGTCCGAATTACATCAGTGAAGGGACGATTTATGCAGAGTTTCCTTCTATTTTGCCATCTTATGTAACAACTAACTATTTCTGAATAAATATGAAAGGTCGATGGAGATAAATCACGTGTGTGCACGGCTTTAAATCAATCCCGACTTAAAACACAATATAATAAAATTTATTTTATTCTTGCATATTTTAAAATTGAGAAAAAGATTGTGTGATTGATATGGAAGTAAATTGTCGCTCTTTTTCGCGAGGAGAAAGGTTGAAGAGAAGAAAAGGGCATGCGTTTATTTAGAACTTATGAGTCAATAAATCTAAGATATTATTAGATGAATCTAAGAAAGTCAAATGATATTTTCAGAATTGAATGTGTGAATGTGTGTATAAGAATCGAATAAATTGCAGATGAAATGAAAGAGAGTGAAAAAAAAGGTTAATATTGTGTTTTTTTAGTTTTTTACAAGAGTTACAACTTATTAAGGCTTGAAAAAAGTAAACAAAAAGAATGAGGAAGAAGGAAAAGTAAACAATGAGAGTGAAGAAAAGAAGAATAGGGGGTATGCAAAGAGGGTGGAAAAATGAGGAAAGCATAGAAATAAACAAACAGGATGACAGCGAAGAAAACGGAGATAAGTAAACAAGATGGGTGACAAAAAGAAGACACACAAGAAGAAATAAACAAAGAGGATGAAGAAGAAGGAAAAGTAAACAAAGAGGATGAGAAAGCGAGGAAGAACTAAAGAAAGCAATAAAAAAGAAGAAGAGGCGGTATGCAAAATGGGCGAAAAAATGAGGAAGACAAAGAAATAAACAAACAGGATAAAAACGAAGAAAACGGAAATAAGTAAACAACGTGGATGAGAAAAAGAAGACACACAAGAAGAAATAAACAAAGATGACGAACCTGAATTGAAACATATGAAGAAGAGGTAAACAAAGAGAATAAGTAGGCATAAAAAGGAGAAGACGTAAGAAGAGAAAATCAGAAGGAGAAGAAGAAGAAGAAGAGGAAAAGCAAAACAAAGTGAGCAAATACGATGATGATTAAGAAGCAAATGAAATAAACAAAGGCATAAGAAAAAAGGAGAAGAAACGCAAGAAGTAAACAAAGCCAATGAACAAGCAGTAAATAAAGTTGATGGTAAAAAGTGCAAAAATTAGATGAAGAGAAGAATGAAGTAAATAAAGACGATAATAAAAAAAGAATTAAACGGGGGGGGGGGGCTGACGATAGGAAAAATTAAACTAAGTTAATAAGAAGAAATGAAGAAGACGAAGGAAAATAATGAAACAAAGAGAAGATGAAGATGTAGATGAAAGATAACCAAAGAGGAGAAGATGGAGAAATATTGAATAAATAAAGCGATATAAACAAGGAACATGAGAAATAAATAATAAACTCAGTGTATCAGAAGGAAGCACATAATGAATAAAAAAGAAAAGAAGAAGGTGAAGATAAAGGAGAATAAGATAAAGAAGAAGAAAGACAGAAGAGAAAACATTAAAGTAGTTGAAAAGACGATGAAGAAAAGGAGCAAATAGCATTAGATACACACACAAACAAAATAGATGAGAACTGAAAAACGAAGCAAATCAAGAGAATAAAGACGATGACGAGGAGTAGAAGACAAAGAAGAAGAAATATGTTGAAATAAACGGTTGAGAAATTAGTAAAGGCAGATTATAGCAAGAAGCAGAATACAAAGAAGAAAACACATAACGCATTAGACAATCAGAATGCAAAGGGAGAATAAGCACTATGCAAAGAGGACGAAGAAGAATAATGATTGGGTATACAGTGTCAGAAGGTGTAGTAGTTGAAATAAGTGAAGAAATAAGAAAAAGAATAAGTAAATTAGTAGAATTGTTATTCCACTACCACCTCAACTATTGCTAATGATAATAATAAGTAAATCAGTAGAAGTGTTATTCTACTATCACCTCAACTATTGCTAATGATAATAGTAAGTACACAAAAAGGATGACAAGAAGAAGAAACGCATAGCAGAAATAAACAAACATAAAATGATAAAATAAATTAACAAAGATGAGAAGATACAGAAGTCGATGAAACGAAGGGGATACAAAAGAAAATAAAGAAGATGTGCAAGAGGTACTCAACATGTAGTAGAAGAGGTTGAAAAAGTAACCAAAAAGAATGGAGGAGAAATAAGCAAAGGTAATGATGAAAAGAAGATAACGAACAAGAAAAAAAAGGTAAAAGAAAACAACGACGATAAAGAAGAATACATAACAAAAATGCACGTGAACAAGAATCTAATAAAGAACAAAAATAGAACAGGAACAAATAAAAAAGAATAAATAAAGAACATGAGATAAAAAAGGGTACTGGTACAGCTTTTGAACCAGACAAAACCGACTTTTCTTTCGACTTTTTCCGATTGTTTACCTAAACATTTTGAAGATTTTGGACAATCGCCAATTTACGATTTAATAAATTTACGAGTTAAAATGTCGTCTGCTTTTCTATCTTTCTGATAAGCGACTAATCAGAAAGATAGAAAAGCAGACGATAATTTAACTCGTAAATTTAGTAAATCGTAAATTGGCGATTGTCCAAAATTCATAACAAAAAAAAGAGTAAAAAACATAAGTCAACAAATAACTGTTACCAAATGGTTTTAAAGTAAGTTCGGGTCAAGTTAGGGTCAAGTTAGGGTCAAGTTAGGGTTAGTTTAGGATTAGTTTGTTTACGTAAAAAAACGGTTCAGTTTTCATCTGGTTTAAAAACTAAGAGTACCGAAAAATACATTCGATTTAACTTTTTCCAAAATAAAAATTATAAAAGTTTTTTAATTAATTTCTCTCGTCAAAAATAAATAACTTAAGCATAAAAATAAACATTTCCTGCTTTACATGTTGTGGCATTATGATTTCTCTTCGAACGTCGCGTCGTTCTGATTTTTACGCCGGTTCGTTTTTATTCGTCTTTTTCCGGCTGTTTAAGTTATTCTGCGTCGGCAAAATGTCGGGTTTGCCTGGTTGAAATGCGGTACTGGTAGAGAATAAGAAGTAAACAAAAGCAGCAAGTAGATGAAGACAAAGAAAGAAACAATTACGTGAAGACGAAGAAATAAACTAAAATAAAGAAGAGGATAAAAAAAGTAGAAGAAGAAGAGAAAGAAGAAGAAGAGAAAGAAGAAAAAAGAAGAGGAAGAAGAAAAAGCAACGAAGTAAACAAATAGGATTAAAAGAAGAATGACAAAAACAAAGAGAATGAAGACGAAGAAAAGAAAACTGAAACAAAATTTAATTAAGTGAGGAATAAACGAATATGAACATAATAAAAAATGGGTGAAGTGGGGAAAAAGCGTAAAATAATGCATTTTAAACTAAGATTAAATTTGTATTAAAAAAGAACAAAACAGCAAAACGGCTTCGAATATTAAAATGGCACTACATTTTAAATATGTAGAACAATCTGAGTCAAAGTGTGAAAACGGAAGATAATGAATAATGGCTTCATTTTACAGACAGATTATAACCCACTTTACTCACTCCATCGCATTTTTATCTCCCAGGCGTACACACGTTCACATATATGTAGGGGAGTTATTGTAAACACGGTGGTGAGACACATTTTTAACTCATAGCAATATATGTCATATTTTATGGAAAAAAGGTCTTATTTTGTTAGCGAACAAAAGTAAATAGTTGCCTAAAAATAATGATTTTCACGAGTATCTTAAAAGACTAACTTTAAATATATATGAGTATATATATATATATATATATATATATATATATATAAATTTAGTTGCATTAAAGTGTATGTTTATAAAAAGTGCGCAATATCTATAATAGAACTGATGTAGATCTATGCAGATATGTGATCAACAACCAATAGTTGCTCGTGTTTTCTCGCATCGCAGTCTTCAGGCATACAATTTCTACTTTCGTTTGTTATCCATTTAGCACACATATGGCTGATAATCACATGTTCGAAGAATGCGAGGCTATAAAATACTCATCTCATTCACTATTGATCATATGTCTACAGACGTATATATATATATATATATATATATAGGATCAGAATAAACCAAAGTGAAAACTTTTAGTAGATGGAACCTATTGTGAAAAGGATAAGCTCAATATACGAGATAGAGCAATAGTAGAGATAGAAGAAAAAAGATTGATAAATATGCGACGATTGTCCAAATTTATTTCAAATTTCAATTGTTCAATGCAAGGTTGTCAGTAATAAACTAGTGTTTATTTTCCTTTCCTTAAGCCAAGGCTTTTCAAAGTTTCTGAGTTAATCCTTGTATGAGATCCTACCGTTTTTTCTAGGCCCGGAAGAAAATCAAAAAATGGCCTGTTTTCCTCTTCAAAGCCTCTTTTAAGTACATCTGGACTTATCTACTTTTGAGCACCTTTTCCAACCTGCTCCCATGCAAAGTGTTTTTATTCACTTTCTACAATTTCACCGAACCTTTTCAACGGAAACTTACCACCCGGACAATTGTATTTCTTTTTCACGAAATTTTCTTTTCATTCAGTACGTTTTTTGACAAAAATTATTTTAATAATTTTTAAAAATAATTCTCATATTTTTCAAATATTTGAACTTTGGTTTTTTCGAAAGCCAACTTATCCATCTGTATTTCTCCTCTGATGATAAGATTTCGATCTTTGAAAAGCCTTGGCTTAAGGAAAGGAAAATAAACACTAGTTTATTACTGACAACCTTGCATTGAACAATTGAAATTTGAAATAAATTTGGACAATCGTCGCATATTTATCAATCTTTTTTCTTCTATCTCTCTCTCTCTCTCTCTCTATATATATATATATATATATATATAATATTTATAAATAAATATTAATTATTTATAACCTACAGACATCGATGTTTAATGCTAACGCAATCTTCAGTGCAGAAAGTTAATTTCCGACGGTCGGCGGGCTGGAACTCCGATCACAAATCACCACTGATTCGTAGTCAAGAGCGTTCTCCCGTTGGCCACCGCAAATTAGCTAATAATTAAGGAGGAATTTAACTTTGTAAATACCGAGTCAGCGGGTATTTTACAACGAGCAGCGAAAGTGATCTACAAACTGTGTTGGAACTCGCAATCAAGCTATTATAAAACTCACTCAGAGTGCCCGACCTTTAGAAAATGAGGCTTTTAATAATATATATAAATAAATATTAATTATTTATAACCTACAGATATCGATGTTTCATGCTATATATATATATATATATATATATATATATATATATATATATATATATATATATATATATATATATATAGTATCAAAAGAAAATTCAGAAAAGAAACAATGTCACTTTCAGTAATTTAGACCATCAAAATAGGATTTAACATAGACTCGACAGGTCCATTCTTTACAGGGATAAAAATAATTTGTTAAAAGTTCTTGGATACTTTAATCACATGAGGTTGCATGCGTTCAACACACGCTTGTTTCATTGCCTAGCCGTTGAGCATCTAGTAATGTAATTGGCCATCCAGATTTCAACTTAGCGTACCAGGCAATTCTAATGAATTTAAAAATTATGTTGTGTATTGTACATCATGGTCATAGTCGAGGACAGCATATACAAAACTGAAAGTTTGTTTCTCACCTTGAATTTAATCAATCAGTGGTTGATTGGTGACATGTACCAGGTCATTTTTACGAGCTAGAATTACTCTCTTCGTTAACCATTCAGGATGCACATGAACTGTACTACTAAGTGATATTATACTTGGAGTAATAACAATCTTGATATGGTTGGTTGTTGCAATCTTGTCATCACTTATTTTTAGAAGTATGGAGACAATTTCATTAGCCACTGGGCCATAATTGAGATGCACACGCATGTTTGCAGATAATCTTACATTCTCGAGGTCCGTTGACAAATATTACAATCTAATGCAAGCATTCAGCTCGTCAGCGGAATTTCAACGTGGAACAATAGGAAGTATTTGTCGGTAGTCACCTGATAAAAAAATCACGTTTCTTGAATATTCAACATTTGTATGTGAATTAAACATCTCACAAAAAATGTTGTTATATGGTACACACCATTCGTTGTCTACACAAAATGTTGTGCTACAAGAGAGGGTAACTATCGTCTCAAAGCCTTCAGCTACAGTAGATAGTCGGCAATATAGTCGGTAACCATTTGTATGCGACTGACTTTCATTCAAGAAGTGTCTGGGGTATTTCTTTAAGGGTTGGATTTGTAGCAGAAGTGGTAAACATGTGAGAAGCTTGGTAAAATATGCACAAATATTTTTTTTAAATAATTAAGATTTATTAGTGGGGGATCGGAGTTCTATATAAATTTAATTTCGTCAAAGTAAAAATAAAAATAAGTAAAAACGTCTCGCTCCACTCCCCTCAAATAAATATATTTTACAATTGAGTAAAGATGGAAATTTTAAGTGGGGTGGAGAGAGGGTTATACATTTAAAAAAATATAACCTCTACAGTTTACGGACCGTGCTATTCTTTATTTGGCAATAGGAATTTCAAGTTAAATTCAATTTTTACGGTAATTTCTGTTTATTAAATTTAGCCACACTGATGAGTCGTGAGACAATGAAATACGCCATGCTTAACGATTAGATAAAATGATTTTCTGTGCAAATTGTTGAATGTATCGCAAATAAAATAAACCAATAAAAATGCATATATATATATATATATATATATATATATATATATATATATATATATATATATATATATATATTAGTTACAATTGGTATTTATCTACGTAAACATTATTTAACTACACATTTGCCGACATATTTCGGTGAGAACCATGAATAGTCATACTCTTTCGGGCCAACACCTTTTTTTTAGGATTACATTTAGGGAATGAGACAACATTTTTTTTCCGAAACTGAACACTTGATAAACTCATCGAAAGACACATTCAAACTGCATAAAATATTCTATCCATTAGATTTAAAATTTTAATATTTTTTGATTTTTTATTCATTTACTTTTTATTTTACCGATTATAAATTTATTAATGCACCGAATTTGACACAATACAAATACTCGTTATGAATTTTTCATATCTTGTCTACCGAAATATCTAACGCATGCATATAGTGCTGTTGCCACATCTGGCCTCGTGCATCATCTACTTGTCTCTTCCTCTTAGACAAGGTCTAAAAAAGAGTTGCTAACTTAATAGGTCCCTCACTCTCAACCAAGCTCCAGACTCTGCCCCATCGCCGTAATGTTACATCCTTGTGTTTGTTTTACAAATACTTTAATGGATTCTGCTCCGGTGCCCCCTAGACGTAAATACACTAGATCAACTCGCCAATCAGCAAAATCCCATCCATTCACTGTGGAGGGCCCCAGATGCCGGAGAGCCTTCTACTTAAATAGTTGTTTTCCTCTTGCAATTATAATAAGTAAAAGGGACTAATCTGAAAAATGTACAATTTTACTGTATATTCGATTTTCCGTATTGTATTATATTTTTTATATATTTTAATGTAAGTTCAGTAGAAGCATAATGTGGTTATTTATGCAAATATTTTGTTAACATATTCGCAAGCAAGTTTCTGTTACAATTTTATGAAATGTGAAAAATGATAAACCATTCGTAGATACCATATAATCCTCATTTAAGTTGTTATATTGACGAATTGGCTTGAATACGCTTCGCCTAAGTAAGGTTGCAACTGTTACCATGTTTCAAAATATTTAAGGAAATGTTTTCATGAATGTAATACGAAAGAGATTGCTCAATTTGATATTTAACTGATTTAATAAACACAGGATCAATTCATCAACTCTTATTGGTAATATATCAACAGAATTACGATATATATATATATATATATATATATATATATATATATATATATATATAGCGAGAAAGAGAGAGAAAGAGACAGAGAAAGGATAGTTATGTATCAATATCAGCATTCCGTCAAGCGACGATGACTATTTCAAGAAGGCCACCAGGCCATGATTATACATCTCAATTTGATTCTGTGTTGCCAATAACGGGTGCCTTGAGCGAGACGTTATCAACACGAACATTGTTTACCAGCGCGACGTTCGAGCAAGTATGATTCAATTGCTTTTTCACTATTTCGTGAAAGTGCTTGTAAGGGATTCGAAGTAATTCTAGCTTTTGTGTTACAAACGGCACTGTCTTTACCGACAAACTGGGATAAACAATAGCAATTGCCCCTGCAGTAACTGACCAGATTAGAGGTCTGTTTATCCCTACTTTATGGTGCGCAACATGGACAAGTTACACGTAGCTGGAGGATCTGTCATCTTCTGCTTAGATGGAGATAACTGGATACTCTTACAACCGACAGAACTCCGGGTTTAGTTTTATGTAATGTCTTACACACACACGCATATATATATATATATATATATATATATATATGTATGTATATATATATATATACGAAATTTTAATTATTTAAAATAATAAGCCTTAAAGAAGCTATGCAATGCAATGTTGTTTTATTAATTAAACAACAAATCATTTCGAAGATGTACATCAGAATTTCAAATACAGATGCAGTAAAATACATTTTTCAATCATCTCTTTTTATGCTGTTTTCATAAATTCTGTGAAATTCTCTGTAAATAACATTGCATGGCTTTTAACAGCATAATATTTTTAATGATTCAAATTATCTATACAAACAATGCTTTTTAAAACATGATTACAATTCATTATATATACATATATATATATATATATATATATATATATATATATATATATATATATATATTATAATAAGCCCTTTAAGAAATTAGAGTTGAGCACTCTCGGGATGTTAAAAATAGACTGTCAAAAAGCTTTAATGCATAGTTTCAAATACGCTAGTCGAACACTCTTGACTAATCTTTGATTGCTTCTAGGTAAATATAGATCTAAATTTTCTTTGATTACGTGACAATTCCTGGTGGCCAAGTTGCTATGGCGACTGCGAGCGGATTTCAGGCTGACTTTGTGAACCGGGTTCGCACCTCTCGACTGTCTGAAATTGTACTTCCCTGCATTGATGAGGGCAATAAACTTGAAACGCTCGCGTCTGTAGGTATTAATAATTATATATATATATATATATATATATATACACTGTTTTATTTATACAGCTTTATTGGCTATCTGCGTAGACGAAGGTGCCCAAACTATGTTTGCAAATAAAAATTTACATCAAACAAATATACAGCTATATGTATTAGGGAGCACTATTATATCAACAATAGGCTCTATGAACCAAACCTAACCGAGACTATATATATATATATATATATATATATATATATATATATATATATATTGAAACAACTAATGGAAACAGAATATAGGTAAAGCTATAGAAAACAGAACAATATAACAGGATATAAAAAGGAAGTAACACTAACAACACCTTTGTTCGTCGGAAGGCCAACGATTTGCTGAGAGAACAACAAACAATGTGATTGGTTAACTAGCTAGCCGTGTATATGAAACCACCCGGCAAAAATAACTCCATGCATGTTAGCCTGAAGATTACTCCCCGGGGATGAAACGCGGGAGCCTCTGTGTAGCTTAATTGCCATGAATATATTTTCATAGCTTACTATATATATACAGGGTGGGCCAAAATAAGGGTCCTATCTTTAAACTTGAATAACTTGAATTTGAATAACTTCCACAAAATAAAAGTTAAACTCACCAAACTTTATGTGTGTGTAGACTGACCCTTCCGAGATTTTTTTAAATAAACAAAACAAATTTTAGCCGAAAAACACTTCTTAAAACTTACAAAAACTAAAGTATTGTTTTTTACACTGTTTTGAGTTTTCTAAGCAAAAATAATGTTTTCTAAATGAGGGTACGTTCCTTAGGGCTAATACGGCTCATGCTTGCTTCGGAAGGGGTCCTTTACTTATTCTAAAAAAAATATTTTAAAAATCAATAAATAAAAAAGTTATGAATTTTTAAAAATAGGACCCTTATTTTTGCCCACCCTATATATATATATATATATATATATATATATATATATATATATATATATATATATATATATATATATGCATGATCCGAACGACGTTTCGTAGATCACTCTAGCTGCTTGGTGAGTAGCCGCCGAATTCCGCTATTTACAGTTAAAGTTCCTCTCTATTTACTGACTAGTTGGCAATGGCCTATGGGTAAGATCCGAATTAGTGGCGATTTGTGTTCGGGGTTCGCGCCTATCGACCGTTGAGAAATAGTTCCTAGACTGGAGATTGCGTTAGCATGAAACATCGATGGCTCTAGGTATTTAAATATTTAATATTTATTTATAAAAATATTATTGATTATATATATATATATATATATATATATATATATATATATATATATATATCCCCCGCCAATATTCAAGCATTATTCTAGCTTTATTTTGTTTTTACCGTAATCCATTGTTAATATGCCTAATGTTCTTTCTGTTTGTTTTTCTCTTTGTAATGTCTGTAATTCTTTGTTCTGACTGAAGGTAAAACGCACTTTGGTACATATTAGATCCAATGTCTTCTGCTTCTTCATTGATTATATTTGAACTCGTACACCACGGACGCGAACCGAATGACCAAACATGTCTGAATAAGCAAAGCAAAAGGACTTAATGACTGTATTGTTAAGTACATAATAGTTGTCTTTCAATTCGCTGCGTACCAAAGTATAAAAAAACCTTCGTTCAGTATCCAGAGGCAATGGGTATATCTTGCAAATGTGCCGGCACGGGTAGTTTATAACTGGCAATTTGTAGCTGCATTTCTTGCGTCTATTTGCAAGTAGAAGTGTAGACTTCAACAACGCCGGAAGACGAGAAGAACGAGTGTTATTTCGGAGTTTACCTTCTCTTAAACAACCACTACATATGCATAAGAGTCTATTCTACTCAACTATTTAATCAATATCTGGAATGAAACTATCTTGATTTACACTTTTCCAAGTTTATTAGTAAAAATGATGCAGTAGCAAAAACAGAACTGGAACCCAACACGCAGAACCCACTATTCGTGCGTGTAACCATTACAAGACGTCACATAACGCAGGAATGTAATAAAAAACACTAATGGATTTCGTAATTTAGATGTTTCAGACAATTGTTTTACGCAATTTGTCTTAATTGGCACGATGACACTTTATGTGTCATAGGCGATAAAATACTGCATCATATTACAAGTATGGTGTTATTAATATGCCACTTACTAAACCATATTTCTTAAGTGTATCAGTGAACGTGATGCAGTAACTCCGACACGTTGAGCTTGTAGTTTGACCATTTAACCACTACACGACGCTACTTCCATTTTGAAACTATTAATCAATATTTATTCTCTGCAGCTATGTATTAAATAATGAAGCAGACTGCACTTTCAAGTTTTGTCTGTGCAACGGCTTAACGAAGAAATCTCCGAAAGAACACCGGTCTTTCTTCTTTTTTTATTTGCTTATACCAGCATTGATTCCAGTGGTTGGAGACCTCATTTCCCCTGGACCCAGATAATGTCGGTTCACTGGAGGTGCAGTTGCAGATTACGCAACCCATGCTTTACTAGAGATTCTACGTGTAAACACCTTATATGGGTTATCCAGTGTTTGTCAAGACTGAAGCTATTTATGATGATAATTACTGAGAACCATCAAGAAAGAAAGAAACAAAAATTAACATGAAGAGCCCTTCGGATGTCACATAGGTGTATAGAAGGTAATACTAAAAAGGCTACTACAACAACTAAACATAATATAAGGAGAACAGAAATAATCCTCGGGAGACTTGTGATCACTCAGACTGCAATACACATGTCTTGTTATTGCCGGTGAGCAATCCCTGATAATGACTCGTATGAGAACTCTTAGTTAGTAAATTATTATAATCTGGGGATACCGGATGTAATACAATTAAGAATTCTCATAAGAAATCTTTCATCGCCTCCCCCCTCCAAGAGCTAGGGCGTTTTAGTAATTTTATTCAAACATAAATACATTGAGAAATCTGTCGCGTTTTAAAATATCAAATGAATACAAATGTAAAGAGCATTGGAGATTGAATGGATATATTTTAAGTTATTTTTATGGTAGACACAATTCCCGATACGAATGAATAGAGGTGTTTCCCCATTTTTGTTAAGTAATACAAAACTATTTATTGTTTATAAAACGATAAATGCAGACGGGAAAATAATTTGTGAAAATGAACGTGACTCCCATGTGAAAAGCTTACAGCCATTCTTGTGTTCATGAAAATGTACAATTGTGTGTATTTGTTTAAAAGGTCCAAACGATCGTTTCCTATTCATTTCATTGCGTTGGGACGAGAAAAGAAAATGGTATGCGTTATATTTATTAATGCATCAGTGTTCTATCTTTTGATATCAAAACCGAATGGGAAAAGATCTGCCATTGATATTTCATTTCATAAAAAGAGTTGTTCTTTTAATTATATATGTATACAGCTATTTATTTACGATATCGAACTTTTAAAGTTTCAGAAGGCCTTATAATAACCGATGTCCGTTTCTTTGAGTTAGTGTAATGTTGTGAGTCAAGTATTTGTGTCAACAGAAAACACACTGGCAGATAAAAGTCAATAATTTTTAAGCTAGAATAGAAGGTTCACTAATATTGTACGTGTCTCAAGTATACTAGTAGATTTTTACCCGAATATCAGGATTTTCAGAGAAAATAATAGGGCGAAAACTCTAACAAGTATTAAGGATATAAAACAATGTTTACTAAACATTCAAGGTGAACAGAGTAGTTTAGTAATCGTTAGTTTGAGACTGCATTTTCGAGATTTACTTCCCTCGTCAACTATGCAAGATCGATTTTAAATAGAAATGTCAAGCTCTCTCACTTTGGATAAATGCAAAAATAGCCGTGAACAAACCCTTCGGAATTCCCTGGCGAGGACTTCCCAGGTCGGCGATAAATCAATTAAGACCGAGCAGACCACAGCTATCCTCAACTCAGCCCCGTCCAAACTAGACGAGCTAGAAAGTACCGAGATTTACTCACATTCCCATAAATGCGTGATGTGCTGTAAGATCAGATTTAAAGTGGGAAGTCAATACTCTGGGTGGGTGCATAGAATTGCTGTGAATGGACTTTTTGGCATTCCCCGGTGAGGGAGCTATGGACGATCGGCAATGAACCAATCCCTTTTCTAAAGTAGGTAAAGATGGAAGGTGACCTAATCACTGCTTCTAATTGAAAAATACTACCAGGTAAAACTAGATCCTGAGATCGGGCATAGTTAGGATTAGTCTTAACCCAGCACAAAAGCTCAGCTTTAAACAACTTGACGATCTAGCAAGTCCCGCGAGATCTCATAAAGTCTTGTTCTTCTTTGCATAGAAGAAGTTGAAGATTCAATTCTCTTTATTTAGGTGTTGTATGACAACTCACCTTTTTATATTTAACTCTCTTGGGAGTCATATTTTTTCCGTGTTACTGTTTGTCTTTATTCTGCCTTGTTTAGTTTAGTTTCTTTGTTTCTATTGTTTTGAATCTCGTATTTTTGTTTCGTCAATTCCATCGTGGCTGCTTTACCATCCAGAACTTCTTTACTAGACTAACGTTTCTGCTAACGATGCCCCTAGTGTAATTTGATTGAAAGCATCGTTTCTCAGAGTTAGCAGAGGAAAATGGTTAAAAAAATTAACAATACAAAGAATAGGAAAAAGTTTTTAAACAGAAAGATACAATGCGAATAGAGTACCTTAGCAAGTGACAGGCTTAGGTACCAATTTCTCTAAGATTTCCTCATATCTAAGTGCATACGTAATAAAATCTAAACTAGAAGTATCTATATCATAGTAGAAGAATTGCCGATGTCAAATCCTAGTTTTCTCACTTGTTCATAGTCGCACTGTTGTGTCATTCCGTCATTCCTCTTCTGATATAGGCTTATTTTCGGAACGCATTGTGTTTTCTTTCTTCTGTATGTCAATCTAACAACTTTTGGGCGGCAGTCTTAACGTCATTCATTTTAAGTATAAGTTACTGAAAAATGCAAACGCATGTGTATTAACTTTCTGAAATATGAACCTGGAAAAGTACAGAACAAGTGTATTAACTCTTAAAATATTTTAGCTGGAATTGAGATTTGGAGAGTTAAATGCACATTTAACAACATTTACTCACAAAGTGGCTAAAATGGAAGACATATGCAATGTTTTTTTAGCTCTTTCTTTGATATTGGTATTTTGATTAACACACTAATGACATAAAACATCCAAATATGTTTTCTTTACTTATACAATAGATTTCGTCTAAATAGTCACCTCAAGTAAACTAAAAAACTGATGACTTAGCAAAATGAACAAGTTAGGCTAACTGATTTGTGAATTGATTTAGTGACTCAAAGCTTCAGTGACTTAATTACTAAACTTTTATCACTTGATCACTTTATAACTACATTTTTAAGCTTTGTTTTTGAAATAAAGTTGGACTTTTTTTTTGAAATTTTAGAATTAAAATAAAATCTATTCGTTACTTGAAAGAAATGCAAACAATTACTACACTTACGAACAATTTAAAAATAGAAGTTGGAACACTGAAAATAAGAGAGAGTTAACTATTAAGAAGAGTTGAATGTAAGTCAATTATGTCAAAGTTTGGTGTAATTTTATTAATGAAAATAGATCAGTTTTTAATGTATGCCAATTGTGTAAAAGTTTTGTTTATTTTTTTATTAAGTAATAAAACACGCGTTTGTCATGTAACACGAGAAAGCAATCGCTCATGGATTATTTACATTTTTAATGGTGTTTTAAGCAAATGAAACTTCATTTAATGAATCACCTTATTCATTATTGTTTATCATGCTCTTCACATTTCTAATGTTACTCTACATTTAATCCTTCATATCTCAATTCCAGCTTCAATATTTTAAGAGTTAATTAAACTTGTTCTGTATTCTTTGAGGTTTATATTCAAGAATATTAATACACATGCGTCCGCATTTGTTCAGTCTACTCAACTGAGAATAAACAAATAACAAGAACCCGAATCATCAGTGTTCAGGTTCACATTGAGGCATATACATTGAGTTAGTGGAAATATTAGTAGCAATTTCTAATTAAGTAGAACTAATAATCATCATGACATTACAATAATGAAAGCATCTATTTCATTAGTGAACTAGCCTTGGATTTACTACTACTTATCCGCTCAAAAATAAATATTTATTTAAAACTTTCCTTCGTAATCTGCATAAAAGCAATAATAAGAAATTCTAACTAACTTTATTATCATAATTTAGAAGATATGAGTATATTTATTATAATTATTTAAAACATTTACCTTATTTTGGGTAAACTTACTACAATAATCTGTACTTCCCATAGAGACAGTCACAACAAATCATATTGTAATACATTCGAATTTAATTTTAAACATGAAGCTAGCAACCATAATAACGTCACGTGTATATTTTCTAACAAAGAAATCGTTAATAGAATATATCAAAGTAAACATTTGCCTTTTCTGGACAGCCTAACAACATGCCTTAGTACTGCCAATAAAGACAAAGCAGAAAGGTCTATATTTCAATTATTACAAATTTGAAGTTTACGAATGAAGTTCTTATAAATTTCGTTATGAAGCTTGCAATACATTATAACTTTCCTTTTTTTAATTTATACAAAGAATATAGTCAATTAAAACATGTTCCATTTTCTGTACAGCCTACTACATGGTTTAATATTGTCCATACCGATTAAACCAACATTGACTATAATTTAGTAATACATTTAGAGATTAAGTTAAAAAATGAAGTTATTCGGAAATAAAAAATAGAAAAACAATAAAAATGTCTACGCTTATGTAATTTATTAAAAAATATTTTTAGAATATTATCAAAAAAGACATAAGTATATTCTAGCCAATCCTAATACATGAGTCACTACTGTTCACAGAGACAAAGTCACAAATTACATTAAATAATGTAGAGTTTTACTTAAATTAGTGTTGTTATTAAAAATATGTTTACAAGCAAAATAAATAATGGAGTTGCTTAGAACTCATACTCGCTTTTAAACCCTTTAAAATCCCCCAAATATACATCTTATTTTAAAAATCTTTTGTTGTAGTTGTTTCATTCTTCTTTTACATAAAATGTGTTATTTTTCTTTTCAATTATTAGAGATTAAATTAATGATAAGTTAAGAATTATCAAAAATTGCAACAGTACTTCTATTAAAACATATTTTTTAATAATAAAATTCTATTTTTACTTGTTAGTTATATTCAATAATTTCAGGTGCTTTATTTTGTTAAAGTACTAATTCCATATTCCAATTCAAATTAAATAATTTGCATAAATATTCAACATTTTCAATAGTTTAATTTTTAGATTAAAGTAAAATAAGATAAAAATACGTAGAATATTTTAAATTCAAATATAAAAAATTCAGCAAAAACTGATTTTCAAAATAAGTTTCAGAATAATAAGAATAAATTTCAAGTTCTGAGTTTCAAACCAGTTAAAATAACTCATATTTTTTACAGAATAGAATTAATTAATTAATTCGATGTATTTTAAACTCATTTTCATTATATCTATTAAATTGTTTAATATAAAATGGTATTATGTTCTGAAAGGTAAAAGCCTAAATTTAATACAAAAAATATTCCTACGTGACAAATAACTTTTAGAATGAAAAATGTTATCACTATGGCTAAAAAGCACAGAAATTCAGTGCAATTTGAAATTTCAAGAAATCTTTTTCGGCTACTCTTTTGAAATACAAACATCAATTTTTCTAGAACTATCTTTAAGATCTTACATCACTGAATTAAAAATAATAACGTATTTCACTAAAAATTAAATAATGATAAAAAAAAATGTCCGTGCGATCGGAATACCAACTATTAGTTTGACGGCAGACAACTATGTATTTAATATCATAATTGCTATACTATTTCATTTTATTAATTTCATATAGTATTTTTAATTTTATATAGAACTTATAGATTTGTAATAGAATATTATAAGAACACCATATGTCTAATATTTTTCCTAATTGACTTACTGTGCTATGTTAATAAATATAAACAGTTAATCTATTTTTATTAAAATCTTATTTTACAGTTTGAATTGGTCCTAATAAGATTTTATTCGTCTAACATATTTTAAAATTATATAAAAATTATTTAAATATCGACGAATATGTTTTAGTTGAAACCTTTTTATTTTGTGGTAATTAAAATAAATATAAATTGTAATTGTTAAAATTACATTTTATTTTTCCAAATACAAAACTGACTCAGTGTCTGTAAATAAAACTTCGATGACGTCACATAGTGGGTGTAAACATCCTGTGTGTTAAATTGTTCATTATACATACATTTTAAATTTAGTGTTAGTAAAATTTAAGCCACTTTTAAAAATATTTTTCGTAAGTTGCTTGTTTTTCAATTTTTCTAATTTTGTTCTGTTTTTCAAATTAAAAAAATGAATTTCTTACGCTGCTGTATAAACGACAAATCAATTATGATTTTGCAAATTAAAAAAGAAAATCAACTTAAATATTAAACGATATCAAAAAAAACATTTTCGCGCGTGCCACTCTAATATTTATGGACTATTCTAAAATATGTATGTTTTAATTGTTTTATATGGAAGTACACCCTTTATACAACTGTATTTCTCACAAACATTTATTTCTAAATATTATCTCGGGGGGGGGGGATTTTAATACATGTAGATTTGCTAAGAATTTTAAAGCAAGTTTAAATGACTTTCTATTCGACAGTTTAAATACTTCAAAATTCCTTCCCAATGTCGAACACGAAGTAATGGATTTATTATTTTAACTATTAACAAGATATTAAAATGTCTGACTTGTTTACGAAGTAACCTACATGCATCATGATGGATTTTATCTTGTAATTGGATTTTAATTTATTGCTTTTTGTTAGATTAATAATTGGGAAAAATGGTACTTTTGTAGCTAACGAACCGGGTTGAAATAATAATAATTTATGAAGCCATTCTTTACATGGGAAATGTACTAACGATTCTGTACTTTCACCTAACAATTTATTAAGCAAAATGTATCGTAAAAATGTAAATGTAACTTGAAAATCTTATCTAAAAATTACCCAGTCCGTAAACTGCACAAGTACCAAAAACATAATAAAATAAGTGTACTTTTTTGGTTGAGGAGGGTAGCCCCATATTTACAACGTAAGAACAGTTCTAAAATCTATTTTCAATTGATATTCATTTCATAATTATCGACATTTTTTTTGCCGAATTTTCTAATTGCCAGATGTTCCTTTGTCGAATTTTCCGTTACACAGGTCGGTTGTTGATGTGTAGAAATTCTAGATCTCTTAAAATGGGAACTCTGGATTGAAACAAAAATGAAAATTGCCGTATTCTATAAGGATTTCTTCTTCACTGAACGAGGACATAAAATATAGAGTGTAGTATGAGAACAGATACGATACTTTGGAATTTTTATTTGCAGAAAAATTACAAAATTATGAAAAAAATTATAATACATTTTGCTCCTTGCCGAAAGGGCAAGAGAGCATGTCATCGTTTTAGTTAATTTTTGTTTGGTGTCCACCTGGACTTAAGGTTATTGATAGAGTTTAGTGATTTGGGGGGATCGTTTCCACATAGACTTTAGGGTTAGTGGTATGATTAATAGATTTGTTATTCTTCCTTCCAAAAAACAACACAATATATCCTTTTACAAAAGAAATACGGTTGTATGCTCTTAAAACGCTATCCCGATAGCGATCGACGGAAATAATGTAATAATTGTTACATTAAATTTGTATGCAAAACTCTAAATTCTGAAATTATTGTTTTTCTTTCCCAACACGTAATCGCCTAAAAAATCGCATTTTTGTTTACGGGAGTAGGGGGCTCAGGGTATCTGTCTACTAATTTATCAACTATTTATTAAATATAACATGTTCCAATATTCTTTAAAGTCTTCCAGTACGATATAAATATAGGGAACATATTTGCTTTCACCGCAAAGAAACAATATGAACCTTATCGAAAAAGGAATTAAGATCTTACACATACCCAAAAGTGAATATCTTCAATATAACCAATTATTCTTTAGAGAATTTTTAATTTTGTATTTTGAAGGGATTTATTTCATCTAAAATTGTGACTTCAGTTTTCAATTTAGGCCTTTTTTACTTTTTACCTGATAACATGTAGATTCAATAGTACAATTATCCCTTTAAAAATGGTTCTACTAAAAGTTAACAGCTCTGTTTCCATTGTACCAATCATTAAAACATATTAAGAACTAGCTCATCGAGTGTTATCTTTTTATTTTTACATCCTTAAATGTATTTATAATTTAAAAAGTTATGTCGCTTTAAAATGCATGAGGGGCGTTGCTCAATTGTCATTTTTGTCTATTTAAGCTGTTCAAGCCTTCCATATCTTAAACTCCTTTCGAGATATCTATTTTTTAGATTGTTTGTGCTGTTTGCTACATTTCTGGAATAAATAGATATTTATTTTAAATAAAAAAGTTATGGTTATTCAAAGTCAATGGCGAGCGTTATCCTACACACTAATGACTACAAATATTTGGAATAACTGTTTTCTACTGGACGAAAATTTAATTTCTTTATGTTCAAAAATATTTTGGGACTTGTCAATTCTAGTGCAAAATCCCGCATCAAGTTTGGATGAAAACTGAATTAATTACAAGCCCAAGAATTGGTCACGATTGGGTAGATGTGACCTTAAGCATATCATTCACACACTTCAGTGTGTAAATGATATTCCATGTATATATCCGCATTATCTCTACGAGTTTATTTGTATTAGACTGAGAGTCAATAACAATTGTAGATTATCTCTGACATCCATAATTATAATAGTGTGATTTTCCTAAATACATGGTTGTAAGAGTATTATTAGACTTGATATGTTGTCAGGAGAAATACAGACATATTACAGATTATTTGGGTCATTCGGAAATAAAGTTGGTGAGTATGAATATATTTTTAATTACCTTTATCTGCTACACTGACCGTCCTAGGAAGAGACTGTTATATGCTTGAAGAATGAGACGACAGCGACTTTCGCCTTTGAACAATATGTCATAGATCAACAATTATTTAGCTCTTAGTAGAAATCTGATTTTCGTTCATGCATGAAGGAGGGCGTCGTAGCAATGTTTATGTAATCTGAACCATATATGAAGTGTGACCTTTCTAAAATTCTAGCAGCAACAATTTTATTAAATTTAAATATCACAATCTATCTCGTGTAGTCACAAATTTAAAGTAATGAATACATCGTCTATTTTTAATAGAGAGCTTATCAATCAATAGGGTGGAACTTTGCAGAGGTTAGAGTTGTTTAAGTTGTTACCATTACTGATAGGTTAAGTCTGACCAGAAGAATTAGTATATGTCAGGGTCCAATTCATAGGTTAAATAGAATTTGTTCCAGGTACGACACTAACCTGCATCAAAAATATATACGTTATTTAATATTTTCTAAGTAGAAAGTAGGAAAATAATCCCATGCTAACATGATCATCAGATATTTCCATACGGGTTC
Organism: Sepiola atlantica; assembly: GCA_963556195.1. Taxonomy (NCBI): domain Eukaryota; kingdom Metazoa; phylum Mollusca; class Cephalopoda; order Sepiida; family Sepiolidae; genus Sepiola; species Sepiola atlantica. The sequence continues at coordinate 4,597,238 of OY744520.1, forward strand.
TCATTATCTTCTTTATAAAATGATTATATTTCATCTCATAATTCTAACCAGAATAGCCACAACAACAAGCCAATCATACGCAACGACACTTATAACATCAGTCAGCACCTTCATTTGACAGGCTAATCAACGTTCTGAAAGAAAGCCAACCTTGCGTAATTTAAACAAATCACATAATTTTTTTGATTGACAAAATAGTTTCTACCGCCTGACAGTCTCAATAATGGTGACAGTATTATCCGCACCTTTGCCAGTGGGGAACGCTTCAAGCCCTTATCTGCTCTAAAATCCCGTCAATCATCCAAAGGCACACAGCCCTAAAAGTCTTCACAGCCACTGAAGTAAAACTAAATATGGTAGCAATAGAATGAACACTATTAATTTACTCAATATGTGTGTCCTAAGCGACATACTCTGATTATATTGCGGATCTGACAAATTTCCTAGTCGAAAATGTGTAGTCAGCTAGTATCAAAAAGCAACTATTAACCTTTTAAAAGGGAAAATGATAAACTAATCCGGTCGCCTTTTACCAAAACGGTCGAGGCCGACAGGTTCGATATGCGAAAGGATCTCATCTGCATGCAGAACCGTTCTGATGATATCGGATATTGATTCGTATCTTAGTAAGCGACAAAAGAGATCGAGGTCAAATTCATAAATGGAATCTCTACGTCTGAATTTGTGAGGGTCACATAAATCTGATCTAAATAATGGTGTACAGTTAAAATATTAATTCTATAACTAGATTTTATTTTAAATTTCAATTTTTATTTTTATCAAATTTAAGAAAATCTTATTCGATTCTTATGATGGATACTCCAATTGAATCTTTTGGCTAAGATCAAAATGTAGTATCTGTTCCTATCATACACTTCAGCTGTTCTGTCCTCGGCTGGTAAAGATAACTAATTTTAGACTGAGGCAATATAATTTCCTGTCCCAATCCTACTCAAAGAATATTTTATTCACATTGATTTATGTCCCATTTATGATGATTTACGGCTTCAGCTTGGAACGCCTGAAGAACATAAACAAGCCCCTAACCACGACGGGAATGACCTAGGTATTTTAAGACATGCGTCAGCATTTCTATATTTTGATGAATTCAAAATATTTTAGTTTTTTCAGAGAGGTTTTGTCCGTTTATTTTACGGCATATATATATATATATATATATATATATATATATATATATACATGCATAATTACGATACAATGAGAATATACATAGCCAGGCAACGTGTCTCTTTATGTTTACATAAATATTTGTAAGTTATGAATTCATAATTAACATGCATTGTTAAAATACACAGAAATTAAGTTAATTTGATTTCTGATTTTTTGGGCGAAAGTTTGCAAACTGAAAAAGCAAAGAAAAATGTATATATATATATATATATATATATATATATATATATATATATATATATATATATATATATATATATATATATATATAAGGAAATGGTTGTTTAAGAATTCTATCTATCTGCCCAGGCATTATTTTACTTTACATAATTATCCCCCTTTGACCATTTTATGCTGATTCTTAATTATCTCCCTTAATCTTTAATTGACTATTTGAACCTATATTTACAATTGCAACACTTAACATAAATATCAAATATTTAATATAAAAAATAATGATAAAGAAAAAGTAAATAATAAATTAAAGAACAAATAATAATAATATTAAAAAGAACAACAACAAAAAATACATTAAATGACAATATTAGTATTTAAGATTAACTAAATTAATTAATATAAGTAATCTCATATCTTAACTATTGCATTTTCTACAGGACTTGTCTGCTTTCTGCGAATCTCATGTTTCTATTTTTTTAATAACCGCGTCCACTGGGCTCTTCTCAACTGACACAGCCAGCCCAACTTTTTATTTTCGAAAAAAAGAGGTTGTCACTATCGAAATAATTAAAGTTTCTACCATTTAGTACCTTTAAATATTTAACAGTAAGCCCACCAATTTTACAATTTACTGTCTTTTTATCTAATATGTTAATAATAAATGAATTTATCTGAGATTTACCGTCTCTTGATATTTATTTGTGTTCATTCCTATTCCACCTTTCGGTTTTCAATATTGCATTGCTCCTGCCTCGGAATTCTCACCTTCATATTTACTTGTATATATATATATATATATATATATATATATATATATATATATATATATATATATATATATATATACTTCACAGAGAGTTTCTTCGGTGTATCATGACTCTACATTGTGACTAGACGAAGCAAATATTTCAAGCAGAGATTAAAAGCCGAAGATTTCAAATCGACTTTATCGAGATTCCAATTCATATTTCGAAGCCAATGGTTATCTCCGGTGTGTTTCAAACTAAGATTAAACATCAGACTATTTGAACAGCAGACATATAACTTACTCTTATGTTATCACATTTGTCAGGAATGTAAAGTTAATTATAATGTGCTTGTATTTGTTTTCATTATCGATTACCAAAAATGCTCAGAATGCTTACGACAAATGACATTTATGATATTATTGGGTCTTTTTCTTCTCTGATCGAAGCTGTCGAGTAACTTAAGATGGTGTCTCTTTATTCTCTTCTTTTTGTCAGTACTCGTGGTTGTGGAGTGAGGTATGAAATATCTTTCAATCGTAGGTTCATCCCTGTTCTTTCTGAGATTCTCATCGATGGCTCAGCTCATGAGGAGAAATCGACTCTGAAACCTCTTGGTCTTTCTTTCCCGTCAAATCTTTCCTGAAGAGCATATATTAGATCCATTGCTATTTCTGCTTCGCATAAACACGGTTCTCTATATCGCTACAAACACTCTCTCACACCTGAGACTATTCTCTATCTCTACAAATCTACTGTCAGACCATGTACGGAGTACTGTTGTCATGTTTGGACTAGTGAATATCTATCTTGTTTAAGGGTCCTTGACAAGGTCCACAAAATTAGATGTAATTTGATTGGCCCCTACTTTTTATTTTTCTCTTCACATTCTCCCTCACAGAAATAATGTTGCAAGGCCCGGTCTCTTCTCTTAATACTATCATTACATGTGACCCTCAGAATTGTGTTATCTATTCCCTCCTTCTTATGTTCCAGCTCGTTTGACTCGTTTGTCTAGTGGTCTCCATAAATTGGCTGTTTTGATATCTCATTGTGATAAAGCATTCGATTTCAGTTCTATTTCCTAATAAATGCAGACTGTAGAACTATCTTACTGCTGACTGTTATCCTCATACTTATAGCCCTGGTATGTTCAAGACTAAGGTCAATAGGTATCTCCTGTTTTTGTGATAATCATATTTTCTTCTTGTTAGCTATTTACATTATGTGGTTTCATGCCTTGTTTGGTCCGATTTCCCTGAAAGACAAAAAATGGTAACTGTTATCTCAACAAAATAATTAATATTTTATATGTGTTTTACTTTATATATAATCAGAAGCATTTCAGGTATTTGGTTATGTTTCATTAGTTTTATTTTTGTTTTGTTATGTAAAACCCACTCATTCTTTTATATTTATTTTGTTTCACTTGAGAGGTTTCATTCACCAAAGTTACTCACTATGTTCTGGAAATGTGAAAGCGGAATCTAAGCAGCATATAATGATAATAATTTCAGTTACAATATTGTAAACGTGATGCTGTGTAATAAATGGAGTATTCCTATTGAACTCAGAGGATGGCATTAACATTAGAGTTTATAAAATAATGAAACAAAGTAAAATAGTTAAGGATCAGTTAAAGTTCTTGAAAATCGAAGTAAAGTATTGTTAATTTATTGTTAATTTATTGTAAAATGTGCAAATCTAGCGAAGTGTTTGATTATTGAAAATTCAGTATAAAAAGTAATTTGGAGTCGAGTTGGCTTAGAAATTAGTTATCAAAAATGGAAATGGAATATCATTGGCGACGTGTTCTTTAAGTTCATGCATATATATATATTTATATATATACAATAATATTTCCATAAATAAATATTAAATATTTAAATACCTAGAGACATCGATGTTTCATGCTAACGCAATCTTCAGTCTAGGAACTAATTCCCAACGGTCGGTGGGCGCGAACCCTGAACACAAATCACCATTAATTCGTAGTCGGAGATCTTACCCGCAGGCCATTGTCAACTAGTTAGTAAATAGAGAAGAACTTTAGCTGTAAATAGCGGAATTCAGCGACTACTTACCAAGCAGATAAGAGTGATCTACGAAACGCTAAAATGGTTAGGAAAGTAAGAATACAGTTTAACATTTGAAGAGAGCCGGTATGTATGTAAAACAGAACATCGTAAAGGTAACACAAAAGGAGGATTTCTTTGCTCCTCTTCGTATCCTTTGTATGCGTCTTCATACGAAGATAGAAAAGTTATATTTATGTAATTGCCTGTCTTAATTCATCTTTCACTGACGAGAAGGTGCTTTAATATTTTATTTCATTCTAGTCTATCCCGAACCCTATGTTTACTCGATTCATCCTTGGCTTCACAAATCAGAAAACATTTTTTCCGAGAACCGAACATCAACAGAATCTACTATTTTGACCCAGTATCCTAAGAAAGAGTCGCTTACAACAGTTTGTGTTATTTCCACAATTCAGCATATATTGAATCAATTGTAGCATCGAAAAGGAATCTTACACAATTCTGTTATCAAATGGAATCTATTATGTCTTGAGAACTTTGTGCATCTGCTTTGTTACAAATCGTAAAATCTTTCTTTATCCCCCTTCTGTATTTTCAAATGTAATGTCAAATGAAATCGTAATGATTATACACTTGCATTTCGCATACGTAAACGCATTTAATGACCCTCTATATTTCTAACTATCACTCTATTTATCATATATAGAGAAAACGGTGGGCTAGTGTGGACGTCGGGTTTGTTGAAAGGTTGATGTTTTAGTTTAAATGGAATAACTGATTAGGAGTTAGCTGCTATGTGTGGGTCGATGTTATAATCGTTCACTAGGGACCTCCGAATGACATCATACAATATATGTAACACGATGTAACGTTAATATAGGTGTATATTATCATTATATTTTATTTACGATTCAAAACAGAAACCTAAAAGAAACTGCAAATAATATTTTAAAAGTTTCTTCAGCATACGAAAATAATGAAAATGAGAAAATAAAATCGTGTTTACATTATCGACGCCTTACAACAACATCCATATGTACTGGTCATTTTAAACGCACATACATACGTGTGTTTAATACATCTAGCTAAAATAAACTAATGGTCAGATGCTCATGTTATTTTCTATACTTATTAACTTTTGGATTAATTTATATTTAAAATGCCATTTTCGTACAATATAAAAAAGGAAATATGTGTTGTGCGTGACCCCCATATTTCATTTTATAATATTTAAACAATATATATAATAATCGATCAAAATTTGAATATTAATTAATAAATTCGAGATATTTTGTTCATTTATAACTCCTATATGATAATCAAAACGGGTTACTATTATTTAAATTGATAACAAAACATAAAATATTGATATTCGATAAATATAGTGGAGATAAAAGATAAGAGAGATAATCTATTGACTTCCAAATTAGCATAACTATTTTTTAAACTATTAGAAATTAATTAATGTAGTATTCATTTTAAATTGCATTGGCTTATGTTTGCTATCTATATACAATAGTTTCGTCTATATTAGCAGTAATTAATTAAACTTATTTAATAAATAAATCGGAAAAATAACTCAAACAACTTAAGTTTTAACTCCATGTGCCGTAGGTTGTGCCTTGCTACAAGCAAGACAGAAGCGAGAAAAGAAAAAAGGAGTGGGAGGAAAAGTGGGGTTGTCTCTGTGTGTCTCTCTGTCCCTTTTTCTCGTCTTTTTGCAGTTTTTACATTTTCTGTGAAAAATAAATAAATAACTTTTTGTATACATTCCGTGAATGTCTAATTCATAAATTTTAACAACAATTTTATATGGTTAATGTTTATAAAGCCCTTTTCAGTATTCTCATTGACAAATAAAAACAAAAGTTTTGTAGCACTGTGATATGTCCAGATTACGAAAATAAATACCGTTTCATATTTTGGTATAATTGTAGATTAACATCATCTACTAAATGCCCCTCCCCCTCAAAAATATTCTTCCTTTTTTAACTTTATTAAAAGAAGAAAAACAACAAAAGAAAAAACAATTATTTTATGATTTAAAATGGGAAAAATGTTCGTATATAAATTTAGTTTTTCGGGACAGTTCACTAACTTTTTTTCTTATAGGAGCTAAATCCGCTGCATTTTTAGGACATTACGTGTAGTTCTATGACCCTGTCACTCGGAGTTAGTGTTAGTGGCAAACAAATGTTGTTAAGTCCACGAAAAAATACAATGGCCCGGAAATGTGAGAACATTTTATGTTAAATATATATAAAACTGATCCCTCACTCCGAATTCAAAATACTTTTTTTTGCTTTCCGTTTTATATGTTGTGAACACATAATTCTTTAAAAAGTCGAATTTCATTTTTTCGAGATGGTGGGGTATTAATGGAGGGTGTTAATCTGCAAATTTACCCATATTTCATACTTTTTGAATTTATACATTTTTTTTACTATACATCCCTTTTTTATTTTCATTTTAAGTAATTGATTTGTTTTGTGTTTACCTTTATGGTGAAAATTAAATAAATGACAATAAAATGATGTAACTAATTAAATATCTTATTTGTATGGCATAAATACAAATATTGAAAGTTTGGATATTTTGTAGATTAACACTCCCACACTACACTATCCACCCCGATAAAATGAAATTCTACTATTTCAGGCAATTACATTTGAATACCCTTAAAACCTGGCCAAAAGAGAAGCAACACAATTATATCAGAATTTAGAATAGGGGTCAGTTTCGCATATACATTTAACATAAAATAATCCTCTATTTCCATGCCATTCTTTGTAGGGTTTTATGGCAGTTTACTATTTTCTTTTCTATTGCAGATGAATTCTGTGCGTTATTTATTTTCCAGGGAGGGGGAACGTTTGTGGCGATTGCATGTGGCTTTACGATCTTGCCAGTCAAACTTAAGGTCAGTGCTAAAAACATATTAAACTGCCTTAACAATTTAAAATGACTCTAAAAAGAATCTCATGTTTAAGGGTGAATAATTAAGCTGATGTTAATCTACACATTTACCACAGTTTATTTAAATTATAGAATTCTCTGAGTAAAATCATGTTTTTACTTAAGTAATTTCTACCCGGGGAATGGGTAGGTTTTGCTAGTATTATATAGCATTGAAGAGTTTAAATAAAGGTATATTATATCGAAAACATGGCAACAACATGCTCATGTAGGTCTATTAACAGACCAACAAGTTCGGTAATTTAATCTTTAAATAAACTATTTGCCGTTAAAACAACGTCCTATTTATTTTACTTCATTTTAGGGAGATTTGAAAACACAATTAATAAAAACATTTGAACTTCGAACGTACAGATTTCTTAAAGTACACATACAACTGTGACATCATAGGAGTCTATCATTGGTTTTTAAGGTCCCTATCGTTCACATATATTAATATCAAGTCACTATTTAGTTGTCTCCTTATGAAGGTGGAATAATACATATTTTCGGAAACAGCACCCTCAAAGATTGGGCTCTAGATTTGTACACAATCAAAAATTGCCTCAGCGTAGAACGATTTCTATTCCACTGACAATGGCAAAACTTAGGTAATGTAGGATCAGAACAGATACTACATTTATATTAATGAAAACAGGAAAATATTCTATGTTCAATTTACAGAGCTTCTCTTGTAGTGAAACTACGTGTTTGCGTAAAAACATGCCGTATTAAATGAATTGTTTTGTATTATGAATAAAAGCAGGAATATGAAATATTTATAGAGACAAAAACGATTATTCGAGCCACTATCCATGTATAGGGACTAATTTAAGTGAATGTCCGCATAACCGCTCGCTAACCGAGTGAAACTATTTAAATACCGAAAGAATGTCAAAATAACTAATCTATCGCTTCCTTCACACCCATCCGTTTTATTTGAATTATTTTTCATCATATTCCATCGAGGTTCTGTCACCGGCATGAACAAATAATTTACTAAACAATGAAGCATCATGATTTAAGTATTTATTTTATGTAGAGCTGTGGTTCTCTTATAAGGTACGCGTTTCTGTGTATGCCTACTATCTTATTAACTACGAAACTGAAAACAATCAAATAAGTTAATAATAACCACTATGTGTGATATTTACCTCCGCGAAAACGTCTGTCTACTGAAACTAAAGCCATTATTTGATTGACACAATCTTTGTGTGCTTCGCAGCTGACAAGGCTGCTACCGGATCCAGCACGACACCATCACTAGTAAGGACAACTTCACAGTTTCGCCCCCTATTCATCGACTCCGTTTCTATAATGGTGTGGCCCCTCCATCGGGAAGTGGTTATGTACCACTGGTGCAATCGTCCATAAATACTATCAAACCAAATACACCTTTAAAATTTCACTATCAACTGATTTATGATGGAATTTCATTGTGACGTAATACTAACTGAGATCATGACACTGCACTGCATGTGACGTCAGCACTATCCCCTTCAAATCTCTTCTTTCACCGTCCAGTATTCACCTCTCCTTCCAGTTCGAATCATCTCTCTTCAGTCATATCCAATAATATACCTTTTTCTAGTATGTTCTGGAGATTTTTAATCAGTTTTCTCAATGTTTTGTTTTTATAGTAAAAGCTCTTGCCGTAATGGCCAAATTATGGAATTCGACCATCCATCTTATATCTTGACACTCATGTACTATTGTAAATTAGATTCTCACCCCCTGATCTCACCAAATGAACTCGTCAGTCAGTCATTCTGCCTTTAGACCTGAAGACTATTAATTGCCTATCCTCAAACTGCGGTTGCTTAATAATAATAAAAGCATTTCTTTTCAGTTTTATCCATAACTTTAGTGTAGTGCGCTATCAAAAACAACTTACTATCGCCTGACTACGACCGGCTTCAACTATTTCTTGAGATGCCACCTCCTCTGGATTTGAAGCCACATACAAATTCCTGGAATATTATTTTATGATAGCAAATGCACCCAGAAATTCTTAGAGAAAATACTGGTACCAAACGGCATTAAATAATTTCCATAATATATTTCGGTACAAGACTTCTTTCAGATGCAAAACATCAATTCGAAAGATGTTATTCTGGTAACAGTTGACACAGAAAAAGAATATGTAGTAGAAACAGATGCTAGTTACATTTGTATACCGACTACCCTTTATCAAAACAACCGTCTTGTTGCATTCCATTCTAGAACACTGTGAAATTAAACATCATGCTGTTAAAAAACAGGAATCCGCCATTGCCGAAGCTCTACGAAAGTGGCTCAACTTCCTTCTTAGCAAGTGCGTTACTGTAATTATAGACCAAACGAATATAAGCTTCATGTTTGATAACATTAGCAAATCAAAAATTAAAAACGACAAAATATAATATGCCGTCTGTGCATTGAACTGTTACAATTGCAGTTTAGCATCGTCTACCGTCCTAACAAGGGGCTGAAACTGTTGCTGAAACGTTTTCCCAGATATCTGCAGTCGCTCATTCTTTGCAAAATCTCTTGGATTACACAATTTTTTCATTGAACAAGGGACATAAATCTTCCTTTATCACCGCCCAAATAAGAGGCGTAATTCATTCGTGGTCGTATTTACAGTATCTAAAACCCAAATTTATTACAGATTACAAGAGGAATCCCATAAAAGATACCAAGGCGAAGGTTACCCTTAAATGCCCCAAATAAACATGTTTAAAATCGTGTCTGTGCACATATCTCTGTGCATAGACTCGCCCGAATTAACAAAAACAAATGAACTCAGTTTGACACAATGAAATGCATTTCTCTGAATGTATCATATTTGCCGTGTTGATCCACTCCAAGTGCATAAAAATGCAGATTTTACCTTCAATAAATCATTTGAGCCAATATCCACGATAGATATTACATGTTTATTGCGCCAGTTTCCCTCGACCTTTGTCGAGCTTTGGGATAGCCCGCAAATGCATTTCTCAACACGCGCACACACAGTCATAATCATATTAACTCTCACACACACCCATACGCACACACAACGCATTAAATATTTCATACTGTTGTCTATACATCGAAATCAATTGTATAATCTCATTCATTTTAATTCCGTAAACATTTCTTATTGAATTTTCTAAAATGACAAAAAATGAGCATTGGCTCTTATAAATAACTTTTAATGCCCCCCTTGTTCTACAAGAGCTCTCAAAATATGAACAAACATTCTGTTGACTTATCTATGTAAACTTTCATTTTTAACATATATAACTTTTGTGAACTTTTTTCGTTCATTATTTTATTTGTGCTTAGCATGTAACATTTATCTCGCTATTTCACACTCGAATATTACCTTAAACCGTTTTCCTAATAATGTTCCCCTTTAACTGGCTATCGCAAAAGTTCTCACCCTAACACAAGAATCCTAAAAATGTTTCTTTCTACGTCCATACATGGTGACAAATACCAACTTTAGATAATCGACGAATACTCCAGTATTCCCATTGGATCCTTATGTACATATATGATAAGCAAAACTGTCACTCAATCTCTGAACAAACTATTTGCGATATTTGACATGCCTGATATGATTTACACAGATACAGCAGGTGACTTTCTCCCAGAAGAAACTACTGACTAACTGTGCGGAAAACTTCGAATACGAGTAGATACCGCCTTGAAGGCAATGGACAAATTGATAAACTAAATAACATACTATGCATGGCTATACAAGTAAGTTTTCATTCTCGCAATATGATGCTATCTTGTTGGAAAAATATCCTATCTTGTGTTTTACACCTTCTTCGATCGTTTCTCTGCAATGCTACGAATGTGACCCCTCACAATAGAATATTTAAGTACAGCCGTTAATCCCCTTTCTGATATTTCGATTTCTGCTATGGGCAAAATAAGGCCAAGTATATGGCAGAAATCATATCAGGTCGAGTAATTATTACCCCTCGGTTTTACCGGATACTTTACTGAAAATGGATCCTTAATATAACTATGTACGCTTATCCTCAGTCATCGAAACTACCGTCAACGTACGAGATTTCGTTCCCAAATCCATTGAATACTATTAACCAAGTTAATGTTTGTGTGGTACCTAGTGATACAAAAATCCAAAAATATTAGAAGAGACACACGAAACTTTCTGAACCGAAAGAACCATTGTAGAGAACAAGTTTAAAGTCAAGTTTCGGTCGAGCCACTACGAAGATCTTGCAGAATACAAAATAAAATATCCTGATAAAGGAGTTGTTGGACACTATATACTAAAATAAATCCGGAAAACATAAAGATTTTATTCTCGAGTAAGACACTACTATTTTCAACTCGGCAGTCTCCCTGGCGAAAAATATTTAGTTGCCTACCATCCACACAGTTGTTGTAATATTCATTTGCGATTAAACTTTTACCAACGCTATACTGGAATATTTTTCATCTGAAACATATGTTTCCTGTCGATCTATTTATAATGTCTGTAATAAAAATACCTAACAGAATCTGGACTGCTGCACAAACCACTAGTCTCTCCTTTTAGACAGGATCCTAAAAAAGCTTTTAATCACATAGGTCCCACACTGTCTACCAAGCTCTAGCCTCCGTCCCATTACCGTAACGGTTCAACCCTGTGCTTATTTTATAATTTTTTCAATAGAATTTGCTCTGCCGAACTTACTGCACAAGTGCCCCCTAACGTAAATACCTTCGACAAACCTGACATTTAGCACAAATCCAAACTATTTACATGATGTCTCCGGAGTCGGGAAAGCTTTCTAATCTACCAGCTTCTTGTAGTGAACTGCTTGCTTTCGGAATCCCCTCCCCTGCTGCCTGTTTCGCCAACTGTACAAACATGCAGACATTTAAATAAAATGTGAACAGAAATCTCGCTGTACAATTCCCTGCTTAGCCTACCTCTACAAATCCGACCTCTAATTCGCCGTAGCCCCTTGTGTATCGGTGGTAATTTCCCTTGATATAATATCGTGTGGGTGTGTCTGTTTCACGCCTTTTATGCAACTTTCATGAATACATATTGAATTATGTCATTCCTAAATATTAATAGAATATTATTTTAATGAAAAATATGATAAGTCAAAACGAAAAATATTTCTAAAAAACACGTTTGCAATGCCGAATAATACGGCTAATCAAAAACAAAGAAAAGAAAATGTAATAGAAAATGGAAATAATTTAAGACCAATAAAACGTTAAAAATTAAAAAAATGATGGCATATTATTTGCATTAAATTATGTTGTTGTATAAATCCATGGTTTGCAGATTCAAGCAGTGAGTTAATTAAAGACATGAGAAAAAGGAAATAAACAAAAGTTAAATTATACATGCAAGACCGTTGACTACATTTTGAACCAATTAATAGTGCATAGATTTAGCTTTGAAAAATACGAATATATTAAAAGGAAAAGGCGTTATATAAATGTTGTTTTAGCAAGTCCACTCTCTCTCATATATATGTTAGATCAGCGAAGTTAAGCGGCGTCAAGCCTGGCCAGTACTGAATGGGTCACCATTTGGGAATATCAGGTGCTGTATCTTCGCTCTGATTATTTCCAGTCGCCTTGAACAACTTGCCATTGGAATCAAGCAGTGCCGACTCAGGAGAGGTGTTGTTGAGATTGCGCAACACTTGCAATTACAATTTCATGCGTTGGCAGCACCTGACAGGCCACTCATACGTCGAAATCGACGAGAGAATCTATCATATATATATATATATATATATATATTATCGCAGGCATGAAGGGAAGACGAATTCTATCGTTCATGATTAAAAGTTAATCAAGATGAAAAAATAAAATGCCAGCCGACCAATTTCGCCCTCTCTTACCAAAGGCTGTATCGAGGCATTTAAAAAAAACGAGGGATGTTTAAAAAAACGAGGTGAAAAGAGAGAGTACAGAAAATAAAATAGCGTTATTCATCCTCCATTGTACATATAGTACAATGGTCGATGAATCCTAGAGACTGATAACATCTAGTCCTAATAGACATTCCCTTTGCTTGCAAAGAGAGGAACGTTTTAGACGAACGTGGATCTTCTTCAAGATTTTTGATGGTATAACGAGTGAGCATGACTGAGAATGGTGAAGGAGTCCATGCTAAAATTCCTAGCGCACGGCGGGTTTTTAAGTAAATGGTGTGTAATGGAAGATCCGTATGTGTTTTTTTTAAACGTCCGTTGACCGTTTTTTTAATCCTTTCATACTTGCGATAATAAAATGGTGTACTCCCCAAAAAATCATGTAATATATATATATATATATATATATATATATATATATATATATATATATATATATATATATATATATATATATTACATTTTAAGATATTTCACTCTTAACAAGAGATGTAAGGGGATACTGAGAATTAGGGAGTAGGTTTTGGGTGTCATCCTAAATTATGAGCTGTGCATCGAGATGTCTGTTTATATTAGTTTTAAACCTCTGCATGTCGATACACTCACGGAAACATGGACAGGGAGCAAGTTCCAGAGGCCGGCAGAACGAAGGAAGGGGCTGCCTGAGTAGAAGCCTCTCCGGCATCTGGGGACCTCCACAGTGAATGGATGGGATTTGGCAGATTGTCGAATTGGTCTACTGTATTTTCGTCGAAAGGGCACTAGAGCAGCTAGTTCATCAGAACACAATCAATTAAAGTATTTGTAAAACCAGCACAAGGATGCAACATTGCGTCAATTGGGCAGGGGCTTGAGCTTGGTGGATAGTGAGGGACCTATTAAGTTGGCAACTATTTTTGGGGCCTTGTCTAACAGGGACAAACTATTGGATGATGCACTAGCCCAGATGTGACAACAATACTCCATACATGGGCGGATGGTGGATTTGTAGAGATACAGGATAATGTCAGGTGTAAGGTGGTTACTAGCACGGTAGATGGAGCACACTTACTTTGCAGTAGCCTTCGTCATGTATCTAATGTATTTGTTCCAATTCATGTTATTTGTGAATGTTAGGCCCAGTAGTTTTAATGTTGAACTCTCAGGTATGGTGTTATTTTCCATGGCAATCGGTGGTTTGAGAGGTTTCTTGTAGGTATTGAAGGAAAGTGCATTGTCCTTGTGGCATTGAAAGTTACCATCCATTCAGACCCCAATCCACTACAGACTGGAAGTCATTTTCTAAATATTCAGCCATTGCCTCGGATATGTACGCGTGTGTTTTTCCCACATGACTAGAGTAGAGCTGTGTGTCGTCAGCAAACATATCTATCTCAGACTCGATGTCATCAAGGAGGTCGTTTATGAAAATCAAGAACAATAAAGGTCCAAAAGTTGGATCCTTGGGATACTCTTACATTTATGTCATATTGATTAGATGAACGACCATCAAGGACAATCTGCATCTTTCTTTTAGTTGGGAAGGATCTAATTATATTAACTATTAGTCCAGTAATACCATATAAGTAAATATTTAGAAGGAGCCACTTATTACATACCTTTTCAAAAGCCTTGGATATATCAAGCGCTACTGACCTAGCTTCACCTGCCTTGTCCAGTGTATGATATATGCATTCAGATATGACCGTTAATATATTCCGAGTAGATTGTGATTGTCTAAATCTATACTGGCGGTCAGAAAAACGTTTAGCATTATCTAGGTGCCGGACTATCGCTAGATTGATTAAGAGTTCAAAGATTTTAGCAAAAATCGGGAGTAGACTGATTGAGCAGTAGTTCAGAATTATAGAAGACTGGTACCACAGAGGGAATTTTCCAGCTATCAGGGAAGCTAGATTCAGCAAGGCATTTGTTGTAGAGTTTGGACAGGGGCCAGTTCTGCAGAGCATTCCTTAATAACTATTACCGGTATAAGATCAGGCCCACAAGCTTTGGAGGTGTCGATGTTTTTTTATGACCTGAGATGGGGTAATGGCCAGGTTTTCAAGTGTGACTTCAGTCTGTAATAGGAATTTAGGAAAATGGTGATTTGCTGAGTCCAAAGTAGAGTTTAAGGCGAAACACTGAGAAAGTAGTTCTGCTTTATCAGCTGCCGTGCAAACGACATCATTGTGGTTTGATAGCGGGGGAATCGATATTGTCCATTGTTCACCACACTATTATAGATTTTCCAGAAATTGCGGGTGCTTAGTTTCTCTGACTGAATACGTGTTCTGGTTATCTCTGTATACCTTCTCTTTGCTTCACCTATCACTGTCTTACGATTATTTATTGATTCTATGGATTTTTATCGATTCGCAGTTGACCTATGGCGGAGGGCACTCTCGTAATGATTGCTGCTTCACAGCAATGCCAGTAGCACATTTCAAGGTTAACCATTAAGCGGGTTGTGATTAGCTGAAGAATGTTCGCATGGAAACATAATCTTCAATGTCAGCTTTGACCCATTCGGTTGCACACTGATCAGCAGGGAGTGAGAAGGTTTCAGTTCTTTGGGCTTTGCTGATGTGATCTCTGATGTACTCAAAATTAGCCTGCTCGTAGTATCCCGTTGTTTTGAGCAACGGTCCTCAGTTTTTGAACGAGTTTTTAGGATGATAGCAATCATAACCACTACATGATCAGTGTTTCTGAGCGGGCTATCGGCTTAAGTCACACAAGGCTCGGGAAGTGAGGTGAAGAACAGGTTGAGAAGTGAGGCTTGCTGATCTACTCAATCAGGGAGGCGGGTCGGGAAAGCGGGAGTATGTGAGAGGGTGTAGGCTAAGGAAAAATAATACGTAGAGTTACCGGATGCGCCAGTAAGGCTGGAGAATCGCAGCCAGTCACGGTGGTGTGCATTAAAATCCCTAAATACATGTAATTGGGCATTCGAGTCTACCGAGAGTGCCCTATCTATGCTTTCAGAAACAGAGTTTAGCAGGGTACAGTCCTGGGTCGAAGCCGAACGGAATAAGTAGTATACGTAACTAATGCTGTGATGTAAAGTCAATCTAAAGCACACGTAGAATTGGTCATCTGATTCTAACCTATGTTATTTAGTCGAGGTGAGAGTGTTCTGAACATGTACCGTGCATATGTTTGGCAGAGTCTTTACGGTTGAGAGGGAGGTAGTCAGTCATGTCAAAGTGGTGAGAGGAGGTTGACGATGGAGGTTGGTTTCATTTAGTACTAGGATATATTATTGATGGGTAGGGAGAAAAAGATGTTTCATGTCGTCACACATAGAATGCGTTATTGAAGATATGTCAATCAAAACAGTTCAAATGATACTTTGCCTAGTGCCTCCTGAGTCGTTAGTTTCCAAATATGATGATAATGTAATGTATTGATTAAAAAACACACACTCTCTACGAAAATGTATTATCAACAGTTTTGTCTTTTACAACGTAATATGTTTTTATTAACCCACAATGAAGCAGTTCGATCATATATTTGAAACCTACGCTGTTACTGTCACATATGGGTGATTAAAATGTCATGTCATGCGATTATATGAAACTAACTACAAAAATATTAAAGAATTACACATTGATTTTTTTGCAATATTTTTCCATATTTATGAATGCGCACGTCAAAGTTGCTAGAGATGAAAAAAATCGCGCATAGATTCTGATACATTTCATCCAAAGTCCGTCTTGATATCGCACGGATCGATTCCAACCAAAACAAGTCGCTAATAAATGCTAATGTATAAAACATTTTTCTCTTTGATGAAGATGTGTATCGTCGAAAAACAGTACAAATTTCATTGTATGGCTTTTTAATGTAATATATATTTAATAATTCGAATGGCTAGCTTATTAACACTAAAACTCCCTAATCTTTTATATATATACATAAACTATACTAAGCCACTTTAAGAAATTAATATTCAGCACTCTCGGGAATGTTAAAAATAGACTGTAAAAAAGCTATAATGCAAAGTTCCGAATACGTTCGTCGAACACTCTCGACTAGTCTTCTATCTGTGCCCGCTTCTAGGTACATATAGATCTTAAGTTTCCTTAATTACGTGACAGTTTCCGTTGGCCGAGTAGATAGTGCGACTGCTTGCAGATTTTAGGCTGACTCTGTGAACCGGGTTTGCGCCTCCCGACCGTCTTAAATTATTACTTTTCTGCACTGATGAGAGGAATAAGCTTGAAACGCAAGTGTCTGTAGATATTAATACTTTTATATTTATGTATAAATATTATATTTATTTATAATGATTATATATATATATATATATATATATATATATATATATATATATATATATAAATATATATGTATAATACCGATTTAAATGTTTCCAATCTAGTTTCAGACATAAAAAAAATGTCTAAGATTCACACGCGTTTCGGAAAAGTTAAAATTAACCATAAAAAAACCTAAAATTCGAAATATTTTTTGTAAATATTTAAATTAATTGTTGCATAATTTACAGAATACTTTTTCTACTCAATTTTATTAATAACAAAAACGGGGGATGGCTGTGGTAAAGTGGATACATACATTGTGATATACGCCTTTTGCGTTCGAAATTCGAACACATTCGAGCCTATAACTACAATTTAATTACGGAAGTTGTCAGCCTACATGTAGACGCTGTGGGAAAACTGCAGCAACCATCGCAAATCAAAAAAATCGATCGAGTGAATAGTCATATTATACCGGGTCATACGAATTTACGTTTTTGAACACAAAAACAATTTATATAGTAGATAGTATTACGAATTTTAGAGTATATAATATAATATAAAATATATCTTCTTATAATGTTTTATGTACATACATGAAATGTATATATATATATATATATATATATATATATATATATATATACATATATATATATATATACATATATATATATATTTGTATATATATATATATATATATATATATATATATATATATATATATAGTCTCGGAAGTTTCTCAACCATTAAAACTATATAAAAAAAAAAAATTAAAAAAAACTTATAGTCTCAAGTCTTCCAGTGGAAAATCACTCATGTAAGTCAATTTATTTTTTACAGTTATTATGTTAGTTAGTTTCTAACACTATTTTAAGGGATCATCAGTTGTTTACCATGAAAAACTGTTTCGGGAATTTAAAAACAAGACAGTATTTAATTTCATGGCTTCCCAGCAGAGTTGATCAGACCCCACTTCCCTTAAAAGACAAAAACATAAACGTTCCTTATACTAAATCTACGTTTTGTTCCATATAAATGTTTTGCTAACATATATTAGTTATTTAAGACATCAAAAAAAAAAAAAAAAATAAAAAATAATTTTTTTTTACCTGCGCTGTTCGTCTGTCTAATAAAATTTATCCGTTACTCACAAAAATGTTGTTGCATTTTAAAGTGTTTGGACGAATCCATGACACTATTATTTAAGTGATTAATGTATTATTTTTGTTTTATATTATAAATATAAAAAAAACATCAACACATCAAAAAATAAAAGATAAATAAATAAATATGTATATACATATATATATATATATACATATTACATACACACATACATATATATACCTTTAGTTCCTATTTTTCTCCCTCGTCCTACTTTGTTGTCCATCTCCCCGTTGTTGTCAGCCGCAAATAAATATTAATCTTCCTTGTTCACTATAGTTTTTCTAATCTGCGTTCACAACTGTCGGCTTTTTTCTTTTCTCATTGTTTCAAATCTGCGTCTGTAAGTTAACCGTTAATTTGTTCTCTTTTTCTTCTTCTTATTTACCAACTCCCGGTGTTTAAAAATCAGCGTTCATAGTTATGAACGGTTTTCTTCTTCTTCTTCTTCTTCTTCTTCTTCTTCTTCTTCTTCTTCTTCTTCTTCTTCTTTTTTAACATTTCTTTCTTTCTTTCTACTGTATTTTTATTGTTTTTCTTATTATAATTAGCAGATGTGTTATATATACGTTTATTCATATTATATAATTTTTATTTATATATACTATGATTTGTTCTATCAGTTTATTTTGATTAATTTGATAAGATTTAAAAGCATCATGATGGCGAGTAATTGCCTTATTTAATTGTCCAAATATTTTATTTTGATCGCCACCTTGGTTAATCATTCTTATTATTAGATCAGAAATTGGGGGCATGAAATCTACTAATTTTAAGGTAACACGAGCAATTCTCAGAAATTCAGACATAATACTCCCGTAAAATATATACACAGGGCTAGGACTATTTTTATATGGCATTCGCACGATACGAAAAGGGAATGAATTTCTTTTATCAAACAGTTTATAGATAAATATTTTATCTTCAATTTTTATATCCAAATCAAGAAAAGTAGCTTGTGTTCCCTTATGTTCACAGTTTAATTTTAACTCTTTAGGATATATTAAATGTTTAGTATTTGCAAACTCTTCGCTATCATTAATGCAAACAAGGTCGTCAATATATCGCCTACATCCATGATAAGTATACGCTCTAGATATATCATTTTTTATTAGTGATGACATATATATATATTCCAGTCTATGTAAATATAGATCTGCCCAAAATGGAGACGGATCCAAACCCATTGGAATACCTATTGTTTGGATCAATAATTTATTCCCTATTTGAAAGTAACTCTCTTTTATAAGGTGACTTATAAGCATTATCAGACCAGTTTTGGATATACTCGTCTTACCATTTTTATTTTTACACCAAAAGGCTTTAGATTTTGCAAAGTCTATGTATTTATCTTTTCCTCCTGCAAAAGCTAAATCTACAGTATTACCTAATTCTTTAATAAGTTCTTTATGGGGTATTTTTGTATATAATGTACTAAAATCGTATGTCGAGATTGATTTAGCCTGTTTACGAGAATTAATACGATCTAATTTTTCTTTTACTAGATCGGAATTATTTACCACCCAAAATAGGTTTATATTACTATAGAATTTACTTTTTTTATGGAAATTATTTATTTGGTTTATAATTAATTTAAAGATTTTAGACACAGCCTTACTTAAAGGTTTAGTGATGCACATTTTTGAGGCAACAATGAAACGGGCGCCAACTGATGTTTTATGCATTTTAGGTATCCAATACATAGATGGAAGTTTTTTGTATTTTTCTTCTAATTTTAATCCTAATTTTTCACAAATAACAGTATTGTTTATAATAATGTTATCGCTTTTATTATTACTTAATTTATAAGTATCTGAAACTTCACCTATTATTCCTACTTCTAGCAATAAGCGTTGTATATAATACTTTTTACAGATAAAAGCTATGTTATTTGTCGCCTTATCAATAGGAACTATTACAAACCTATTTTGAAGCATTTCAAGCTCCGTCGTTATTTGTAGATTTCTAAGGAGGGGATTCGTTCTTTTAGGGTGTTTAAATTCTTTTAAACGTTCTACTTTTTTATTTACGAATCTAAGTACATTATTTTTCCATGCGTCAAATGTAGAGTGTAATAGTTTATGTTTTTTAGACATGGATGCAGTGAAATAATCTAACGCTTTATTTATTTCCTTAACACATTTCGCATAATTTAAACATTTAGGTTCTCTATAGTTTGGGCCTTTACTTAAGAGTTTTCTTAATTTAGAATTTTTAACTATCGCTAGATTACCGGTAATTATATGCCCTATGTCAGTATTACATAAAGGGGAGGATTCACATTCACATGATGGTATATACATTTCATCATTATCATTAATATTTAAATTCTCTACAGTTTGTTTATAGTTAAAAACCTTATTCCGGATAGTTTGCCCTAGTTTATATGTTACTATTGGTTTCTGTTCCTCTTTTTTAAGTTCATTGGGCAGTGACTGAATGATTTCTGGATTATTAAATATTTTAGGCAGATTTATATCATCAAATCCTTTATTTTCATATAGGACTACACAAACATTTCGAGGTTTATTTTTTATACACTCAGCAGGTGGCTTGTATAATTTTGTATCGATTATATCCATGATATACTCATACCATTGAGGAAGTTCTTCTATCCTATATATCATATCCGGGTTTAATAATATCTTAGATGCTATGTCTTTTAATACCTTTTTCTTGGTTTTATTAAGAAGTTTTCTAATGTAATTAAAAGACTCGGAAATATTATTCATGATAATCTCTTTAGTTTTCTTAAAAAATTATTCGCATGAAACGGCAGATTCTCTATTGTTCCTATTTACATGTGTTCTATCTCTAGTACCGTAGCGAGGCAAAGCTGGATACAATCGCCCTACATTTTCTGATTCGTCTTGTAAATTATCTTTTTTTATTTTTACATTTAGACCATATGGATAAATTACTCGCATTTTCTTAATTATTTCATCTTCTTTATTTAGACGCATTTTAAGCGTATTATTATCTACCTTACCAGAACTATCATATCCATTATCTGTAAATTTTTCAATAATCTGTATTGAAAAAGACGATTTTCCACAGGTTTTTTCTTTAAAGTGGTTTACTACATGGACACAGCCTTTATTACTAGTTCTATGCAAATTCATCCGTCTATTTAAAGGTAGTACTGTTTCGCCTACATATTGTAAATTACAATTTTTACAAGATAATAAGTAAACTAAATTTTGTGACCTACACGACAAATCTTCCCCCGAATATATATATATATATAAGAAAGGAAGGATTAGATTAATTCAACGTTATGGGAAATGCAAAAGGAAAATCCAAATTTTTTTATATATTCACTAACGTTTCGTCTTTATTGTAAGACTTCCTCATGATGATAATTAAAGAAAGATGTCATGCAAGTACATCGAAGTTTAGGGTGTTCATGGTGGAGAGATAAAGAAATGTAGTAGCCGTGGCTACTATCAACGCCAGAGTCGAGGCTATGAAAAGTCGATGGTCGTGAAATAATCAAATGAATATGGAAAGCTTTGAGTAAGTACGATTGAAGCAGCTATGAAATAGGAGGAGTGAGAATATAATTGAAATGGTCTTAAGTTGGGAGAGGTAAAATGGGGCTGGTATTTCTTGGGGGTGATGTGTGGCATGGATTTTGAGAGGCTGCGGGAAAGAGGTGGGAGAAGGAACACTGTGTGTTTAGCATGTAGGTAGTGTTATAATTGTAGAAAAAAGATTTGAAGAAGTGAAGATGACTTTTAAAATAGGGGGTAAGAATATAATGTCAAAAGGGTGGGAGAGTTGAAAGGGGAGGTGAGATTTCAAGAACATCGTGTGGTTCGTGTAGAATTATGAACATCATGACCACCAAGTTCACTTGATCTTATCCCACTGGATTTCTATGTTGAAGGCATGCTGAAGGCCCGCGTATTCCATCAATTTCGACCTGACAATCTTAATGAGCTCGATGATTACATCATTTCAGAGATAAATAAAGTTTCTAGTGAGTAACTTGGGTTAGTGTTAGGGTTAGAGTTAGGGTTAAGGTTAGAATAATTTTGTGAAAAAAGGCGGTATAATTGAACACGTGTTGTAATGTTACAAACTCCATTAACTCTGCGTCTTTTGATGACATTGTGTTTACATTAAATATGAATTAATATACATTTAATAAAGACTTGATCATTTGTGTGCACTTTGACTCACCCTGTATGTATTATATAATAGAATAGGACGGGGAAAAATAAATTCCTTGAACAGAACACTTTTGCCTAACTTTTATATTCTCTTACGACGATCAAATTAAAGATATAATCCTATTTAACCTCATGTCTAGAATTCTTATTTCCATTTTGATCAGGGTCCATTACATTATTTAGATTCTAAAAAATGGATTTAATTCAAGGCTTAAGATTGAGGGGTCTTAAGAAGAAATTAAAATTCAAGGCATTTAACTTAATTGTGAATCTAATTTAATACAAATATTAAATATTTGAAATTTCAAAGTCCCAAGAAACTGAAATTTAGGGATTATTTTTTGTTAAAATGAAAAACTTCCATTTTGCTCCCTTTGCATAAAATTAAATAACACTAAATATAGGCCACATTCCTAATCCTTAAACTTAGCAGCTGTGTTCCAAAATTTATGATGATCGTTTCATCAATTTAGCAGCCCATTTTATAATCAGATATATATATATATATATATATATATATATATTTGTGGCTGGACAATTGAAATATTTTCCCGGTTTCGATACAATTACCGATTCTGTGCTAAATTCCCCATTCCGATATAATTGCAGATACCGATAACGATTCTTTTTAATTTCTCAATATGTAATTATAGATTTGTTGTTTTTTTAATTTTTTTAATTATGTTAAAAACCTCGTGTAATGTCCGCATATATTTTCGCTAACCTAAAACATACACTTATGGGGGGGGGGCGTATATATAACACGCGTAAGTCTTTCTAAATATGTTCTCATATGTTTTCTTTGTAATTGATTGAGAATAGTGAAGCAACTAAAGATGTATTTCTCTTTTAAAACAAAGTTGAAAAAAATGATATTTAATTTTTCATAAACAATCGAAACTAGTCGACGATTTGTATGCAAAATAGAAGACGGTGTAGGAAGAGAATATTTCCATGTGAAGAATGAGTTTCTAAATAATAATGTTACTATTTAGAAAAAAACATTCTTCACATGAGAAAAACAGGGCGGTGATGCTTTATAAACTATTCTTGACCAAATCAAATCTCTATCAAATAATGTTCATGTTTTACTCTAATTATATGGATGTAGTCGGTTATTCGTACTGTCAACATAACACATATAGTAGATAGATGTGTTTTATTGTATAAAAGAAGATACGGATAATATTAATACTAATTTTACTACTAATTATAATGGCAAATTTGTAGATAAACAGCTTCAGCTAATCCACCCCTATTAACGAGAATTTACTTTTTTAGGGTAGTACGTGTAAGAACTTTTACAAATTGGTGGAATGAAAAACACAAAATATTTTAGGATTAAAAGTGGGAGGTAAGTTTTACATATAAATTTAACGTCAAATAACAAACGAACCAGTCTCTGAGTCGCTGAAAATGTTTATAAAAAGCATTGGAATATCACATACAAACAGGGCCTGCCTCGTAACCAAGTGGTTAGAATCGCCAAATACCAAACAGAGAGTTGTAGGTTCGATCACGGTTTCCGTCGTGAAGAGCTGGGATACATGACTGTATGTAGATGATTGGCTATCAATCATATTTATTTATGAATAATTATTTCAAAGCTCTCGCAAGACAGATCTGTTTAAGTTACGTTGACAACAAGTCGTCATTCTGCGTAATGCATTACTATGTGCTCTGCCTCTCGACTGCTTGCAAGATAGCAGCCGTGTTTTCTATTTAAATGGTAATTTACTTATTATTTCTAGACAATGTGTAGTCGAGCATTGGAACGCGCCTCAACCACTGAGTCACAGATGACTTTCGTATCGGGTTCGAACCGTGTGACCGGCACAGAGTGTCTCTTCCCATTGACAGTTTGGCATGAAACACATGTGTATATGAGTTTATTTTGAAAATAATATTTATTTATAAATAACATATATATATATATATATATATATATATATATATATATATATATATATATATATATATATATATATATAAATATATATATATATAAATATATATATATATATATATATATATATATATATATATATATATATATATATATATATATATATATATATATATATATTCTTGAAGAAAATCTGACCTGTCTTTTTGGAATCAGGAACATCAATCTGCAAAGATGTTTAATATAAAAAAATAAAAAGACATAATATATATTTTTCTCGCGATATTTCTTTGTGTCCTTATATCTCTATTTCCTCTTCCGTAGGGTATATACTACTTCCTCTTCCGTCTCCCGATAGAGAGACGGAAGAGGAAGTAGTATATACCCTATAAAATAAGAACAGGAGTCAAACAATAGATAGTTATAGAGGGTGAGTGTGATTGATCGAAACTTAGTCACAGATGGGTACTTGGTGACGAAATTGAAGATTACGGTCAGTTAGAACAATTAAAATGGAGATTTCCTGAAACATAACTCACTCCCAGAACTGAGAAATATTTAACATTTATTGATGTGACTTAAATATATAGAAATAAGCCCTAGGGAAACGAACGTTTATTTACTCAGCCTTTGTATAATAATAGATACTTAACAAGAGGGGATTGCACGCTACTTACTTCATGAACGAAATATCTATTTCCGATTTCTAAAAGCCCCAATTGCAAAGATATAATTGTTTTCAAGTAAAGATTAAACAAGCCGCGCGTGCGTGGTTCCCCTCTGTATGTGACTCGATGTGGCGAGTGTAAAATGCAATAAATTTGGGCAATTTGTGGAATTTTTTACCCCTCCCCTGAGGTCAAGAATGCTCATTTTATATCCAGAACAATTGCCTCTACATTTTGGCAAAGTTTCAGAATAATTGAATGCATGGATCAAACGTTATGGGAGAAAAGGGTCATTTTTTGCCATTTGGGGGGCTTTTGACCCTGTGGGGGCGCGAACCAGATTTTTTCCAAGGTCAGCGATACTAATTTTCTATTAGGAACAATTGCCTCCTCATTTTGGCCAAGTCACAGAGAAATTGAATGGATGGATGAAAAGTTATGGGGCCAAAAATGTCATTATTTGCGATTTCGGGGCCTTTTGACCCCCTGGGGGGCTAACCAGATTTTTTTCAAATATCGGAGAATGTCACTTTCTAACCTGACCAAAGTTACAACTTCATGCTAAATTTCAGAGAAATTCAATGGAGAAATCCGGACGGACGGACGGACGGACATGCCTGAAAACATAGGTCACTCGATTTTATGAATCGGGGCACCAATAAAATGTAATTATCATTTTATTGTTCTGATCGAGCAATGCAGCTAATACGTTCGTTCGAATGTGCATTGTTTAAATCTACTTGAAATGTTATTAGATAACAACAAACACTTAATATTTGATTCTTACATTTTAAGAGACATCATAAAAATCGGCATCTTAAATACATAAATAACATTAGTAATTTTTTACATATTTATTGGAAAAGTTTGATTTATATTAAAGTAAAAATATTAAATTCCATAAGCAGTTCTTTTGCTTCTAAGATGTTTTATACAGAAATATATATTTATGTAACTTTTATTTATTTATACTTATATAAAAAGTTAAGTGATTGACCATATCCGAAGTCGACCCGAAAACTCTATTTTCATTAGTTATTACACCGTGATGTAGGGGAGGGAGCCACTCTTTCCTCAGGAGTACTTCGCGTACCCTTGCTCTTCATCTTTTAATGCTGATAGGGTATCAAATACAATTTTTCTGTCTTTGTTATGACTTGCCCGAGAATTGAACCCCAGTCTCCCGACCCATTGTGAACGCCGTAACCATTACTTAAAATGTGCCGGTTCAAATATACTTATATAATATCATGTACTATAACACTATAATTGTACTGATATCAGATAATGTAACAAGACTGATAAGATACTACTAAAAACAATTTTTTTTTAGAATTTATTAAAATATGTGAACGCAATTAAAATATTAAAAAACACATTTTCGAAAACCTGACAGAAAAGAAATTATGTTATATAACCTGATTGCAAGCATGAAAGAACCAATACATTTTAAACAGTTTTAGGAATTGACAAACAGTTTCTGTATTCGCTGTGAAATCAGCGTCGAAATAAATAGTTTCTTCTCAACTCGTGATCTTTGTTAGGAATTGGCAGCGACAGATTCTCTCGACGCAATAGCAAACAGAGTGACTGCCAGAGTTGGCTGCCAGTTTGATTGGCCTTGATGGGGAGTTACTATCATTGTTTGAAAAAGCGCTGCTATATTTTATCCTTTATCTTTGCTGATATTAGCAGCAGCAAAACTCAATAGAAATAAAGTATTTTCTTATTCTTACCATTGTCTTACATTGAAGACATTATTTTAGCTTTTAAAACCGATGGAGTTGTCAAGAAATAACCCTTTTTAAACATAGCTTTTAGGGTTGTGTCATAAAATCTAGGGTTTTCTACCCAAATACTGGATTAATGTTTCTGTTAATCAAAAGCATGTGCTTGGCCGACTCGTAAGAAGAAGCGCGTGGTTCTAAAGTATTTAAATATTCATTTTGTGTGATTCAAGTATATGCAAAAGAATGTCTCATAGATACCAACATAGATCTAATCAGCTTTAGTATAATAATAGATGTACGTATATATATATAAATATATATGTATATATAAAGCTAAGTTCATATATATACATATATATGTATATATATATATATATATGTATATATATATGTGTGTATATGTATATATGTATGTATATATATGTATGTATGTATATGTATATATATATGTATATATATGTATGTATATGTATGTATATATATACATATATGTATGTATGTATGTATGTATGTATATATATATATATATATATATATGTATGTATATATATATGTGTGTGTATATATATGTATGTATATGTATGTATATATATGTATATATGTAGGTGGGTATGTATGTGTGTATATATATGTATGTATCTATATGTATGTGTATATATATATATATATATATATATATATATATGTTGTGAGGAACAGCTTCAACATTCTTTTAAATGGGACGAACAGATTGAAGAAAAAACATAAAATAGTAGCAATTGTGTGAGGTGAGTATTGCTAGAAGTTTTTCGGGTTCTACTTTGGTAAATCAACAGATGCTGCCAATAGACCGGTGTCGATGCGCGTGGTGTCTAAGGAACACGTGGCAAAGGATTCCCTA
>OY744520.1:4630000-4745431 GCA_963556195.1 Sepiola atlantica
ACGAACCCCGAGTAGCAAGCTTGTAAAAGAACACGTAATTGAATAAACAAGAAAAAAAACCCAAACAAAAAGTTTTATTTATATTATTTCTAATAAATATAACCTATATAAAAACACTTTCATTTTTTGTATTAATTATTTTTAAAAATCAAGAAAAAATATAAATTGAACCATAACAGACATCCGACATTAACTATGTCATTTTCCGAGTCTAAAACAGGGAGTCGTTTCGAGTAGACTATTTGTATTAAGCCGTAAGTCCATATTGGAAAAAGGGAGTGAATAATATTCACTTTTAACAGTTACCTAAGAAAAATACTACATGTATTTCATATTGATAGAAATGGTTACTGTATGTTATATAAAAAGTCTCACAGAATAGGACAAAAATATTCCATAAAATGTTATATCACATAACGTGCCTTTATTGGATTTTCTCATAACTAATTCAACTTAGATTTCACGCGGTGAAGATTCTCAAGTAATGATAATTAACAATAATTTCAATCGTTTGTAAGGTTTTGCCAATAGCAAGATATTTCTTTGAATGTATTTCAATTAAATTCTTCGTCGAAAACATCCTTAATTCATGTTGTATCTTGTTTGATTATGCATGTTGTTTTCTTCCCGTAGGGATCAATAAAAGCGGGTTTATTTTTTATGAACTAAAACGCAAATTGTTTGGAACATTTGGATCACCTTCTGGCAATAACTATAGGCATCTAATTAATTGAGGAGACCAAATTAACCATTTTTGTGTATCTAAAAAACAAAAGCTACGCTGACATGCAATGATTAATGTGTGGGGTTAGGTTTTGATCGACTTCCGTGCGTAAGCGGTATTATACGGCTTTAAACTTTATGATAGTTCTCCGGAATCCTGGTACACTGAAAACGGATGTGAAGCACACACGTTGTCTCACGGTTTTACTTGACATGATGTTATGAGAAAAACATTAAATTATCAATACAAACTGAGTGAGCATAACTTTAACGAAATCTACGAAATGACAGAGATATTTACAGGAATCATTGATGCAGGAAATATACTATTGAGTTGTACTTTCAGACGTTTCAAGGAGACGGGAGAGATTATGACACGAATAAAGGTTTTAGAATAACCACAAATGTATTTATTTATCTCATAGGAAGACGAGAGCAGCAAAAACTCGATTCTTCCCAGGGGTAGATAGTTGGACATATATCATTATTGATCCTAATAAACGACATCCCCAAAGCAATCACATCTGAGATGGGTGCACATGTTAATCATACTACACTTTATACAGAACGCCACAACGTGCAAAGCACTCGCTTAACCTTTAGAAAATGATTCTAGTTTGTAGTTGAATTGGCTCAGAAATGGATGGCTACATTTAATGCTATCAAAACAAAGCTCCTAATTTTTTAGACAACATGAGTTGGAAAAAGTACATCAAAATTGTTGGCAAGTTTTCTGCTAAAAAATAGTCTTAATCTACTGTACTAGAAAACTTTTCTCATCTATTAGTATACTAAATATCTATATAGTCACTATTCGCCCGTAGATGGGGTGTTGTTGTCATATGTGTGATGGTGAAGCCACTCTAGCTTCTCTACGTTGGACAGGGTTCAAAAGATATTTCTAAGTAAATGAAGCTAAGAAATGGAGACTAATCGGATTATTAGTTTACAAGTTACAAGTATTTTAGTTAAAATATTTTAGTTAAAATATTTTAGTTAAAATATTTTTATTAAAATATTTTAGTTAAAATATTTTGGTTAAAATATTTTAGTTAAAATATTTTAGTTAAAATATTTTAGTTAAAATATTTTTGTTGACGTATTTTAGTTAAAATATTTTAGTTAAAGTATTTTAGTTAAAATATTTTAGTTAAAATATTTTAGTTAAAATATTTTAGTTAAAGTATTTTAGTTTAAATATTTTAGTTTAAATATTTTAGTTAAAATACTACTGCAGCTATTTACAACAACGGAAACATCTACATTTCTTGTGTTGATAAAGCATTGCTGTTTAGTGGAAAAATACTGTTAAAGCAAAGAAATAACTTGATCAATGTCATTCCGATTTTCCTTCGTCGGTAATCACGGTTAAGTGGTGATATGTTCACTTTAAATACGATCGTAAAGAGACCAATTATACTAAACTCTTCGGAAGTCGACCCAAATCGGTAGTTGTCCCATAAAAATAGGACAAAATGCACAAAGTCGTTTTGACTGATCTTAAATTAAAGTTGGTTAGTTAAAAGGAAGAAATCGCTTGACAATCGACACAAAGAACAGTGTCGTTTTACTACGATTATGGACCATATCACACGTCGATCAGAACGATGCAAGAACTGTATGAATTGCACTTAGACTGCAGTAACAAGTAGCTGTTTGCCAACCTCAAGTGTATGTGCCATGGAAAAGGATTTATCTCCAATGACGAAGTTATATCGTAAATCTATTTCTATGTTGAGGCTGAAGACAAATCATTCTACAAACAAGCATCGAATGGTTAGCAAAGCATCGGAATCAGTGAATTACCATGGAAGGAGACGATGTTGATGAACAAAGTCCAATTTTGCATGAAAGTTAAACGCGTGACTTACAGAGTTATGTTTTTCGTGTGAAAATTAGAAGCGTACTTCGTACGATGAGACTAATCGTATTTGTATTCAATGTTGAAGAAACAAAAAGAAATACTAACGGCAAAGAAAGATCAAAAGTAATACGATGACGAAAACACCAACGACTTGACAGAATTAAGAGAGTCTGACCAGGCGTGAATAAAACCATATGCCAAGAAAAAAAATTCTGAGAGGCAATCCTCAGAAAATTGATTTCATTAGAAAATGGAAAAAGATAAGTGAGAAACAATGATCACCAATTGACCTAAATACAAAAAAACACAAACGACGCAAACATAGAAATTATATCACCACCAATGAGAATGAAGAAAGCAACGAAAAACTGCAATTAGAAATGACCGAAGGACAAGAACATGCAAAAAGGTCACCAAAAGTAAGATATATCATCGCTAAAGTCAATGACGATTAATATGACATTTTTATTTCAGACTTGTATTTGTATGAGGGGTTGCTAGTTTACTTGCATACTTAAATGACCATATATATGAGTAGAGCCCTGAAAGACTTCTAAGAAGTTCTAGGGACCTATTGCATACGAACTTGGACGTGGGAGTAAGGCTTTATTTTTCGCGTCACTTTCTATGATTTAAATAACAAGCTTAGGTCGATGTTTTACAGCTGACATCGTCATGCTTATATCAAGTAAATTGTTGAAAAGATACAAAACCTGTTAATTTGGAGAAAAGTGTTGAGATGAAGCAGTGTTTCTCTAGACCATAACCACATTATTGTCAGAACCTTCTGGCAGGTATTTCAGATATTACATCATTTCAGATGCTTAATTTCTCTTTTAAGTGTATGCTAAACAACGTTAGGGTTACCTGTAATAATTCATTTCTGCTGAATGCCATGTTAGTTTGGCGATATTTCTGGGATAATTTATTATTTTATATATATAGTTTAGAACTGTGTTTTCTTGACAATGTGTATGGCCATTTTCACAACATTGCAAGCGTTTTACTGCCCGGACGTCTTTTGTGAGCCATTGTATTGTAGTTGGTTACATTGTAAAGATGAGGGGAAGAGGTTTGTTCCTAATTGCGACCCATTGTGAATTGCAAATCGACATCATGATACACATTATTTATCAAATCACGCCTATGAATATAATAAACTTGAACGTGTGGGCTGGTCGTTAGGACAATGCAAGGAGAAAACCAAACAACCTTATTAATGTTAGTCTGTATTTTAGAAATAAGGTATTTTTGTGGGGTACATATCACCCCTATTGGAGAACTGATGGTATCAACCAGGTATAATAAATACCACTGGTTGCAGAGACTCAAGAGAGACTTTCATACCATGTTTTACCGCACGTTATGAACCCGTTCATCTCCTACCACATTAGTGGCGTTCTGTATTGCTTTATGATAAATACATTGTTATATTTTAACCCTGTCACTATTTGTGGTTTATTTCTGTGTGACCCCTAGCACGGGTCTACAACATGTATGTTCATCCTTACTTACAATTTCCGGACTTGTGTGCATATCTTGGCCAGAGACACATGGCCAAGATGACTAGGGCATTGTCTCATGTGACCAATATAAAAATTAAAACAAAAAAAAAATGCATGCGTAATTTTCAGTAGAGGCATTAACTGTCTCCGTTGTAAAATGATAATTTTCCTGAGAAATTTAATTCGATTTTAGTAACATTTATATCATAGGAATCTTGTAAGAAATACAAACACATACTAAATACTAGCTGAATTCAAATGAAACGGGTTGTATTGCATCAGGTTTAGTGCAATACGATTCGGAAAAATATAGACATCGTCAAAGATTTGGATGAAATAGCAACTTCTGTTTGATTAATCGTGTACATTCTTTCAGCATTACATAATCCGAAAAGGGGTGATATCCTGTAAAGCATACAAACTAAACTAAAACCGCAAAAGTTGATTTGAATTGTTTTCATCGGGAATAATGATGACGCCTTAGAATATTGGAGTTGTATTTTCTTGCCTTCGTTTTCTATTATCATTTTATCCTTCAAAATGCAATATAACATTCCGTTTCGTGTTTAAATAGTTACTTATTCAGTTATCTATAGATATAACAAATTCCGAGAGGGCATAGCTATCTACAATCACCGCTATTCATTAATTAAACGCGTCCTGTTTTTTTGTTTGTTTTACGACATTCCTGTCTATTTATTCTCATCGGTTACCCAACTATTCGCCGAAAACTGTTTGAAATGGCGGACTAAATATAATTGCCCAATTTTATAGATTCTATATTCATATGATAATTAATCAGCACTAGATCAATAAAATAAACATTCATGAAATAAAAAAAATGTTCGCAAGTTAACACTATTCGCTAATTATTTTATTCCTTTAAAGGAAGAAAGAAAGGAAGAATATCATTGCGGATGTAATTCCTACTAGACACACATGTCTGTACTTTCTGGTTACATGTTGCTTCAATTAACTTTTGTAGGACGGCAATCCGGATAGGGGCGTTGTAATTGCAAGAGGTCACTTATGAGAAAACTGCGATCGACGGGACTTATTGAGTCACACAAACGAGAACAATAACGTTTATTTACATTGTTTCGTTCCATCTTTCATATTCGTTTTAGTATATCTATATAATGGCGTGTAATAGATATTCCCCGTTTATATTAAGACATTATAGCCATGTAAACACAAACGGTGTTCATCATTCGACTCTGTCACGTTTAGGCCGATTCTCTATGGGTGTTTTATTATCTTTCACAACAAACGACACCTTTGCCTTTTATTAATATTTCTGTTACACCAACACCTAAGGTACGCGGCTTCTGTTGCAGCTACTGGTATTTGTCTTCTTAGTCGCAATGTCTCTATATCTTTCTTTGTACTATTTCGCCGTCATACCTAATTTTTTGTCCTCGGATAATCGAATGCTATTTAAGATCAGTAACAAAAACTCACATTATACTTCTGTAATGGCGACAAAACCTTTTTCTAATTTTATGTTCTTATGGGTGGGGCAATATTCACAACTATTTGAAAAGAAGTATTATTATTTACTCACTAGGAGTTATCACACTGGTCATCGTCAGTGGTCGCCCACTGCCGACAACCTGTGGTATTCCCTGGAGTCCGAGTGACAACAAGTCTCCTCAGGCCTCCAGTATGCTCCACCTCTTTTCGTTCATCACCGCTGATGACCTTGCGGTAATCGCAACAGCCACCTACCAACGATTTCCCGCTGATAAGGGTCATTGGTCCCCTCTGGGGCCCGAGTGGCAACAAGCCTTATTATTATTATTATTATTATTATTATTATTATTATTATTATTATTATTATTATTATTATTATTATTATTATTATTATTATTATTATTAAATGAAATCCACCTTAAATACGTTGACTTTATTGTCCACTTTTTACATATTTGACGTTAATTTATCTTTAAAGAAACGCAAAAAATCAAACAGTTCTACCGTTACCTATCTTTTGCAACTTATTTGCGTTAACACTATTTAATAATTGTGATAAGCTGTTTAGGTTCTTGTAAATCTCTATTCTAAGACTAATTATTATCTTCATATAACAAACATGGCTAAATGCCATTTACTTACAGTAGTATCATTTATTTTCAGATGTTTTTATTTCATAATTGCTACTTTAATAATTATTTATTTTTGAATGAATCATTACTTATATTTTCCAGGGCAACACCAAAACATTGCTAATCACTTAAATTACTTCCAGTTATTTTCTTCTTTTTCATTTCATAATTGCTTCTCAAATATACTTTGCATTAAATCATTATTTTACATTTCCCTCGGGCAACGCAGGAACACGGGTCCTGCTAATAAATTAATGAATCAATAAATCTGAAATCTTGATATTTTTGTATAATTTGGTTTACTGTTTAATTATGTATGGTCACAGCTAAGACCAGCGCGTTATTTTATTTGAGGTCTAAATAATAATTAAAAAATTAATTTCGATAGCAATGCACAAAGGGAAAACATTCGATGTCGATGACGTAATAAAGCACGATAAACAAAATAATGATACTGATCGATATAGCTGTGATCGGGAATCGAATCACAGCCGTTTACGACGTAAGAAAGTGTTATTTAACAGATTCACTGTTGGTGCTGATGAAGAAGCAGAGAGTGAGAGATAAAAGATGGGATAATACCTTTGACTGTCATATCACTATAGAAATACAACTAGCAGATCCCAAAGTAAACGCACTGTGGGGATTGAACAAACTTCAAGCTATGCAACACGATTATGCTTCTATACGAACAAAACAACGAGAAGGCGAGTTAAAAAGTTGAAACTTAAATTCTAAAATGTTAGCGTCGTCTCTCCTGGTAGGCATCGCCAGTTTTCTCTTGTGTGCTTCCATGTTTACCCATTTGTATCCCATGTAAATAAGCTCGATTAACCCGACTAGAAAAAATCTTATTCTTCATTTCATAGGTTATCTGATGTCAGAAAGCTGTCTAATCTAATCGATCCTTTCCGCAGAACGCTTGTCTTTAGAATTCCTTCCCTTCTCCATGTTTCCCCGACTGTACTAACATGTAGAACACGAAATGTTATGTTAACACACATAATGCTGCCTAACTCCAAACTAAGAATGTCCTTTATAAACTAGGTCCATAATAACATTAGCCCTCTACGTCCTAGTGGAAAGGTCTCTTGTTTGTCGTGGAGTAAACTAAATAAAAAGATAAAAAGGCTCTGATTAGTCAAGCAATACAACATGGGTTTAGCGAGAACGTACATCTGAAATAGTAACCAGTAAAGTAAAGGCAGTTAGCTGAATTCAGTATTTGCATCATCTTAACAACAATGAATAGCATCAATATTCTACGCTGTTTATTGCCGTCAATCCTTGTTTGAATGAATGTAAAATGAGACAGCTAGATGCCGACGCAGACCCATTCAAATGTTGAGTTTATTAAACTACAATAGACCATAATAAAGAAGAAGTATTCTGCAATATTATTTATTTTATTTTAACTTTACTTTCTAGTTAAATGTAATAATTGAACGCATTGCTGTTCTATAAATTAGCATAATATCCATATAATAAAGAAAAGTACATGTTCCCGTGTCGCTTTGGCTATTATGATTTAAAACCAATGGCTTTATATGTTAATCGGTTCCGCCAGCTACTTAGAGTGCTTCATCGTGATTGTTTCCAAACCATATGCGTTCATTTCGTCTTCTTCAAAAATGCATTACATGTTCTCTTGTTTATGTGTTTCCCTAAACTTAGTATTTCACAAAGAAGGTGGAAGACATGTTGACTCGCACATCTATATCTACCCCCACGTCCCTCACATTCACCGGCGATTTTTTAAATAGATGTAATTTAAGTTAAATCACTGAAATTATTTCTAGTTTTCCTTCTTTAAATTGTCCACATGATACACTAGATGTTAAATGTAAATGACGAACGCTGTCTCGAATGCACTTTCATTTAATATGGCGTGTTGGCTGTATTTTAGGGATAAAGAAATATTGAAGTGGATATCAAATACACGGACCGTTATCAGTCTATTCTTCCTTCAAAACAACGAACCTTTATGATTTATTCAGATTTAAATACTAAATTTTGTCGGCCGTACACACTTTATAATTCCAGAATAGAGCAGAATATACCAGTAAACGATAGCCTGTCGGATGGTCTTCAAGCATTATTAACATTTTTGCTTTTTCGTTAGTAAATTATTACGAGTTTATACTGTGTTGAAGCATTCATACTAAACGTTCCACTTATTCCAGCAATCCGTTAGATCGCAATGAGATGAGCAGAACTTTACAAGAATATCTCTGTTAAATGTTTTTTAACACAAATATGGTGCAAATAACTACGTAAACCTATAAGACGAATTGAAAAGAAGTTAAATGTTGTAACTCAATAAATTAACAAGATACATCAAAATCCTCGAGTCAGCCGAATAATAGCTTCTCACGAGATCCGGCTAATACACATGGTCGAGTTCTAGTGTGGGGAAAATACATCTCTGCATTGGAACAAACATGGTATCAGTCTAGTAAGATTTCTCATTCGCTGACTGATGACACAACATATGAAGTGTAGTACCAGAACAGATACTACACTTTGCTATTATTTGCAAGTTCGTTATATCGTAAGTTATACACCTTGATACAAGAGCCGTGACAAATATAATTACTTACTGTTTTGGGAAAAAAAGTCCCAAACAATTTATGGTAATTTTTTACTATCAAAACAATCGTATCTTAATTACCCAAAATAAAACTTTCGTCTTATATCTTAGCCGGACTTAATGATTCTGAATAATCAACAGTAAAATGGAGATACAAAAGTAAAAATTGTGTGATAGTAAAAATTAGGCCAAT
The DNA here is from genome assembly GCA_963556195.1 of Sepiola atlantica. NCBI lineage: Eukaryota > Metazoa > Mollusca > Cephalopoda > Sepiida > Sepiolidae > Sepiola > Sepiola atlantica. The sequence continues at coordinate 4,638,981 of OY744520.1, forward strand.
TTTTACTATCACACACTTTTTAGTATAACACAAGTTTTACTATTACACAATTTTCAGTATCACACAATTTTTACTATTACACAAATTTTAGTACTACACAACTTTTACTATCACACAATGTATACTATTACACAAGTGTTACTATTAAACAATTGTTAGTATTGCACAATTTTCACTATCACACAATTTCTAGTATTACACAATTTTTACTACCACACAATTTTACTATCATCACGCAATTTTTAGTGTTACACAATTTTTACTATCACATATTTTTTATTATCACACAATGTTTACTATCACATAATTCTTAATTTCACACAATTGTTACTATGACACAATTTTACTATTATCATACAATTTTTAGTATCACATAATTTTTAGTATCACATAATTTTTAGTATCACACAATTTTTAATCTCACAAAATTTTTAGTATCACACAATTTTTAATCTCACACAATTTTTACTATCACATAATTTTTTATCTCACACAATTTTTACTATCACATAATTTTTAATCTCACACAATTTTTACTATCACATAATTTTTACTATCACATAATTTTTTATCTCACACAATTTTTACTATCACATAATTTTTTATCTCACACAATTTTTACTATCACATAATTTTTAATCTTACACAATTTTTACTATCACATAATTTTTACTATCACATAATTTTTTATCTCACACAATTTTTACTATCACATAATTTTTAGTATCACATTTTTACTATCACATAATTTTTAATCTCACACAATTTTTAGTATCACACAATTTTACTATTATCACACAATTGTAACTATTACACAATGTTACAATTATCACACAATTTTACTATCACATAATGCTTAGTATCACACAAATATTACTATCATATCATTTTTAGTATTACATCCAAATCATAGTCTACTTTAGTGGGTTTACATGTAAACAGCTTTAAAAAATATTGCTCAGAAGAAATTAAGAAAAAACATTTTAATATTTCAAATTTTAGACGTGGAAATCACTTTCCTATATACATTTCATGTAAAACGACCACTTACTTTCTGGCAATTTCGTGGTAATGTTATTCTTATGTTCGGCCTTACAAATAGAATTAAAATTGAAGGGAAATTTTAAGGGGTTAACCATGATAACCCACTCTAATTTCAAAAATACTTTTTTTAAATGTCCTTATTTGCGGGGGGGTCCTCTCGATTTCTAAATATAAGTGATAGCAAGATTGCAACAACAAACCATCGCAAGGGTATTATTACTCCGAGTATTGCATCAACTGTTCCATCCCTCACAGAATTCAGAAAGAAAGTTTACCCAAATATAGCCGAACACTATTTGAACCCTGAACGGCTTACAGAGAGAGTAATTCTAGAACCTAAATCTATCACATGTCATTAATCAACAAGTGTTTGATGAAATTCTAGCTCAACAACAAACTCTTAGTTCTATATCTTCTACGTTCGATAATGACCGGGCTGTACAATGCCACACATAACTTTAAAGTGTATTAGAATCCCCTAGTATGCAAACACACAAATTAAAGCTGGATGGCCAATTATGTTCCTCCGGAATATTGATGCTCCAAGGCTATGCAATGGGACGGGACTGTGTGTCAAACGTATGCAACCTCATGTGATAGAAGCTAGTATACTAACTTGTATGGACAATGGCGAATTGACATTCCTTTCCAAGTTTCCCATTATAACGTCAAATTCTGTAATTGAATTTAAAAGGCTTTTTCTGCACTTACATTTGGCCATCACAATTAACAAGTCCCAAAGAGAATCCTTGACAGTGATTGGTTTCAACTTGACTTCACCTTCCGTAAGCCATGGGGAGTTTTATGCAAGATATTCAAGGATAGACTCCACAATGTCTACCCATATTGGCACCAGAAGGGACAAATTCAAAAATATTGCATGCAAGAGCTTTGTATGAATAAGTTTTCCCCATGTAAAAGAGGAGCCTTTCGGAATAAAAGTATCTACAGGTACACGGGTTTCGGCTGCTTAATAACCTTCACTCACCAAACTATTTTGCCTCCAAATGATTCGACAGAAAAAAAGTATTAATATATAAGTTGTGATGCTGAACACAAACACAGCCCATAACGAGTTAAGCATTTAATAAAATTACATTTTTTACGTTTTAAAAAGATTACATAGCTTTTTAATTATAAACTAAAATACTTTAGAGAAATAAAAAATAATCCAAAAAAGGGATGGGAAAGTCTGATATGTGATAAAATGATTATAATAGATAACCGCGACCCAAAAGTACAGAAGATTCTCGGGATATACTTTTAAGACGGCCATCCGTAAATCGAAAACCTTTTATATATACTTACACACAGTAATGATCAAAAACAAAAATATTATCTTAGGTTTAATTGGGGACACACAAAGCCCGATTTAAAAAAAAAATTCTTTCGTTGCTCTTTTACATTAACATTGTAGGGACTAGGTTCGCGCCGGAAAAAAAATTCACTAGTTAAAGCTTGGGCATGGATTTTCTTCAGGTAATCTACTTTCTCGAACAACGCCAGGACACAGGACATCTAGTTTTTAATAAGAAAATTATTCACAGATTATGATTATATGCATTTTCTATACACTGATCCTATTCATATTAAATACATGGATTATGTAAATAATAACTTGTTTTACATTTAGTTATTTTGTATAATATCGAGGCATGAGGTAATCACATTACTATTAGTGTAAATAATATACAAGTAAGCGGGATCCAAATGAAAGCCTACGATTAATTTATTTGCATAATTTGCTGTGAATGATATTTCTCTTGAAATAATGTTTGTAAGGATAAATGGTATTAAATAAGAATATGCCATTTCTTCATCGGTTCAATTAATTGTCATTTACAGCGAAATATCATTTAAATAAATAAATAAATAAAACAAATACGCCTCTTCTTCATCTATTTACAATTGTAATGATTGAAATTGTCTTTTTAAAACAATAAATATTCTCTGTCATCTTACTGTAAAAATATTTTTTCTTTAAATAAATATAAAGAATGTAAATTCCTACAATTTTATTTATCTAGAATTGTATAATTGATATGTTTATCAAAATGACATCAAGATAAAAGGAAGGCAAAGAGTATATGTCTAAAACTGATTAAGGGTTTCTTTTGAAACAATTCATTTTCTAGTAAGATTTTATTTAATTCGTGTGGGAAATTATGTAGAAATCTGATTTATTATGAAAAATATTTAAATTTTCAGAAAAAATTCAGATTTACTGAAGAGAAGATGATTTAACTATTTTTCAGAGAGATATTTATGAGAATCTTTTTATGTGATGATAATCAAACGGAAAGTTGACTTGCATTTTTGAGTAGGGTAGACCGGATGCGGTCCATTCTTTAACCATTTCGTCGATCAATTCTTTATAATGTATTTACGTTCTTGCTTCATCCATTATGATGTAACTTCTATAAATTCGCAAACAATTGAAACAACTTCGCGTTGCTGGCAAACCATACTGCCGTCTCGACGGTCAAGTATCCTGGCTCTACACATTTACCTGTCTCGCCGCACTGAAGAGCTTTAATAACACGAAACAATATGTTTGTTGATTAGATACACACACAGATATATGAAGAGTTCGAATGCAAAACACGGTGAACGCCATTTTTAAAATCACGAAACTGTCCTAACAAAAACTGGTGCATTTCAACACTTGACTATACGCCAAAACTATGTGTTACATAATATGATACCGAAGTAATTAAAATAAGTCTAGACTTAATATATTAGTGTTTTTTTATTGTTTAAGGTATCAATTTAAACGAATTGGATGTATCGCGTTCTTCATTCGAACTATATATATATATATATATATATATATATATATATATATATATATATATATATATATATATATATATATATAAAGAAGTGAGATTACCAACATTTGTAAAAAAACTTTTTTTTTTAATTCTTTATTTCTATATAGTCGCATTGCTTTATAATGTTATAATTTTATAACGCGTTTCTAGCATCTAGGTTCCTTTCAGATATTCCTTTTATTTGGAAAAATGGATTTATTTTTAACAGTTTGCGTTTCTGCGCATGTGCGCGTGTGTGTATGTGTTTTCACATATTTTACTTCTCTGGATGAAATGTTTTATGTTTTTTCTTTAAATATACATTGTTTCTCTCACTATAACTGCACTGGTGCTACACTACTCTCTACGTCTCTCTCTCTCTATCTCTCTCTCTCTCTTACACACACATATATATATATATATATATATATATATATATATATATATATATATATATATATTGACAGCGGCCCCTGGGGGCAGGAGGGGGGGCTGAAGCCCCCTCACTTTTTGACTTGCACCCCCCACTTTACGGTCATCAATAATTAAGTTGATATGCATGTGTTTAACCAGTCCCCACACTTTTTAAGAGAAGCCCCCCCCCCCACTTTCATAACTGTCCCGCCGGCCTTGATATATATATATATATATATATATATATATATATATTACGTTCCTTTCATTAAGTTGATAGCTCTTATGACGTCATGCCACCGACATAAGTGTTAAAATTATCACTGTTTATGTAACTATACAGCGGTGGCCGTATAGTTCTAGATGTCAGGATTTGAGTTGTAAAATACTCGTATCCCTGGGTTTCGAATCACGCGACTAGTAGTGAATAGTTATATCTCTATGCTGATGAGTCCCGATTAAAAAGGACAAAACGTATACGTACATAGATAACAAACACAAAACAAAAATGTGATTATACAACTATGTTTCTATATACTACTAAAACTCTCTTGGTTTTACATGTTTGTAATCGTGTTATATTGATATATTTCCCTATGTGCAATTGATGACATCATAATGGCGTCATAAAATAATGACGTAATCTATCAAACGTGAGAGAGAGAGACGAGGCAGATATTCTGATAATAGTACACAATAGATTTTTTTCTTTGTTGTGTTTTATTAACATAGTTCACCCAAAACAAAGCTGGCCGCCACTGTAACAGTAACCGGGCTACTGAGAAAAAGGGTGAAAGTTTTAGGGGGGTCGACCTAAATTGGGAGATGTGCAGCGAGATGTCTGTTTACATTAGTTTTAAATTTCTGCATGTCAGTACCGTCAGTAAAACAAGGAGAAGGGAGGGAGTTCCAGAGTCCAACCTCACGATTTAACAATCGAGAACTTGTAGACAAAAACTCAACAACATATAAGTTATGAAAAACGCATTAGAATGTAATTCTCTGCGAACCTCAACTTGGTTGTACTTGTGGTAACAGTGTGTAAGATTTTACTCGTTTAAAAATGACTTCCAAAGAAAAGAAAATGTCGATTTCCGCTATTTTGTTTACGATTTCTCGATTAATTTTATCATTTACAATCTCTTTCCACACCTCAAAATTAGTCGGGTTTCGTAGAGAATTTCATTATCATGCGTTTTACATGAAGTATGTGTTTTTGTTTTTTCTCAAGTCTTCGCTATCCTGGAATTTTAGCGATACACTTTATTATCTAGACAGCCCGTCTGTCCCCGTAGATCTTTAGTCATTTATTAGAACCAACCGACTGAACTAGTACATAAAATAGAAGTAATTATATGAAAGTGTAAATATGTTCCAAGTTCGAATAGGCTACACATTTCTATCTGAAACACACACAGAATGATCACTTATTTGATTACATATTGATATCTACTAATATACACTGACTATGCGGTCATTAATCCGAATATGCTTGTAATTATGAGAGTCGTCTCTCCTCCCACGTTTTAGTTCTGTAATTTATTGTCGCTATACACACTAGCTAATAATTAAGGAATAACTACGCTTTTCAAATCGTGTAGAGAATTCTGCTTGTGCAAACGAACGGCCAACTCAGTGAATTCTTCCGCCCATTCATGAAGATCGACCTCTAGACATGCGCGTATGAATTTCAGTCTCTTAATCTGCCCGCTCTTTTTCATTCATTCATATCTGCATTATGCAATTTCAGACAGACGGTCTTTTATCGATTGAAATCCTCGTCCATCTGCCTGTCTTCATTTGGGGGTATCAGTGATCTTCATTTACATATATCTATTTATTGATATTTATAAAATTCTAGCAGGAAGACCCGACGTTACTCAGGATTGAATGAGCTAAACTTTTATGACCTTTTTCTCTATACACCATTTTACTTGCTTGTTTCCTCTTCTTATATAGAAGAGGCTGGAATTTCAGAAACACTCTGTGAATTATTATTTGTACATACGGTTTCAATTGAATTAAAATCGGATAGTCTTATTTAAAGTTTTAAGCTTACTTAGGGAGGGGCGTAGAGACTCGGGAGTACTCCCATTGTCTTTCCCAGAACATGTTATCAATATGCTATGAATATCATCAAAATAGGATACATTTGAAGGTTAAATGGAGGTTAACTTAAGCGGGCCGTAAGAGATTCGATACCACTTCCATTGTCTTCCCCAGAAAACTTAATACATATGATTTAAATTTCATAAAGATAAGAAATGTTAAAGTTTTAAACGGGGGTCTGCTCTCATACCTATCTTAGGAGGGCACTTAAAAACTCCAAAGCACTTCCATTATATTCTCCGAAGAATTATACATAAGAATATATTATAGTTTTTTTATGTAGATGCTCTAACCTTTTGTTTCTGAATTGTTAACATTATAGATAAAAGTTGAGGGTCCACGTTGGCGAATTACTTGTCAGCAATGCAGAAACACACGTGTTCGTTTGTCTGGTTTAAATGAATGAAAACAACAGACACTCGAATTTACTTTACATCGGGTAAGAAACTATCATAAAGAAAATACTCTTCTTTTATGAAAGAATCTCTTAAGATATGCGGAAGTGGATAATATACATGAAAAGAGACTTTTCATTTTTTAGTTATTCAATATGTCACGCACTCTCTCCCAAGTGCAAGCCACTGTAACATCGCTGGAGAGTTGTATCTTAGTGCGTGTTTATAAATGATATCACAGAATGGATCTAACGAAGTTACTGTACTTGTACCCCACAACGTAATTACCACTGACTCACTATAGTGTCATCAAAATGTCATCCCTTCACTTTAGAGGTCCGTAGATGCTTTAAAATGTCTTACTGTGGTAGGTTCTTTCCTCGTAGCACTTTCTATGGAATTCCAGATCTGCTCCTTTTTTCGCCAACCGACCCAACATGCAGAAATTCAAATTCGATAAAAACAAATATCTTGCTGCTCAACACTCAATCAGGTTGTCTTCATATGAATCTGACCCCTTCTACAGTAGCCCCATTCGCTTCAATGGCAATATGCTTTGTTTTGGACGAACAAACATAAAAACAAAAATAGTGTCTAACGAGATATGTACAGATTATGCATTTCCGAATTAATTAGAGTTTAATAAATAATAGTGTTGGTTGTGAACCCAAAATGCCATTGAGAAGTTTTGCAATTTATACATGATGTTGATTAGTTTGTTTTTTTAATTATCTGGAAAACTATTCTCATTTTGTATTTTATTCTCACAACGTTTCGGCAAATGTAACCTCCGACCTCATTTAGGTGCGTCTTCTTGAAATCGGGAATATTTATGCTGGACTCTGGAATCAATACCGTTTCCAACAGAACCCTTTATTTGGTTTTCTGAAGGTTGAAGGTTCAATCCTAAGAATATATGTAATAGTTATATAAGACTTTTACCCGGCCATGGCTGACGGAACGAGAGCAATCTACCCTCGTGGATTAAATAAAGTGTTCCCTTCGAAACCAGGATTTCGAATAATCAAAATTATACAAGTCACTGATAATTTTGTAATTAATAATTTCCTAATTTCTAATTTAACAACAATAGTATAAAAATAAAAATAAATAAGAATTAAATTAAATAAACATACCGCATCCTACATTTTCATCATGTAATCACACGCTTTTCTAATATAGCAATAAACACGACGAAATAGAAATTAAATCAAATTCAAATACAAATTTATTTTTAAAAAATAACAAAGTGCAACAAGCCATGTAAAGTTATATAACAAAACAGGTAGAAGTTATTTAAAATCACATATAGTCGGAATGTTTCTCAAATGTTGCGTTTAACCTGAATAAGTTAGTCACCGTTACTACCTTCTATCCTAAGTGTTTCCACAAAACAAAAAGAGGGGCAGAGAACGCTGCTTTCCTTCTATTCGGATGATGTAGAGACGCACCGGTACTCTGTCCGCTATCTCGATACAATGGCACGAAGGTTTAGAAGAGTTTTCCACAGTAAAAAGTGTTGGTAATATTAGAAAATTAAAAATGAAGAAAGCCACAATGTTGAATTTAAATCAGATAATTTTCTGGTCTGGGGGTAAATATTTAAACCTGCAAATAGAAGGGTACGTCGAGTGTCTAAAACGGAAACATTTTAAGGAGACTAACATTTCTAAAATCTTTAAAAACATAATATATTTATATTAGTGTTAACCACTTCCGGCTAATATTTTCTTTTCAGATTAATTGAGTGTTAGTTAAAACATGCGTCGAGCTCGATCCGACCGTAAAGCAGAATATCCGTGACATTCTTCGTGTTATTTATAAACATAGTGACGAATTGGGTGTGCCAAGTTCGAATCCCGTCAATTCCCTTATATCACTTTCACTTAGGGATGTTAGGTACCATTACGTGGTATATCCTGCCAGAATGCCAACAACATAATAAAGCCGGTCAACTGCATATTCATGAAAATAGGAGCAGAGTGGGAATTCCGTAGAAAGTGCTACGAAGAAAGAACCTACCACAGTAAGACATCTTCCGGCATCTAGAGACCTCTAAAGCGAAGGGATGAAATGTTGATGATAATCGAGTTAGCCAGGGGTATTTACGTTGAGGGGTACAAGTACAGTAACTTCATCAAATCCCATTCCGTGATTGCATACGAATTTACAACTACTTTACCCAACTTTATTTATAGAAATTCTGTAGGATATAATAGAGTATGAAACAGTATCGTTAAGAAGAAATGAAATTAATTTCAATGTGACTTAAGATATGAGGAGTCGCGACAAAGATAACATTACTCCTTAAAATAATGAATTATACTTTTTATAGCTGTTACTGCTTTACGCTTCACTGCAGTTTCATGCAAGTGTCGACCATCATAGTAAAAGATGCTAAATTGTAATTTACTTCAGTTTCAGTTTATTACCGATCGTTATAATGAACTTTATTAAATTTCTCTCGGTTATAAAAGTTACTGTTTCTCAGCATCAATGCGGCTGTGTGTTTCAGTTTGCCAGATGTTTGCTTAAGGAATAGTATGTGCCTCTTAGATTTATCTTCGATCATGCTGAGAGAAGTATCATAGCGCGTTCGATGCACTTACGACGTGGGAGAGAGTATTCGGTCTTGTATATGTATACTATATTTCCAAATATGTTGTAATAGTATTATGCATAAAACATTTAGACTTGGTCAAGTTAAAATTGTGCCTTTTTTAAATGGTAAAATATGAAATTAAATTATATGAATTTTGTATTTACCAGTCTGAGCTTCTGAAAACCACTTATTTTCACAGCTGGGAGCTGATCTGATTTCATCTTTACTCTTAGTAAACCATGTCAAAACTAACCATACAAATATTACTTTCTTCCTTCTTTGGAGGAGGTCACATGACCAGAGATCCAAGAATGTATGTTCTTTAGCGAAAGGGAAACAAGCAACGAATTAACAACGTATTACCATCCTGTGTTTTTTGTTTCTATTATAATGGCTTCTATTTGCCATTCCATCAGAATTACTGGCGAAATACGCAGCTATAAAAAACAACTAATAGATTTTCATAGTAAAATGAAAATTTTATTGATTTCGTGTAAAATAAAGGCTTCCAACTTCATAACTATTTAAATTTCAATCATTTTCATTTGTCAACAAACCAGTATTCCCTTTAAAGAACATTGTTATTTCTATTCGTTTGCAGATAAGAACCTTGTTTTACCTTCTAAATTGTGAAGACTCGATAATCCAAATAATGTAAAAACTGTTCATCCCTTGATTATAAAAGAAAAATAAGTAGAATGGGTTCATAACAAAGTGACATATTTGAGTAAGTAATTTATTGTTTACTGTGTCCTGAGCCGATTATTTATTCTTAATTCGAAGATTAAATAAATCTTAATTAAACAACTGCTAATAAATGTTTCTTACGGTGGGCATTATTATTTATCACTCGACTTTTTACAATTCCTTCACTGGTTTATATACATTTGAATATTTAGAATGCAGACCTCTTTGAATTCATTCGCGACTAAAATACGTTATTTAATGTGGATAGTCTTTTGGTTTGGTAGTTTTGTTTTACGGCATATCAACCCTTTTTGGGTTATTTAATGCCGAATCTGGTCATTATAGTGAAAGTTTTTATGCTTCAAGTTCTTTATATCTTCAAATGTTTAATCAGGGTTTTTGGTTTGGTAGTTTTGTTTTACGGCATATCAACCCTTTTTGGGTTATTTAATGCCGAATCTGGTCTTGTTTTCTTCTCTTTTTTGTTTCTTTCCCCTTTTAATATCTGTTTCTATTTAACCCATAGTGGATAGGCAAAGTGTCATCTACGATTCATTGCTGTTATCAATATTACTTGTTGTGCTGATTATATTTTATAGCATGCATAGATTTTTAGCGCATAGTAATAATTTCCCACGGGAAATGACATTCAAATTAATAATAAAAATGACATTTACCACACAAAAGCAATATTCTCAATTGATTGTAAAGGCTAAAATTTATTATCATTTTTGATGCATCTTTCATACATTTTATGCATTATTGCATTGAATGTTTAAGAGAAAATTTACATTGTAATAACCTTCTCTTTTTAAAAAAATGTATTCTAATCACGGATTAAATATTCGCTTCATTTACAGAACTATTTTCATTCTTCATTGATAGAGTTACTGTACACACAAACTTCAAAAATCTTCCCCCTCTATTATTGGCAACCAGAAGAAAACGAATACAGAAAAGATGTATGCTATTTCTTTCTTAAGCAGGTTTGTATATTATGTCAACGCGTGTGTTTAGCATGTCGTCCCATGTTAGTGTCGCTGTGTGAGTGGAATCTGCATGATATAGATAACTACGACCAATAGTCGCTTATTTGTTTTATTAATATAGCTATCTCAAATGAAACCGGCTGACATGTTGCATCACAACTTTTAATATATAGTTGTTGGACAAAGTAATTTATGTGTCTGGATTTAAAAAAATTAACAACCATATTATCGTCTGCTAAAATTTAGAAAGTCTGATTTTGATTGGGTGAAAGATCGTTATAATTGAAAAACTGAAAAAGTCAACGGAAAGTGACTTTTCTAGAAAATTAATTTTAATCGGTGGACATTTTGAGCCGAGAGGTAGTAATGGAAGCTAAAGAGTTACTGTCCACTCCCGATTCTAGGTATGATCACCAGATGTTGTTTAAGTGAATACACAGGGTTGGGTTTGGGTAGACGGAGATTGAGTTTTGTTATGATTGGGAAGGAGGGATTGAGTTTAAAAAAAGTAAACATGGCTGTGAAAGATATATTTTGAAAATAGATTTCGATTAGTATTTGGTCACTGCTTCGTTCAAGAATGTCCGAGACAGTTTACATTTTGGTGTGATATATTTAAATTCATTGAACGTATTCGCTAAAAAGAGAAAGAATCAATATTCACTGGAAGCTAGAGGGTAAGGAATGTCGGTAAATAAGATTAGATGAGGGGGTGAACGACTAATTTATTTATGCTTGGTGAAAACTGACGAGCGTGGAAAAAAGCATTTTCACTGGGGTTCAAATAGAAGTGAAGATAGAAGATGCATATATAAAATCAGTGTTGGCAGCGACAGCCATATGCTAATAGCTCTCTACCGAGGCCAATGAACCTGCTAGATAGACAACTTTATGTGTCTAGAAAAACCTTTTAAGCAAAATTACAACAAAGATCATTAGCTGTGAACGAACTCGTCATTTTGAGATATCTGACACCAAATTAAGAAACTATTGTAAGGTTGTGTTAAATGCATTTTGCCTTGATGGCCACCTTATTATATAACACCTGGGGCCACTGCCTAGTTCTCAACACTGGTACTCCCACTGCCTAATTCTAAACTCTGGAACTCCCACTGCCTAGTTTTACACTCTGGAACTCCAACTGCCTAGTTCGAAACTCTGGAACTCCCACTGCCTAATTCGAAACTCTGGAACACCCACTGCCTAGTTTTACACTCTGGAACTCCCACTGTCTAGTTCTAAACTCTGGAACTCCCACTGCCTAGTTCGAAACTCTGGAACTCCCACTGCCTAATTCTAAACTCTGGAACACCCACTGCCTTGTTTTACACTCTGGAACTCCCACTGCCTAGTTCACAACTCTGGAACACCCACTGCCTAGTTCTAAACTCTGGAACTCCCACTGCCTAGTTCTAAACTCTGGAACACCCACTGCCTTGTTTTACACTCTGGAACTCCCACTGCCTAGTTCTCAACTCTGGAACACCCACTGCCTAGTTCTAAACTCTGGAACTCCCACTGCCTAGTTCGAAACTCTGGAACTCCCACTGCCTAGTTCGAAACTCTGGAACACCCACTGCCTTGTTTTACACTCTGGAACTCCCACTGCCTAGTTCGAAACTCTGGAACTCCCACTGCCTAGTTCGAAACTCTGGAACTCCCACTGCCTAGTTCGAAACTCTGGAACACCCACTACCTAGTTTTACACTCTGGAACTCCCACTGCCTAGTTCGAAACTCTGGAACACCCACTGCCTTGTTTTACACTCTGGAACTCCCACTGCCTAGTTCTAAACTCTGGAACACCCACTGCCTAGTTTTACACTCCGGAACTCCCACTGCCTAGTTCTCAACTCTGGAACACCCACTGAATAGTTCTAAACTCTGGAACTCATTCCCTGTTTTCCTGACGGTACTGACATGCAGACATTTAAAACTAATGTAAATAGATATCTCGCTGCACAGCTCCCAATTTAGGTTGACTCCCCCCCCAAAAAAAACTCTCACCCTTTTTTCTCAGTAGCCCCTGTCGTCTACAGGGGTGACCTGTCTAGTTTGGGGTGGACTATGTTAAAAAATAACAAAAAAAACAAGACACGGCACATTATTTAAAAGAGAGAGTGTATTGCCTAACATACACTATCTACGAGTGGCCTCAATCTCTCTGAGGTTTGACAGAACATCCTGACATGATGATGCTTCGCAAACAAGTAAACCCCTGATAGAATATTAAAAAATCACATAGTATTCAATGTCCAATCAAATTTCTCTCGAGATGTATACGCACTGGTGCATACGAGAAATTCTACCAAGTTGGATACCGCAGTAAACCAAAGGAATTTCCCATGGAAACAAACAAAACCAAGTAAATGCCACAAAACATAAAATATATTGATTGAAAGAGTTAACTATCCTGTACAACTTTACTTATTCAAGATTTGATAAGTAGAGGACTTTAAATAAATATTCAGATATCTTTGTATCCAAAAAACGTGTTAGCCCCAAAAAGGGGGCACTCGATTTATGAGAGCTATGAGCAAAGATGAAAACAGCGAGAAGTCTTGTGAAGTTTGCATCCTGCAAGCTATGGAATATTTGAAAATATCCTCTCAAATATAAAATCCTTTTCTCTTATAGGTTTATAAAATTAGTTATTGATGGACAAAAGTCTGAAGCACAGAGTATCGATGCCGATGTGCCTTAGGAGTCAATTGTAGATCCAACACTCTTCCGGATATTCTCCAATGATTTCGAAAATCACATTCTAAGATAATTCGTCGAATTTTTTACAGATTACAAAGAAATCTATGGCAACACTTCAAAATGAATTAATGATGAAGAGTTTTCTGATTCTCTATTTTATGATTTGGAGCACGTGGTGCAATGGGGAAAATGGTGTCTGGTTGCCCTTTGTACGTCTCAAAACGAGCTTCTCCCTTTTTACCAACTACGCTTTTATCCTCACCTTACACAAATCGAAATGAATGACATTTCATTCGAGACAGCCCCCTGCTTTGATAACCTTTTGGATCTCACCTTACCTTTACACTTACAATGGAAAAAGTATATGAAAGCCGGTTCTAAAGTTGCTGAGGAAAAGGGTTGAATCATTCTACCGCTCTTGAGCGTATCTTACGCCTGACGCTATTCTCTACCTGTATAAAAATCAAATACGTCCAACGATGAAATTATGTTTCCACATCATGGGAGCTGCCGCTCAGAACACACATTGACAGAGTACAAAACCGACTTCGAAATCTAGTGGGGGATGCCATCTTTTCTACCTTACAGCCTCCTTCTCACATGAGAGATGTTGCTGGTCCTTCTCTGCTCTATCGGGATATTCATAATAGGTTTTCCACTGAGCACTAATGTATGGTTTTCCTCTGTACCAAAATCACAACAAAAACTCGTCTAGCTACAACTACTGTAATGTATTTCCATTTCTAGCCTTGTGTACCTAAAACTAAACAGAACTTCCATGAACAGAGTTTCTCTCCGAGAACTACCCATCCGTGAAACAGAATAATGTGCAGCTGCTACCGAGCTGACTACTAAATAGTCATTTTCAAGTCCAATGTAAACAAATCCTCGTTTAACCGCCCTCATGAATAATAATATTCTGCCCAATTTCAACCATCGTTACCAAACATCATGGTGTTGTCTCACTGTTCAACTAATACACCCATTAACCCTTATCCTCGAGTGATGTGTTGGCCTTCATAGATGGTGATTCTTGAGCAAATAAAACAAGATAAAACACATACATTTTAAAACTACATGGTGTCAGCTAGTACAAGTTGTTATATTAATGTACTGTTGACCTTAAATATAATGGTCGTTATTATTTAACTGTATTAGAATAACAAATAAACATGTAAAAGAATATTTATTCGTTAATGAGCTCGATAACTTTAGAGGTCAGCCATAAAAGATATTTTAATAACCAATGTTGCCAAAAGCATTTCCGTATTAAACATAACACGAAACCAATTACTGACATCAAAAATAGAATAGTGCGAGAAGAATTTAGCGAATTGCTCCAGTAAAGCATACATGTGGTTTGCTTGAGATTGTGAAAGAAAGACGTAGAGTTGATCCAAAAAACTATATATGTTTTTATGCTACAAAAACTGTGTTTCCCTTGTTTTTTTATTCTTTATTCTCATACTAATTTTTGTTAAACTTAGTGGACCCCAAACAAGGCAGATTGCCACTGTAGACGTAAGGGGCTACTGAGAATATGGGTGAAAGTTTAGGCGGCATCCTAAATCTGGAGCTGTGCAGCAAGATACTTGTTCACATTAGTTTTAAATTTCTGCATGTCGGTATGGTCGGGGAACAGTGAGGGAGTTCCAAAGGACGGCAGCACGACGAAATGGGCTATTGCAGTAGAAGCTTCTCCGACACCTGGGGACCACTACAGATTTAGTTGTTTGCCAGGTTTGTTGAGTGTATTTACATCGAGCAGCACCAGAGTAGTAAGCTCATCGGAGATCATTATACTGAAGTACTCGTGAAACAAGCACAATGGGGCCACATTGCGGCGATAGGGGCAGGGGCTTGAGCTTGGTGAATAGTGAGGGACCTATCAGATTAAAGAGTCTTTTTTACCTCATCATCTCAGAGGGAGAGAGAGAGAGAGACTAGTTGAGGGTGCACTAACCCAGATGTTACAACAATACTCCATGCATAAGCGCATGGTGACTTTGTAGAGATATAAGATACTGTCAGAGGATGCGAAACTAAGGGGTGGGGGGGTTGACCCTTACAACGAAAATAGTTTATAGTTACCTAGACATGAATCAAAATACCGAAAGAAGCTATTAAATATTTATTTTATTTTATTTATTTATTTTTTTATTTTAATTATTTTATTATTTAATAGAAACTTACTACTTAAATGAAGTATTCTGGTTAATTAATCTTATCTTAGTATTGATTTTAACGATTTATAAATATATACTAAACATCTTTCACAAAAAAACACCGTAGTATAACAATCTTAATAGTTGCTGAGTCTATGAAACTAGCTCTAAAGTGTTGGACTTAAAAGAGACCAGCTGTGTTGTTGGCTTCCTATCCAAATGACCTAAATAGAACTCTGAATGCTAATTAATGCAACTTTAGACAGTAAAAAATTAGCCCCAAGTGAATTAGAATGTTATCAATAAATTATAGAACTTATTAACTATTTAAAGGAATATTACTGAATTAAAATTTATAAATGTTCATACAACATTTAGGATGTACTAGCTTTGAACGAAAACTTCAAAATGCGTATTAGTGGGTTCCCACGTGTGAGTTTGCTTTTTTCTTTGTTTTTTTTGTTGTTTGGTTTCACCCAATAGTGAACCACTGTATAATGTAGGTTTTTTCAAGACACTTTAATCCAATAACTTTTTAATCTTTGTGAATTAGTCTGATGATTTTGTAATGTTGCAGAGACGATATTGACATAAAATGTCGTTTGGCACAAGACAAATGAAACGGTTCGTTAAAAATATATCTCACAGAAATGTTATGTTTTGGGGAAATTTGAAAAAATAATAATAAAAATAATAAAATAAAATGATGGTTATTGGAATATAATATGAACCTGACATATATTTGCTCTGTGGTCACTAATTGGCAATCATTGAGCTGAATCATTTAAGGAGAATGCAAAGTAAAAGGGCACTGATAGTATATGCTAATACATATATTGTCATGTATAATTATATATATATATATATATATATATATATATATATATATATATACATTTTTTAATTTGAGGATGGATGATGTCATAAAATTAGCTTCATTTTTTTAAATGTTGCCGAAAATTGTCATTCATTCTTCATTTTATTTCAAGAAAATTCTTTCTCGTAACGAATATGATGCCAATGCCAAGAAATTATATAATTAGTGTGTATATAAATTAAGTAATGATGGTTCACAATTGGCTCAGTATAGATACAAAATGTAAGTGCTTCAGTTTTTCTGATTGTCTCTTTTCTATAGAAAAATCTGGATCCGTTTAACAAAGGTTAATTTGTATAATTTGGATTATTCGGACTCCGGTTATTCTCACAACGTTTCCGCCGCTGTAACCTCCGGCTCTCTACATGTGTATTTTTTCGAACTCTGGAATATTCTGTCGAGCTTGGGAATCTAGACGGAATTACGAAAGAAACCCTTTATTTAATCTACAGGGATAACTTGCTCTCGTTCCGTCGGCAATGACTGGAAGAAGTATTCGGTAATCTGCAATTTTCCGTATCGCCTGCCCCGAGTATTGAACCTTCAACCTGTAGAGGACTATCACTTAGAACTGAATGTTACTCAGTACTATATAAAGTAGTCCGAATAATCCAAATTTTACAAATCATCAAATCTCATCTAAACAAAATCCGAAACAAAAGTGAATGTTTACAAATAATCTAATTATGCGGATAACAGTCCCAAATAAATGCCATTTTGGGAAAGCATGATTCCCACTGAAATCAAAGCGCAGGTTAATCATTAATATTATGTTGATTATTGTTAAGACTTTTTAATGGAATTTTAACCAAAATTAATCATCGGCTTCGTCCAAATATTCAGTTGCGTCAGTTTAAGAAGTCGTGCGTGAGTAAAATCAACTTCACTGAGTGAACAATGACGTGGTTACTTGAGAATGATAGTTTCTTATAGGTAAAGATACGAAAGAAATAACAAAGATGTCTACAAACATGGACTCAGGCAAAAACATTTTGCGTTTTCGTGATATCGTATATTTGTTTTATTGATATTTTGTTGGCCCAACACATCTGTAAGATTTCATTTTTCTCATTAGTCGACAATCGTAAACTTCTTCCAAAGTCTTCCTGTGAACTTAATATTTCTGTTGTATAGATGCTGGTTTTATTTTTATTTTTATATTAATATAATCGATTACTTTGATCCATACTTGATTGCTGTTATATATTGCTATTTCACATCTGACTGGTACAAAAAGTGGCCCGATTACATGCTTTGTTTCTGTTTGTGTGTTTTTACTGTTTAACACGAAGACCTGTCATAATTTTCCTCGTAAAATATTATGCGCTTATTAAAAGATTTGCAAATGCCCTAATATTATGAACATGTCATATAATAAGATGGTCGTACCTCCATACGTTATGACCTTGATCACAGTCTCTCTGGAAAATTAGATCGTCGGACTGACTCCGAAATATCTCATATGTGTAAAATATTTAGACTTTCCCAATTCTAAAATGAATTGATTAAACCTTCATAATAGACTACTATTGGCTCGTTGACTTAAACAATAAACAAAAACGACTCATTGCACTTTTTTTATGATCTGTCTGTGTTTGCGGCTGAAATAAGGATACTACTAAATATACACATAAAAATATTGTAAAAAAACATTGCAATATTCATTCTAATGGGGTTTTCAAAAATTTAAATATGGTATGGGAAGGCAGAATATAAGTAATATTCTTTCGTTTAACATGCAGTTTTCTGAAGAATTACACCGAAACTAGATCAATTTTCTATCCTATCTGTGTGTGTGTTTTTATTATATATACACAATAGAAAGTTAGCAAATCGAGAGAAATAGAGAGGCGGTCCGGAATAACGTGCTTTCAAAAAGTAACGTGATTAAAGAAGATTCAACAGAACGATGTAACACAAAGTTAATACTTTTTTCATGCGAGACCCCGAGCACATATTTGTATATAATAAGTAGCTACTTATTGCTACTTATTATATACAAATATGTGCGAAATTAGCTTTTTCTTTTAAAAAGTTCTTAATTTCACAATTTATTTATTTGGTAATTCAATCAAACAAAATACAATAAAAATGTGTTCATATTTTTTTAATGGCAGCTTACACTTTTTAAATCAATAACGGATTAAAGGATATAAATTTTGGTGACTGACGTTCTTAGCTACTTAGCTAATAAATATAAAACTGAAGAAAAATGCAGAAAGTCGTACCAACTGGTATTACTGGACAAATATTTGATATAATTAAATCCTTCCAACAACAAAAAAAGGTCCAGGTTGTCCTCGTTGGCCGTTCTATCTAAGCAACATGACATGGTGTACCCCAAGGATCCATCCTATGACCTCTACTGTTCCTGATTTTCATAAATTATCTTCCTGATGTAATTAAGACTGAGATAGGAATATTTGCTGATAACACCACGCCCTATTCTCGTTATGTGAGCAAATCCGATGCGCACATATCTGAGGCAATGGCTGAATCCTTAGACAATGACATCCAGTCTGTAGTGGATTGGGGTAAAAAATGGTCGGTAACTTTTAATGTCGCAAAGACAAAGCTCCTTTCCTTCAATAATTACAAGAAACATCTTCAACCACCGATTGTCATGGTAAATAACACCCTACCTGAGAGTTCATCATTCAAACTCCTTTGCTTAACTTTCACAGATAAAATGAATTGAAACAAATACATTGAAAACATTTATAGGACTGCTGCAAAGAAGGGGGGCTCCCTTTACCGTGCTAGTAAACTTCTCATACCTGACATTATCCTATATCTCTACAAAGCCACAATCCGCCCATGCATGGAGTATTGTTGCCACATATGAGCTGGTGCATCATCCACTAGTCCCTCCCTCTTAGACAAGGTCCAAAAAAAAGTCGTCAACTAAATGGGTCTCTCACTATCTACAAAGTTCCAGCCCCTATACCGCCGCTGCAATGTTGCTTCCTTGTGCCTGTTTTAAAAGTACTTCAATGGATTGTGCTCTGATGAACTTTCTGCTCTAGTGCCCAACGATGCAAATTTTCCAGGCCAACCCGACAATCTGCCAAATCCCATCCGTTCACTGTGGAGGTCCTAGATGCCGAAGATATTTCTACTCTAAAAGCTTCTTTCTTTGTGTTGCTGGACTCTGGAACTCCCTCCATGCTCCCTGCCTTACTGATGATACTGACATGCAGTAATTTAAAACTAATGTAAACAGACATCTCGCTGCACAGCTCCCGATTTAGGTTGACGCCGCCTTTAAAGTATTTTTTTTTAATTCTCACCCTTTTTCTCGGAAGCCTCTCACGTCTACAGTGGCGTACTGTCTTGTTTGGGGTGAACTATGAAAAAAAATATATATATGCCATATCTTTTAAAACATATCATTTTGTAAACGAATAACATTGCCATTTCCCGTTCAGATAATAATGGGTAACCTAAAATAGAAATATAAGAAAGTTTAGTTTTTAAAAACCTAACCAAACACATGTAAAAAAGGTCACTCATTATTTCAACAGAACAAAGAAACGGGGATGGATGACCCTATGGAAAACAGAACAATAGAATAAGAAATAAGAAGTACAATAAATCGTTTGTGAGAATCCCAACGATAGGTTTAGAGAATAACAAATAATCTAATTGGTTGACTAGCTAGATTAAACACTAAGTGTATATATACAAGCATCCGGCAACACAAACTCCATGCATTTTAGCCTGACGGGGATGAAACGCGGAATCCTCTATGTAGCTTATTTACCATAAATATATGTTCATAACTTACTATATATATATATATAAATTTATATATGTATATATATATATATATATATATATAGTAATCCACATACAGCCTGTTTCGCTGTTTCACAGTTCATCAGTGCGGCTAGAAAAATTGATAGCGATATCGATATATATATATATATATATTGATATCGCTATCAATTTTTCTTTATTATATATAAGTGTATATATAAATATATATATATATGAGTGTGTGTATGTGCGTCTGTTTGTTTAAAGGGAAAGAGAGAGTAGCTTATTCTCAATTAGTTAACCACGCCTGTTTAAAAAGCTAGACTGCCTTATAATTATCGTTAAGCTAAATAATTCCCTCGTGTGCCAAGTCAGTCGGGTAATTTGATATCAAATTATATGAACCAGAAAAGCTGATCAAAAAGTTAATCCGATTTGAATAGAATTTCAAGACATTTCGCTTGTTTTCTTTTTCTTGTAGACACATTATTTTGTATAAAAATGTGTTCGCGCTTATTCAACTCATATCAGTAATATCGCCATTTCATAAAACGTCTTTCACTTTTTATCTGGAAATAACAATATATACTAGCGGATCCTACCCAGCGTCGCATATAAGTTATCTAAATGGCATTGAGTGTACTAAACGAAAAAATAGAAAACTAGTTAACCATTAGGAAGATGAAGGGGGATATCTTACGTAAGAGCTGACTGATAATAGAATGCGACATAAGAGATGCAGAGACTCTTTTCGCTCAAAATTAGTTATTAAACTAAAACAAGAATGTATCGTAAATACTTATTTTGAAAGGATCCTTGTCTATATTAGCTGAATACTAGTAAAACATGTTCATCTAAATGTATTCAATGATAAAATATACTAAAGCTCTGTTTACTTTTTCTTACTCTATATTATTTTATTACCTAATTTATTCGCATAATACAGCGGGGCTGTTAGTCAGAATCAAATATCGCCTGTCAGATGCAATGTTATTGAGGTATTACGTCGAAGATCCAGCTGACGAGGTGATATAATATACATACATATATATATCACTCAATCAATCTCACATGCTACAGTCTGCAGGGCATCTACTATTTTTACTGCACATATTAGAATGAATTAAATTAGTGGGTCAGGTACTCAGGTTTGCTTGACATTCACACCAAGCGGTAAGCGGTCAGTGCTGATTCAACACATTCGCCAGTGACACAACACTATAACGTTCCACAACACACAGAAGGAAACATGAAATGCATAAGATTATGAACAGGATTGTTACGAAATTAAATAGGCCCATATATTAATTGCACACGCTAGAAGCAAAATTTAAATGCTGGAATTTTGTAGCGCTTCCCAATTATTTATAACATTTTAATTAAGGTTGTAATTTGAAATACCACAAATCTTACCAATTATTTGTAACATTTAAATTAAGGTTGCAATTTTAAATACCACAAATCTTACCAATTATCTGTAGCATTTTAATTAAGGTTGTAATTTTAAATACCACAAATCTTACCAATTATTTATAACATTTAAAAGTTGTAATTTGAAATACCACAAATCTTACCAATTATTTGTAACACTTAAATTAAGGTTGTAATTTTAAATACCACAAATCTTACCAATTATTTATAACATTTAAAAGTTGTAATTTGAAATACCACAAATCTTACCAATTATTTGTAACACTTAAATTAAGTTGTAATTTGAAATACCACAAATCTTACCAATTATTTGTAACATTTAAATTAAGGTTGTAATTAGAATTACCACAAATCTGGTCCTATTTACGAAGTAAACTTGTTTGGTTTGCTTCGCGAAGGAAACTGACAAATTCCGGTACACAACTTGGTAACATGCTGCAGAAGTTCAAGTTCTGCGCGACCAGGCCACCCCCCTGAACCAGATGCAACCAGCGGTAAGTTTCTACGACAGGGAGGCTGTTAAACGTGAACTTCTACAAGACTTGAGAATCAGCTGTAGCAGTAGCAACGATAGTCTCGCTGGCGGTGGCAATCATCTGTACAGCAGCAACGACGAATCCTTCCGACGCTTTGCAGCAGACCTTCTCGGCCAAGAGTCAAAGGGGGTGTCGTCTCAAAGGGGGTGCCGTCCCTCCCTCTTACTCAGAAGACACTGGCAGCGTCGATAGATCAATCTATCCCGGCCGGTCAAAGAACGCCGCAACAAGCAACTCCAATATCAACGTCTCCAGCGAAGACGGGAGCAGCCTGGGGGCCTCAGTCACAATTGTCCAAAAAGATTACAGGGATCTCTTCAACTCCACATACAAGGACCTGACGGACGGAAATATACTCCGACCCGCCGCAGGTTCTGTGGAAGAGTTAGAAAAGCGCATACTAACGTTCGTCACGTCTGACGCAAAAACCAAAGGACTGACTAGGGGCCCCAAAGAAAAAATGGCCAAACTACTTGGGGATTTGAAGAACCCACCAACACACATCTGTCAAAAGGGGTTTGCTTCATGGGATTTGCTGCTCCCAACAGCAGAGATCGCCACAAAACTGGCGAAATCAGACTTTGTACACGCCGGCATCAAAATAAAACCGGAGTACCTGAGCCGCAGGAGAACTACAGTCTCCGTTCTTGGCATCCCCTGCTATATCAGCTCCAAACATTTTGGTGCTGTCATGAGCCAGTATGGGGACGTCGAAGCCATCATCCCGGTCCGAGGCCCCCATAACCTAATGGTAATGGACTACAAGATCGAAATGTGCCTGGACCTGGCCGGCTTCAAAGCTATTCCACCGCAGCTCAGGTACGCATCTTGGGCAATGTCCATCATTGTCGAAGGTAGACGACCCATCCGTTGGCACTGTAGAAACAGAGATGACTATCTCTGCTGTTCAGTCCATAACGTCCCAATCCCCACCTCCTTCAATTGAACAGAACAGCCCCGCCCTTTTTGATTCCCCTCCCCCAGTCAAAAAAGAAGAGCCAGAGCCAGAGCAGGAAGTCTTCGTCGACGCCAGATCTGCTTCCCCCTCTCCTTCTCCGTTGTCGAGAACTGAGAGAACTCGAACACTCCCTATTCTTCCAGGTGACCGGATTTGTGAGGTGGAGCCTCAAACATCAGCAGTCAAATTATCGGCACGGCTAGTAAAAACCATCCGACCGCTGGAGCTTCTTACTCGGGCTCGGGGTCTTGATATAGACAAGCCACAAAACTTTCCCGACGTCCCCTTCGTAATTACCTTTGTCCGTGATACCAGAGTGGCATATGATTGAAGCAGCGGAGGGGGCAATCCCGTGTCTGAGGTTTGTGGAGGAGAAGCACGATTCCTTCAAGGATCTGAGAACTATGTGCACATGGCGGGTCCCTATTTACGTCCACCCTTCGTTTTATAGGGTCCTAAAATCAACTTTTTCTTTGGATGTCAGAGGTATTGCCCGAGACGGACGAATAACGTCCGAACTGCTTACCGGCAGTATCAGCCATGCCTGCGGAATCCTAGTCCCTGATGACTTCAAGCCGTTGATCGACACTGAATAGAATAATGGATACGAAAGCTAGCCTGAATACCAGGGGCATGAGATCCCGAAGCCATGCTCCTCGCGTTCTGAGGGATCTTATGGCCCGTAACATAGATGTGGCTGCGCTACAGGAGACTCACTACGTTTCGTACGGGGATTGCAGTGTGCTGACTGGACATTACGATGTCTTCTCAGCATACGGCAATTATTGTAGTAGAGGGGTATCCTTGCTAGTGCGTCGTAACCTTTCCGCAAATGTAAGCATTGTACACGCAGATGCAGAAGGCAGGCTGGTCGTGTCCGATGTTGCCGTTAGCAATAGTACATTCCGAGTCGTCGCGGTTTATGCGCCCAACATCATTCGGGAGAGGGTTTCCTTTTTTCGGCGGTTGAAGGTGTTCCTTGGTGGTTCGGAGCGGTGAGTACAAATGGGTGATTGGAATGCCATCCTTGATCCCAAAATAGACAGGGTGGGCGGGTCTTGTGGGTTGGTGCGGTGTGAGAGCAGTTTGTCTGACCTTATGGCCTCGTGCGATCTTGTCGACAGATTTCGTCTCGATCATCCGGGGCTGGAGATATGGACGTGGAACTCTAGTGGCACATCCTTTGCAAGTACCTACTTGGATAGGATGCTAGTTAGAAGAGGCGACGTAGATTTTTTATATTGTTCGACGTTCAAATGGTTAGGTCATTCGGACCACACACTAGTCAGAAGTTAGCAAATAGGCCTTGCCTAGTCGGGTACTGGAAATTTTCTACAGCGAGGCTTAGCAGGGGCGGTTACAGGGAGTAGGTGGTGGGTTAACACTAAGTCTAAGGTTAGAGACTTTTGTGTCCGATATGGCCAGCGCCTCGCATTAGATAAGGCCAGGACAGAAAAGTCGTTAGAAGATAAGTTGGCCCGGGCGGTGGCTGGGGGGACTCCCTAACCGTTGAACTAGTTAAAGGGGGCCTGAAACCCGCGGCTAACGAGCGGTATGAAGGTCAAATAATTCGGGCTAGGTTAGATAAAGTGTCCGACGAAGCCGTGAATTATGGCGTTCGAGAACGTAGTGCTGTAGTCCATCGTAGATCGGAAAAATACATTCGGGAAATCAAAAACCTGGAAGGCCGATCCTTGGTATCGACACGTGAGATTTGTGAGGGGTTTCGGTCGCATTTTTCCGAACGTTTTACGCAACTGTCCAGACTTCGGGTCGAGGAGTTTGACAGCTATTTGGCCGGTTCGCCCCCCTGGACGCGGCTCGAGCGACTAGCTGTGATGGTCCGGTAACAGAGCGTGAGGTCCTTGCCGCGCTGAAGCAGGCTGGCTACAACAAATCACCGGGAATCGATGGTCTTCTTGATGAATTCTATTTGAGGATGTCGCACATGTTCGTCCCTCTCCTGACGAATGTATTCAACCACTGGTTTGAACAGGGTTCCATCCCCGGTCAAATCACCAGGGGCGTGATTACATTACTGAAAAAGAAGGATGGGCATGGTGGGGGGCTAGATGATTACAGACCCATAAGTCTGCTTAACACAGACTTAAAGATTTTGGCCAAAGTTCTTGCGAATCGTTTGCAGATTGTTATCGCTGATTCGATCCAACCTGAGCAGACCTACGCTGTGAAGGGGAGATCGATTACAAACAATTTGCACTTGATGCGCACGATCATAGAGGGATTAGAAGGCGACACTGAAGCCGCGCTGATCAATTTAGATCAGTCCAAAGCGTTTGATAGGGTTGATCATCGTTTTCTGGGGTCTGTTCTAGAAGCCGCCGGTTTTACACCGGACTTCTGCAAATGGATCTTCATTTTGTATCGCGGGCCGACGGCAGTGGTGCAAGTAAACGGGATGCGATCGGAGTTGTTCGCTGTCTCGCGGTCGGTGCGTCAGGGTTGTCCGCTGTCGCCTTTGCTCTACGTCCTTGCGTTGGAGCCTTTTCTCCGCAAACTCAGGGACAGGGCGGCGAGACCAGCCCTTCGAGGAATTGCTCTACCTGGTGGTGCGCGAGCCGGGGTTTCCGCATTTGCCGATGATGTCACTGTGTGTGTCGACCTTACGAGACATATGCACTGTGGTTAAGGCACTCAAACAGTACGAAGATGTGACAGGGGCTGTAGTCAATTTCAGCAAATCCAATGGCCTGACGTTGGCTGCCTGGAGAAACGCTCCTGCGTTGCCGGGCCGTTTCAACTTAGGAGTAGAGCTGAGGCGTGCGTCACTTACGTCTTTCCGCTCATCCTCTACCGCTTGGCTGTATTACCCCTGCCTGACGACCGCTTGGCTGGTTTTACGCGTCTGCTCTTTTCACTTTTGTGGCAAGACAGAAAGCCGCCTGTCCGAAGACAGGTCTGCACTCAATGTCTGTGTGACGGGGGGCTTGGGAAGGTCTGACTTGGAAAGTCATCGACATGCCGAGAGATTGTCATTTCTGAGTTGTTCTCTGATGGAAGAAACTGCGTGGGGCCCTGCGGTTCAGAAGGTTTTTCCCAACCTGATCCCCGACCACTTGGTCGAAGGCCGACGTAGACGAAGAGGACAGACGCGTTTCTTCGCCGAATGCCGAGCTGCGCTCAGATTGCTGCCGGGGTCCAGTGACCTTGCACGGCCTAGCCGAACCTTTTATAGGGAGTTAGTGAAGGGGACCGCTTCTGATCCGCTGGGTGAGCCGTTGGGATAGTCGGACGTGGAGATCCGCCTTCAGTGGTGTTGGGCGCCAGGCCGGGGGTATCTCAATAATTCTGAGTTCTCTCTGACCTGGCGATTGGTTAGGAATGCTCTACCCCTCAATGGCAGGTTTCACAAAGCCAAAGTAGTGCTTAGTCCATATTGTGTTCGCTGCGAGGACGACGAAGAAGAATCGTCTGAGCACGCCTTCTTCACTTGCAGCAAGGTTTGTGAGTTTTGGAAATATGTCAACGAGGTGACGGCTCGCATCGTACCCGACCAGCTGGTTCGCCTGGATGTAGCATCTGTAATCTACAATGTGGTTGCTTTGTAGGTCAGGGAGAAACGAATGATGTTTCTCACGATCCTAGCCATAGCTAGACTAGTAGTGTGGGCTTAAAGATAGGACACGGAGGTGCATCGCCTTCTGATCACGATTTGATTTTGCATTTTAAACATCAGCTTGAAATCAAAATTAAATCTGATAGGACGAGATTGCATGGCTCGCAGTTTAATAGAAGCTGGATACACACCGCTTGCTCATGTGTATTTGCTCGAACTAGATTTGAGTGTGTGTTCCCTGTCTAGGCATGGCGCGCGCCGTCTTTAAGTCACAAAAGTTTTAAAAAGATAAGAAGCTTGACAAAAAGCTTGACTTCAAAGTCCCTTAGCTAGAGGTATAAATATTTTTTTGTTGGTATTAGTAAACTTTCAGGATGCCCGTTCCTAAGATTTATTTTTATCCCTGGCCCGACCCAATTAGTACTTATCCTGAAAGATACAAACTGTCCTCAAAATGCCCCCCCCCACTTTTCTTTTATCCATTAGATAAATCACCAATCCCACTTAGGAACTGTCTTTCGTGTTTTCAGTTTACACTGGAAAAAAGAGAGCAGTTCACAATAAGACAGGTAAGGGGGTTCTCTACTAACCCACTCCAATTTTTAGCATTTTATTTAGTTCTTTTATTTTAAATTATTTTTTTTCTTTATTTTGGGTATTCTTAGGCTTCCTCCCCCCTATCATTCCTTGTATTCTATTGTAAATCTACATGTTATCACAAAAATAAATAAATAAATAAAATCACAAAAAAATGATCACAAAAAAAGAAAAAAAAAGAAAAACACTTTTGTAAATACCATTCACTTTTTCAGAGACTATTTGTATATAACCTAAAGACTCTTGCGGTTAAAACGCGTTGTAAATAATCATTTGGGGAATTTTAAATAGATTAAGCCCATAGAGTGAATGCGGTATTGTGGTGACAGATACTAGCATAGGGAATAGGCAAGTGGACGACCATTGACCCCCCTTCGCAACCCCCTTTTTGGCCTTGTGCCACATCTTTTAAATTGCAAAGTGTAATTTTAAGATAAATAAATAGTTTAAGTAAGATTCCGTTCTAACGCAACCTCGTCTTGAAACGTCGTTCTTCTTTGTTTATATGTTATTTAATGTTATTTAATGTTATTTAATATTATTAAATGTTATTTAATATTATTTAATGTTATTTAATATTATTTAATATGATTTAATGTTATTTAATGTTATTTAATGTTATTTAATATTATTAAATGTTATTTAATATTATTTAATGTTATTTAATATTATTTAATATGATTTAATGTTATTTAATGTTATTTAATATTATTTAATGTTATTTAATGTTATTTAATGTTATTTAATATTATTTAATGTTATTTAATGTTATTTAATGTTATTTAATATTATTTAATGTTATTTAATGTTATTTAATATTATTTAATGTTATTTAATGTTATTTAATGTTATTTAATTTATTTAATATTATTTAATTTATTTAATATTATGTAATGTTATTTAATGTTATTAAATGTTATTTAATATTATTTAATGTTATTTAATGTTATAAATCTAAATTAATTGATTAATAGTTTCCTAATTCTAAAGGTATACAAATATTATGAACGCTGGCAGAATTAGTAAATAGTTTGATGGAGTTTCGGCTTCAGACAGACAGACAGAGAGACAGACAGACAGATAAATAAACTCCATTATTAATAGATATAACAGAAGGTTACTTAATTGTTAATTTTAATGTAATCCACTGTCAGTTTGTGACTTCTTGTAAATTTACCAAGAAAAGGAACTTTTAACAGGCTTCGCTGAAGGGAAAGATGTTTTAAGACATCTGGTTCTTCATGACACATTATTGTCGCTAACACGCTTGAAATGTTCACTACTTGTTAACGAGAGATAATTAATAGTCTCTTGCTTGATAGGAGGCATAGTCGAACAGGAAACTGTCGTTGGCATCGCTTTATCTGTCCTCTTACAAAGGACATTAAGATCTATAATTATGTTGTCAAACGTTTGGTGGTATCTGCACATGATTTTAGATATATTTATTGTTATTTTGCATTTAGCTTATTCAGAAATGGTTCTTGATTTCCTGCTAGAAGTCAAATCAGTTTACATCACATATTCTACGTACCTGAGGAGCCACGTTAAAATCTGTAGTTCTGTGTCAGATGATTATATGCGGAAACACCAACCTTGAGTAGAAAGTTCGCTATATTCAGGTCGATTATATAATAAACCTTGACAATATTCAAAATTATTAATAATTTATCATGGCGTATATATATATATATATATATATATATATATATATATATATATATATATATATATATATATATATATATAAAGATAAATGAAAGAAGAGAGATAAATATGTACGAATGACAAATCTATTTCAACTTCGTTCGTTCAATGCAAGGTGTACTCGGTAAAACATGTGTATTTCTCTTTTCTTTAACCCAAGGCTTTTCAAAGATTAAAATCTTATTATCGGAGGAATTACATAGATGGATAAGTTGGCAATGAAAAAGTCAAAATTTGAACAAATATACAGTAATTGAGAGTAAGATTGTGCGTGTAAAAATATGAGGTATGTCTAGTAGATCAATGTCCGTAGATAAAGTGTCCGGGGAAAAGAGATTTAAAGATGGAAAAAATGGTTTCGTTAAGGCAGCATTGAAAATGTTCAAAAATGAAGTAAATTTAATAGAAAGATGTTTAGTTCAATCGTAGATAGAACGCACTTATTCAGGTGTAATTTTGAGTATTAGGGCCATTTTAATATACTTCCGTTGACCGTGAATGAAAGTAGTTTTTCAGAAGTAGAGAATGAGTTGTGTATATTTAACGCAGGCAGTCGAGAATTTAAGTAGTTAATTCGATCCAATCTAAGAAAAGTGGCAGCTGTGGTTGGAGACAAAACTAAGGGAATAAGTGGGGGTAAAGGATAAAGATAAAAGATAAAGAATGAAGGTGATAGGGTTAGTTTAATCAACTATGACTGATGCTGGGAGAAGAGAAGAGAAGGTTGTGTTTGGTTACTGTTTATTGCTCGTAAGCAATAAACCAGGTGCGAGTTGGGGTGGGGTTATCATAAGCTAAAAACAAAGAGTAATTCAAGTCAGTAAGGAAGCAATTCTGAAAAGGGGTGTCCCGTAATTAAAAGGGATTTTTATTCAAAATTAAGAACATTTTAAAGGGTTCCAATTGAGAAATTAGAGATCAGATAAATGGAAATCTGGAATTTACGTGTTTAATATGTAATAATTCGGACAAAAACTAGCATTTCAAAGTGTAATGTATAAAGACTTTAAAGAATTCCCAGTTAGTTAAATATTAAATGCTTGACTAAATAAGAAACTTTAATGTATAACTAAAGTTAGGAGTGGAAACAGGGTTAGCCTGCTTGTAACAATTGAGTTCTAGAATAAGGATTATGTGTAGGATTGGGTGGAATTTTGTAACCTAAGTTATGCACTGGTGTGTTGAAATTATGAAAAGATTTAAAGGGAGCAAATGGACCATTATAATAGTAACCAGGGAGCGTTCTTTAAAGGGGAGTGTAATGGAATATATAGAGTTATTAGGTAACAGGGGGTACGCTATGTTATTGCTATGTAATATATATATATATATATATATATATATATATATATATATACTACTTATATATATATGGTAGATATATTGATATATATATAGAGAGAGAGAGAAAAGAGAGAGACAGAGGAGAGAGACAGAGGAGGGAGAGAGTGAGAGTGAGAGAATAATAGTTTACAATACCTATCATTTATCTAATATTGCATACATGTTTCTGAACCCTACACGAATTTACATAATTTTGAAATGTATTAATTTCTATTCTCTGCGTGACTGGTTTTTCCCAGCCCTACTCTCTGGCATCAATTTCGCTGAATTATCTACACAGACGTATTTTTCCTTTGGTGTTTATAATATTTGACAAAGGGAATATTTTCCCGAGATATTAAATAAATTATTTTTAATAATGATCCAGACAACACACAAACAGCCAACACCACACTTGCTGTTATGTATGATTTTACGGAAAAAAAATTATATAAATAGTAAATCTTACTTCGCTTTATTATTTGTCTTACTTCCAGCTTACAACCTACCCGAAACTCTGCATTGCCCTCAGCTTTTTTAAACATAATACTAATATATATATATATATATATATATATATATATATATATATATATATATATATATATATATAGCAATAGATAAAGTGAAAGAATAAAATTAGGTACGAATCAAATTTTATGACAATTCAAAGTACAGGCAACGTTCTTTAAAATCCTTAACTCATGTTGTATATACATTTATTTATTTTTCTATATATATATATTTTATATATTTTTCGAAGTTTAATTTTTATTAGCTGCAGTAATATCATTGCCGTAATGATCCTCTGGGGAGAAGATTTTCTTTGAAAACTCATGAGTTAAGGACTTTAAAGAACTTTGCCTGAACTTTGAATTGTAATAAAATTTTATTCGTACCTAATTTTATTATTTCACTTTATCTATTGCTATTAATGTTCTATCAAGTATATTGAGCTTTATTCTTATCCGGATGTCCACTAATTGAAGATATTAGTTGCCTCTTATATCTTTTGTTGTATTAACATTTATATATATATATATATATATATATATATATATATATATATATATATATATATATATATATATATCAAAAGCCAACTGTCCTAATGACATACTGTGGGTTTCCTGCGCTTCGATTACATTTTTATAAATCTAGGTACTATTGGTACCCATTCACTCTTACTCTTTCTTTATCGCTCTTCCTCTGTTTCCCTCTACAGATTCGGACTCATTAGTTTTGTTATATTAGTTATTTTTATTTGTTAATAATTAACTATTTTAACCTCAGTTTACAATGTTATTATTGAAAAACTTTTGCTAGATTGTATTGTTAAAATTGAAATTGAGATGTTATCATTTCCACTGTTGTGACTTTTAAGCATCTGTTTACATTATATTTTAACTATCAAAACAATAATAACTACTGCTTCAATGTGAACATATTTTAAAATAATGTTATTAAATTATTAATAATTTTCTTTAAAGGTGAGGTATGTCATAGCTGAAAAATCAAGGGAGGCGCGATAACGCTCTATGCCTTAATAGACTTCAAAAACGACCTATGTAGAAATCTCATTTCTTTGATCAGTCATAACTCAAAATCCAATAAACCAAATTATTTAAAACTTTGCACAAAATTTTCATTTGATAGGTTCTATAAGTGTGTAAAATTTCAGCATCAATTGTCAAGGCAACCCAGAGATCCAGAAATATCAGGAGTGAGTTTGTGTTATCCGTGTGTACGTACGTACGTGTGTGCCACCCTGTATCTTATCAACTATTTGATGGATTCAGCTGATTTTTGGCAGAGATATAGGTTCTAGAGTCTAGTTGATGGCATTTTAATTTCAGTTTACCATATACCTTAGTTTTCCAGAAAATTCCAAAACACCTTAAAAGTTACTATGTTCCTGAGACATAGCCTTTACAAAAATAGCGACATTCCATGCTAAATGCCAGTATACTGCAATCATAAGCCCTGAATAGGGTTTAGATAAAAATTCATATACACTAAATGTACAAAAGCAACGAAATTCCCAAATTTGTACACTTTTATTGTCATTAAGGGTATGACTACATATCAACCAAGCCATTTCATTATCACATCACACCAGTATAAATCTCTATGCATGAGTGGATGAAGCGTGTGAGGTGCGCTGAAGAAAAATTCCTACCAGTAAAATAGATAGCTCTGTTGTGCTCGCATACCCTTAATGACAATAAAAGTGTAAAAATTTGGGAATTTCGTTACTTTTGTACATTTAGTGTATATGAATTTTCATCTTAACCCTATTAAGGACATATGATTTCAGTATACTGGCAATTTTTCATGGAATGTAGTTTAGAATTATATTTTATATGAGTAACTACGTGTACAAAACTAAAATACACTAGAAGGTAAAGGTTATTTTGATAATATGTTGAATGATGAAAATTATTTATAAGAAAGTTAAAAATGATGCATGCAATGAACAAAATTTGATTTCTGATGAAGTCGGTTTATGTCAAGTATTTGTTCATATTGGACTATGTTATAGTCTGTAGAAAAGATGTGTACCCTGTGTCACTGCTTATACGGGCTCACTAGACATTCGAACGGTAATCTGTTTCCTATACTTTCAACCTCTTCTATTTACATTGGACATTTTATATGTGTATTTATCTTATATTATATTTTTATCTTTTTAAATTATAAATGTTGGTAATTATCTTACCGACTCATCGCTATGTATTCCTTTGACGATTAGATGTTATTCTTTGAAAAGCCATGGCTAAAGGAAGGCAAACTATATTTATTTTATTTGAACACCTGTTTTGAGCAACTGAGGACGTAATAAATATTGTATTTTACAATCTTTATTCTAATACTTGTCTATATATATGCTCTATCTCGTATATCGAGCATTAATACTTTCATGATAGGTTCTAATGTAATAATTTTAAAATATAAATGAATTATTTTCGTTGATGAAAATGTTTGCCCGCATATTTCATAACAGTATTCTACTTTATAAAAAAAAGTATTTTTGAATGTGTATACGTATGTTCTATTCTCATTTTACACATGTTGTTCAACTAATTTTTGTTAACAACCTTAAGTTCTGGAATTCAATTTGATAAAAATCAGTTTCTGTATGTGTTTTGTTTATATATGCAACAAAAAGCTGTATTAATATTCTTACTGGTTTTGGCGAATTGCATCTCTTTTTCTTAGCGAATGCATAATGGCTGCGTTGCGGTCATGCTAGCAAAGAATGGGGGCAAACAGATATAATTATTAAGAAAGGTTTGAAAAAGTTTCTGCAATATACAACTTTAATAAATGTCATCCTATTTACTAAATTGTTGGTCAGACTCACCAGAGAAACTAATATGTATAAACTCCGACAAGTATAACGGCTATCCTTAATACCTGTGTGAGTTATTAAGTCTTAGTTTATCTTATGACTCTGACCAACAAGTTAGTGAGTAGGATGGCATTTATTAAAGTAGTATCTAGCAGAAACTTTTTAGAAAAAATAGACAAAAGAGAATGTTTTATTTATCCATTTCCTTTATAGTAAGTTATTTTCCGAGGAACTTGTGTATATTCTTCAGATTTCTGAACAATGATCCTGTAATATTACTAGTATGACTTCCGAGCAACACCAAATTAACAAAAGACAGAGCAGTGTTTCCCCCAGACAACGCTGCAATTAAACGTACCTGCTGTATCTATTATGTTAAACCCGTTGGATTTCTATGCGTAAATTGTATTTATTGCTCCCCTTGTTTTAGGTGATAAGTAAAAAAAAATAAAACTTAGGAGCTCTTCAGAGCGCTACTGAAACCACCCAAATAAAATCAAGGATGATCCCAGAGCACTGCTAAAACAACCTTTTCCGAGTTTCTTACCGCCTTCCTTTGAAGGGAAATGATGTTGATAATGGTAATAGTCCGAAAATAAACTTAAGAAAAATAATTATATTAAATAAGAGGTTAGCGACTAGTAATTTTGAAAAAAAATGCCGAGTTATTTTCTTGTAAAATTACTACATAATGACATTGAAATTACAGTGGTGTATTTCCAAATTCTTACATAATAACATTGAAATTAGAAAAACTCCCGCCTGACGAAATCTGCTTCATAGGAGTTCACTTAGAGATTCGAGAACACTACCATTATATTCACCGGTTAATCTTACCTAAGAATACACTTTAAAATGCTAAATACATTTTTTGACCTTTTTTTTTATTGAGTTCTATAAATATACCTATTTATTATTATAAGTATCGAATGTATGCAAATAAAATCATTATTCCATCTTAGAAGAACATATATATTTTATTTAAGTAACATATAAACCCTATATTTTATAGCATATATATAATAGAAAAATCTGGTCTTAGTAGTGACCGACCCTTACTCATATTCCTTACGGTAAAGGAAAGAGCAAGAAAACAAGAATATCATTTGCCGACAAGATTTCCAAGTAACATATTCTATCCGCATGTACAAAGAAAAAAGCCGGAAGCGAAGAGAACTCGCAATCAGGCAGGTTAACTAGAGATCAAGTATACGCCTACATTGGTAACCAGGTCAACAAATCTTGCGGGTATTGCAGGAGAATAATCAAATGTTCTATTGCTTTAAGCATGGGCCGAAATAAACACAATTTCCGTTATCAGGGGGTTTTAGTTTCCCATCTAACCTGTCAACTCGTCATCACCTTCGCTGCCAAGAAAATGAGATATTTCTGGGGGAATAATATATTCAAAGCAATTTAAGAAAAGTCTACAAGTTTAGACAATATATTTTTGAAAGCAACATACTTTTTATTCAAAACAACAAAGTACATTTTTGAAGGGACATAATTTTCGAACTGTGTCGAATTCCCGACATTTTTATTGAAGCGAAAAGCAATACCCTTTTTCCAAATTTACGATTTCTAAAATCGCACCTAAAACCAGTTATTTTTTTAAATCCACAGCTAAATCACATTCTTTTCATTCATATTATAGTGGCGTTCGTTTGATAACAATAATCAGGGCGATTGCGCCACAATTAATTCGGACATTTTTATTTTCAGATTGAATGAACATATTGGTACGTTCAATTCACGCATGTGTCATATCAAATACGTAATTCCTTACTTCATCTTTGATTGAATGTAATTGAAAGGTCGCTGCTAAATATTGCAAAGTACCACTAGATATTGACCAATCCCAAATGTATCTGTAAGACCTTTCGTATTTTTGCATGTTTAATTAGGGTTAAAGGAACATAAGAAAAAGCGCAAAGAAATATATCTTCTCCGATGAAGCAAGTGTTGCATTTTCTACAGATATTGCCCCCTCTCTATGATTACTCTTGTAAATGCTGGCGTTCAGCATGTATTCACAAGCTGAACGATTTGATTGAAGATATGATTTATAACCCGCTGTGGTGGTGGTGGTGGTGGTGGTGGTGGTGATGATGATGATTATTATTATTATTATTATTATTATTATTATTATTATTATTATTATTATTATTATTATTATTATTATTATTATTATTTTCGCTTTTGTTTTTCATCGTCCGAATTTATTTTTTCATAATTATGTTTAGCTCTGATGAGGCGTACTCGCTGAAATGCGACTGCCATTATCTCGGTCAAAATAATTGTTATATATATATATATATATATATATATATATATATATATATATATATATATATATATATATATATATATGGGGGGTATTTGTGTGTGTATGTGTGCGTGTTATATGAACAATTGATTGGAAGGAAAATTGATGTATGTTCAATTACCGAATAAGTGTCAAATACATTAAGAGAATATTCTGATGGACTCGCAATTATTTAATGACACCCAAATTTCACCTCACCTCGTTATTAACTTGTCTGGAAATGGTACGGGTGTTTTTTTTGTAGCTATGAAATTGATAGCGATGATTCAGGTTGAGTATGGGGGTAATACGATTTCGATTAATAGCCAAAAATAACACGATTCTACTCCCAAGGAAAATAACAATAAGAAAACGGAAGACGTACGTGTGGGGATAATAATAGCTCATAGATCTAGGAAGTGTGATACTCATTTTATTCTAATTTGTTCCACCCTTCACGACTTAAAGAGACGCTTTATTTAAGGTGTTATAAAAACCATATATATATATATATATATATATATATATATATATATATATATATATATATATATATATATATATATATATATTATATATATATATATATATATATATATATATATATATATATATATATGTATATGATCATTTTTATTTACGCAGATATATACAAATCTGAGACATTAGTAGGTGTATGTTATCGATCAACATCTGTTATAAACTGAGATCTTTTCAAATATGGTCTACGGTTAAGATCGGATTTTAACTCTGCTTGAGGATATAACATCAACAAGTAAGTGCCGCAGGAAGCCAGGAATTGAAGGCAGATATGAACTTTTCCACATAACGCCTTTCAACAGACAATCTTAACCTCGGATTTGCCGAATTGGATATTTAAAATACCAATACAGGATTTGTACTTGTAACTCCACGGAAATATACTATAACGGAGTACGAATCCATACGGATCAAGTGAGATACTTTGAACCCTCCACCTGTTATTTGTTAAAAAACTTTATTCAATTCTACAAACTGTTACTTTTACTATTAACTATCTACACCATAACGTCCCTTTCATCTTCAAAAATCACTTCGCAATACCTCTAATTTTTTACTTCCCGGCCTTTTATTTCTTTATCCCCAACCTTTTTTGTCTTTTTATTCTTCAATTTTTCAAAGTAAAATGGAACTAGGTAATATTTAATTGTTATAAATACCATATTACCAGATTTTATCCTCTGACGAGAAGAGTTTTATCTTTGAAAAACCATGGTTTAGGGATTAATGTAATTCCTTGCATCTGAACTTTCGATGTAATAAAATTCGTATTAATGTATGTAACTTTATGTAATGTTGTACTATTTTTTATCTTCATCTTTCTTTCTTTAAAATTGATTGCTCTACTCAACGTATTGAGCTTTATTTTATCGAGATAGATCACTCTACGATATTTCGATTATCGTTAATTCCATTATCATTAGTATATATATATATATATATATATATATATATATATATATATATATATATATATATATATATATATATATATATCACTTGAGTTGGGAGTTGCGTTCACTTTACAGAGCAAAAATACATGGAATTGAATTGTACGAAAAGCCAAACAGTCATTCTCAACACTGATGATTACCAAATAGACTAGACCAACTCGACAATCGACTAACTCCCATCAATTCACAGATTCCGGATAGCTTTCTACTCAAATAGCTTATTTCCTCGTGCTGCTGGCCTCTGGAACTCCCTCCCTGCCCCCTGTTTCCCCGACGGTACTGACATGCAGAAATTTAAAACTAATGTAAACAGACATCTCGCTGCGCAGATCCCAATGTAAGTTGATTCCCCTTTCTTTATTCTCAGTAGCCCCTTACGTCTACAGTGGCAGCCTGCCTTGTCTGTGATGAACAATGTTTAAAATAAAAACAAACAAAAAAATTAATAAAAATAGTTATCATAATACTGTTTCTAGCTCCTTTTTAACACAGGATGGGCGTTTTAAGAAAATTAATCATGGGCATAGTGTAAACTTCCCTCCGTTTGAATCGTTGAACAATGTTATGACAACCTAATATATGTGTCAGCTTGTATAGATATAAATGGAGTGTATTTCCCCCTTTTGCCTATTACTGGAGAATGAAAGATGACTTTGCTCTGGGGTTCGAATCATACGACAGGCAAAACATTCCTTGATGTGTATTTTTGGTTTGCGTCTCCAACGTTTACTATACTATTTTTCTTCATATAGCAGCTGTTTAGGGAATTAGTGAACATATAATCGCCATCCTAACAATGTGCTCGGACTAGTGCATCTGATAACATATTACACATTCTTGTATGCTTGACGCACCAGCTCGCTGTGAAACCGTGATGTCTGGTATAAACGATTACCATGTATTAGTCTAGGATTTCCCTGAGGCACATTTCGTGAAACCTCTCCAGAATCTGTATGTGTTGGTGATAGGTGAAATACAGAAGAATAGACAAGAAGCACAATTCATACACACTTAGATTTGTTTTAAGGTAATGGCTTCGTCTAGCCACTTTTCTGCACATGTATGAAAACAAAAATCAACATATAATGCTACAAGACCTTATTTTTAGAACACTTATTCGAATATTGATGAAAATCCATTACATTATTATTCTAGAAAATATCGGTAATTTAGATCTTAAGATTATAGTGTCTTACACAGAAACTGAAATTCAGGGGATATAGTTTAATTATGGATAAAATTTCATCTAAATCATGAAGTGCTCCCAACCCCTCTTTATCGCTTTGCATGAAAGTAAATTCAACGAAATATAGCTCGAAATACATCCAGCTGATGTGTTTCAAAAGTCAATTAGTTCAAGAGTGAATACTGTTCATGCAAATATATAAATACACCCACCTAATTTATATAGAAATATCTCTGTGTATATAAAGTTATAATATATATATATATATATATATATATATATATATATATATATATATATATATATATGTGTGTGTGTGTGTGTGTGTGTGGGTGTGTGTATAGTCAAAAAAAGCTTTGAGTCATTTTAATCAATTGAAAAAATAAGAAAGGAAAATGCAGTTTAAATTCCCAGAGAAACTAACTAAATCCAATATGTTGCAGACTTAACATTCGTTGAAAAATTCATAAATAACAACAACAACAAAAAATAAAATAATAATAATAATAATAATAATAATAATAATAATAATAAGTAAATAAAATAAAAAGGAGGTTAAGTGAAACAAAAATAGGAGACCTTAACTTAAGCGTTAAATATTAAAACGGGGATCATCAGCTGCTCACCATGTAACTGTTTCGGAGATTGAAAAACAGGACAGTTATAATATTAATGGCTCTCTAATGGTACTGATCAAACTACCATTTCCCCAATAATCAAGTGTAGAAATAATTTCGCTTAAATTTTCACTAATATATACGTAAATAAATAATAATAATAATAAAATAATAATAATATATTACCCTTAAGACTACCGTGTGATATGGTAATTTGCATATCAAATAACATTAATTATAACAATGATATATATATATATATATATATATATATATATATATATATATATATATATATATATATAGTTTAGATGAATGTGTGTGTATACCTTTGTTTCTTACATATATGCTCCTAAAATACTCGACATAATTGTACATGTGGCATTACGATCCTTTAAATGCCGGTATGTCCTAGATATCATAAACTGATAATAATACCATTGCCAGATCATATTACTACGAGTAGTAGTAGTAGTAGTAGTAGTAGTAACAGTAGTAGTAATAAAATGATAATAATATTCGTGAGTAATAAGCTCCAAGTATATTGGTCATAATTGCACACATCTGATATGAAGCACTATTGAAGTCTCGGATGTATCATAGACAAATCAAAATTACAATAATATTACTTTCACTCTTACGGGTTCACACAATAGATTAGCAGTGTTAAATCCACAGTCTGGAACGGTGCCGATTAAGCGACGCACACACACACACCCTATTGAGTCAAAGAAAACATTTGTTAAAAAAAATAGTGAAATATTTTCTTTTTAAATGTCTAAATTTATATAATGTTTAAATTTTAATTTGATGAGATTAAAAGAAAACGTTGGATTATTTTGTGAAACTGCCATGGTCCAAGGAGTGTATCCTGGTTTGACGGCTCCGACAGAAATATCCCAGAGTGGAATCTTATCGTTTTGGCACGGAGCAACACGTTCCTAGAGTGCGATCGTCACATCTCCGTTAGGAATATGGTTGATTATTTTCTTCAATCAACGTTTATCTTTTGATCTCCAAATGCGTATCGTCTGTTGCCTGGCGAAAGGAGAACAATCGGTTGCATTAGGTGTTAGGCATTCATTTTCTACAGATTATTTATCATCTTGACTTCGAGAGACTGACCAGATAAGATGAACACCTGATAAAAAAGCAGCCATAATATCTCGTATAAAAATATAATTTATTTCTCACTGCATTTCGATAATCAAAAACGCGTATCATCGGCGCTGGGCAAAAATGAACGTCTCGTTTATGTGACGGAATTTTAACGTTTCCTTTTTTTCTATTGACGACAAAAAAAAGAAAAAATGTTCAACAAAAAATAAAACAGAAAGAAAGGATCCACAAAAAGAAAGAAAGAAAAATAACAAAAGTAACTCGTGGTAGTTTACCCATCGGTCCAAACACACGCCGTCGCCGAGAGCTCGTTGTTAGGCGCAGAGTATTTGACATTTGATCTTCCCGGCATCGAATTCCCCGGGCATATAACAACAAATGTGACTGCGAAGGTAGGGGGAATTTGATTTACAATGACCCAGTGCAATGCCGAGTATAATCATATTTGGGTTAAGTGTTATTTTCTTCCATTAGCCCCAGTTTCGGTCCGAGGGTCCACCATGATTTTACTTTGAATTTAAATTCAATTTGAACAAAGGTTTGGATTTTTTACAAATATCTTGTCAGAGATAGTTTTGTTTGGCTAAATGTTTGCAAAATATAAGATTCTACAAGAATAAGTTAACTACTGTAGAAGAATGAAGGTTGATTTAAAATCAATATTGAATGCCTATGGCAATCAGGTTTAGGGACTCATGTTAAAGGAATAACGACAAACATAACATATGTTAATATCTATTATTTTTTAGTTGTGTACTTTTTTAATAGTAGTGACTAAAACAAATAAGAGGGAATTGACTTTAAAATAGTGTAATTATTTATATCGTGTTTACCTTTTTTTAAGAAAAGGTTTAATATCTCAGGAAGACTGAGAATTAAAGACAATTGTATTTTAGTGCCACTCGTACTGAGGATTAAACTTTCAACCTCCTTAATACTGTTACTTAAGAGTGATTATAACTGAGCACTTTTATCGGCTGCCCCACACATCAATGCGGACAATTCTAATACACATTTTAGGAGACTTAAATCTATTCTTGTTTTTTTTTAGTCTGTAGTCTTATTACAAATTACTACTTCTCTCTATGTAACACTTAAAATTGCGTTCTAACCTATTATTTATAATTAATATTTAGCATATTGGATTAAATAATGTACTAAACATACTGCGGAGGTCATTGTCGACCAGCATATGAGCTGATTCTTTGTCTAGGCTGACTTTTACGGACGGCATGTCTCACCTTACTTTGTTTTCCACACTTACATAAAATGGACATGATATTTTCTGTAGAACGCTTGACTCGGACGAGATGTTTTCGGAGAGTTAAGTTGAGCCTGAATACTTTACTGATGTAATAAGAATTACATATCAGCCGTTTATATATGGTAGAGAGACAGTTGAGTTTTATTCATGACAATTAAGCTACACAGAGGATTTCGTGTTTCATCTATATTAGGATGAAATGCAGAAGCCTCAGTGTAGCTTAATTGCCATAAATATATTTTCATAAGTTACTACTAAGCTCTACTCATGTTTAAGTAAATACTGTAAGTCGGTACATAAAAGATAGTATGTATATATATATATATATATATATATATATATATATATATATATATATATATATATATATATATATATAAATATTTTTTGATTTTATTCCATTAGTTGCGACAAAACAAGTTTTGTTTCATTGGTGCAAATAGCGACCAACTCATCGGGCTGGCGATGGAATTCAAATGGCATAAGTTTTAACTTCACTTTAACGGGAGATTGAAAATTGAAAATACATTGGAGGGGGAGTGGGACAGAGTTGGGGCTTTGTCTATAACGGTGACATGGGACATGAGAGGGGAGGGGGAGGACCCCAACAAGTCGTGTTTCAAATTATTACGTGGGAGGTTTTTCACGTGTTTGTGCTGTGATGATCTCAATTTCGGCCGGGATGGGAGGAAGGGAGATGGGGCGACGGCCAGAGTGAGTTAAATTTAAAATGACAATAAAAAAAAAGAAACTCCCATACTAAAGTGGAAAATCTTGAAAAAATCCAGCACCTGCAAATCAATAAATACTCCATGTAGATTA
The DNA here is from genome assembly GCA_963556195.1 of Sepiola atlantica. Lineage (NCBI taxonomy): Eukaryota > Metazoa > Mollusca > Cephalopoda > Sepiida > Sepiolidae > Sepiola > Sepiola atlantica. The sequence goes on from OY744520.1 coordinate 4,681,824, forward strand.
TGCTTAAATGAAAAACTGGAAATTATCCGCTTTAAGGACAAAAACAAACTCCTAAATAGAAAACAAGAGACATCTATCAACTGTAAACATAGTAGACTCTACCTCCTTAGCAACCCACATACCCCACCTTAACCCCACACCAACCCCACATAACTTTAAAATAAAATTAAAAGTTGTTTTTTTTTGTTTTTTTTGTTTTTTTACAAAAATGAATGATAACATTAAACCCCCACTATACACTACCCCAAAACACACTATAACCCTCTACCCACCCACCCAAATTTACCACCCAATCCCACCCCAACAAATCATGATGAATCTATAAATATATAACCACCCCTCTAAACTACTAATAACATCAAATCTCTACGTACTACCTATAATGCATAGCCTCAATAGCCTTTCAGCCATACTACCAATTCTAACATAAACCCATAACTAGGACAGCTATTAACACTGATATCACTTGGACTAATCTAATCTCAATTACTTAACCCTTCGATCACTACCTTGAACACTTAATTATTAACTAGTACTTAATCCTTGTCATTGGTAGTAGAACAAAAAAGCCTACCATCACTTGTCGACTTATTTCGCCCAATGACTTCACAAGTAGCAAGATGGTAATGATGGTGATATTTATCATTATTACTATTATTATTATTATTAGTAGTATTATTATTATTATTATTATTATTATTTTTTAATACTATTATTATTATTATTATTATTATTATTATTGTTATTATCATTAATATTCTTACAAACTTGTTATTTCTATTTTTATTCTAATTGTATTTATATTTAACTTTATTTTTATTTTTATTTTTATTAAGGCTTTTACTAAGGCTATTATCACTGCGACTATCGTAGGTATGATTGGCAGACGTTATCATTGTTATCATAATCGGTGTTGTTAATGATAAAACTGGTAACACCAGAAAACTTCTCTTATAAAATGATTCCACTAATATTGATCTCGGTATAATATAATCTGTTGTGGATATTGGTAAAGCTGAATGAATGACACAGGAACACATGGTTTAAATGAACAAAGGTATATATTATATAATAGAAAGAAAGAGATACAAGGAGATGTTGCTCTCAACCGCCATTGCTGGTTTGCCTGGGAAGAAGAGGGCAAGTGTCACGTGCTTCCCGTATTTATAAGGTGGACGAGTCCATTAGTTCTCTGTAGGTAGGTACAGCAACATAACACCCCCCTTCCAAGCCTTACCTCCTCAGGAGTCTTAATAACGTTTCCTTTTCGGATCTATCTCTAGGTAGTCCGGAGCCATTCGTTTTCTTTTTGGTTGTCGTTTACGTGTGACTACCTGGGGTGCTGGTAAGTTGAAGGTGTCATATATCACGTCCATCACGTCTTCTCCTTGTGGGGCGCTGTCAGTGTCATCTGACAGTCTTTTTCTGATCTGATTTAGATGTCTCTTATGCGAGAACCGTGGTCCTCTTTTCAATTGTACCGGGTTCCCAGAACGATGCATTGTTTTTGAACATCTTAAAATATACCCTATCTCCTGGGTTGTATTTTTTCTTCGGTACCGTAGAGATTCGGTCATAATTATTATGTTTAGGTAATAATTTATCAAACACGGACTTCACATTCCGCGCAAACATCATCTCTGCGGGGGATAATGATGATGCTATGTTCATGTTTTTTGTAATTCTATATACCTGTAAGAATTGTTGTAAAGCCTTCTCCTTAGGAGTATCACCGGCCTTTTTTAATGTTCTTTTTAATGTGTCTACGAAGCGTTCCGCCTGGCCGTTTGACCTAGGATGATACGGGGGCGTCGTTATATGTCTGATTTGAAACGTCGCGCAGAACTCCTCAAAGTCTGATGACGTGAACTGTGTCCCATTATCACTCACCAAACAATCCACTACCCCAAAACGGGCAAATAGTTCATGTAGGAATCTTATCGTAACCTCTGACGTGGGACTCTTGCAACGTAGTACCTCGGGCCACTTTGAAAAACTGTCGACTACGATTAAGTAGTAAAATCCTTCCAATGGTCCCGCGAAATCCACGTGAATTCTTTCCCACGGACGGTCGGTCTTTGGCCATGGGCTATGCTTTATATGCGGTGCTTTTGCCGCTAAGGCACAGCCTTTACAAAGCTTTACTGCTTTTTCAATGTCATTGTCCATACCTGGCCAGTACACAAAACTCCTCATTAACCCCTTCATCCTGGTTATCCCTGGATGGCCAACATGAAATTCTTTCAGAATTTGTTTTCGTAGTTTTTCTGGGATGACCACCCTTTCGTTATGCATGAGTACGTCATCACAGAGTAAGAAACTCTTTGCCGCATGTAAATCCTTATCTACCAATTTCATTTTTGTTCTGGTGATAAATTCATCCTCTTGAGCTTCTTTTTTTATCTCGTATAGTGTCACCGGGAGCTCTCTCACTGCGTTGCACAAAATCTCTTTAAAATCTCCTTCTGTTTGAAGAGACGCAATCACTGTGTCTTCTAGAGTCTCTCTCTGTTTTGGCACTAATCTCGACAATCCATCTGCATGATAGATTTTATTTGAATGCAAATGTTGCATTTTAAAGTTGTAGTTTAATAAGATAGTTCCCCATCTTTGTAGTCTATTAGCTGTATATACAGGTAGGCCTTTTTTAGATCCATAAATTGTAATTAGCGGCTTATGGTCTGTCTGTAAGGTAAATTGTCTACCATGTATGTATCGGTGAAACTTTGTTACTGCAAATATTATTGCTAGGGCTTCTTTTCCGATTTGAGAATACTGTTTTTTCCGCTGGGAGCAAGGTCCTTGATGCATGTGCAATGGGTTTATGGGTTCCATCAGGCATTTTGTGTAGGATACATGCTCCTAAACCATATGAACTAGCATCGCTAGCTACGATTATGTCCAATTCTGGATTGTAATGTGTTAGAAATAACTCTGACGTAAGTCTTTCTATGATTTTATTAAATGCATCCTGACATTCAGGTGTCCATACCCAGGCTTTACCTTTTTTTAATAGCTCATTTAATGGAGCACGCAAATTATGCATTTCTGGGATAAAAGCCTGGTAGTAATTTGCTAGGCCCAGAAAACTCTGTAATGTCGTGACGTTTTCTGGCACCGGCATGTTTTTTATTGCGGTAGCCCTTTCTGGGTCTGGTCTTCTGCCGTCCTTGTCGATCACATGACCCAGATATTTTATTTCCTCCAGGAAAAATTCACATTTTTCTTCTTTTACTTTGAACCCATAATCTTGGATTCTCGCAAACACTTGATTTACATGTTTTTGGTGTTGTTTGATATCTTTGCTGTTAATCAAGATGTCATCGAGATACGCTATTGCGAAATCGAGTCCGCCCAGCATTGTGTCCATTACTTGTTGGAAAATGGCTGGCGCGACCTTAACTCCGAACGCTAATCTTTCGAATTTATATAAACCACGATGTGTGTTTATACATAACAGCTTAGAACAATCTTTATCCACCGGTAGTTGTAGGTATGCCTGACTTAGGTCTATTTTTGAAAAAAATCTTCCTCCATTTAAGCTTGTAAACACTTCTTCCGGGGTATGGAGTGGGTAGTGATAGTCCGCGAGGGCAGTATTCAGTCCTGTTGAAAAATCTGCACATACACGAATTTCATTAGATTTTTTCTTTACATAAACCGTGGGTGCTGCCCACTGGCTGTGTTGTACTTTTGATAAAATACCCATCTTTACCAGTCGGTCTAATTCAGCGTTTATTTTTTCAATCGAGGCGAAGGGTACTTTCCTTTCTTTCCTAAATACCGGCAGTACATTTTCTTTTAGACGGAATTTTGCAGTCGTTTTAGTGCAGCATCCGAGACCGCCAGAAAAAACCTCTGGAAACGAGTTTTTTAATTCTCGTTGTAGTTTTTCCGATTCTGTTGCGCGACTATTTATTTTTTTACAAAATGTATTTATCGGCAACTTCCATAAATCAAATGCCTGCATAAAATCTGAACCAAAAAGATTATTCGAATCCTTCAGTACCAGTAGTTTGAGTTTTTTAGTATTTCCCATTAGGGACACATTTGTGATTAATTCTCCTTCAAATGTAATTCTTTCACCAGTAACTGTGCTTGCCAGCCTGTTTGTTCTTGATAGAGTAGGTTTATTTAATCTCCTCCATGTATGTAAATTTATAATGGAAACGTCTGAACCAGAATCCAATTGAAATTTTATATTTTTATCCAGGATTTTCATCTGTACATATTTTCTTATGTTCATGCCAGTTTCCTTCTTTGTCCTAGTGGCTTGAATCCGCATTTTATTTCCTCTGCCCGTTCTGCAGTGCGAACTTTTATGTCCAACTTTTTTGCATTTCATACAGGTTTTAAAACGGAATGGGCACTCATTGTACCAATGTGGATTACCACAGCGTGAACAAGGGCTTGGTGGCAATTTATTTATTTTTTTACTGGTTTGGTTTGTCTTTGTTACATCAAAATTATTATTTCTTATTTTTCTATAAGGTTGAGCTTTTGTTTTTTGATGTACCTTATTTATATGCGCAATGCCGGACAATTCAATGTCTTTTGAGTCCTGTTTTACATTTACAAATCTTTGACAGTCCTCAGCCAACTTTTGCAGCGTAAGGCTTGGTTCATTCTCTAATTTATTTAGAACTCTACGCCTTATCTCCGTGTCATTTCCTGAGATTAAACCTTGTACAAAAATTAGACACTTGAAATTATCTGCACTTAATTCAGCTAGTTTAAAATCGTCACAATGCTTGTTCACTATCGATGCAAAAGTAGCGTAATCTTCCTCATCTTTCTTTACCAGGTTCATGCACTTCCATCGTTTGTGGAATAGTGTAGTTCTTGGACTAAACAGTTCTGTCAATAAACCAACCGCTTCTATGAAAGTTAGCTCGCTGGTTTTCCGAGGCAAAATGAAATCCACGAATTTGGTATGTTCTGTGGTATTTAGTTTTCTAAGAAGGAGGCGTAGCTTCTTCGCATCACTCCAACCACCGCAGTCAATTTTATATAGGTCTTCATATCTTCGGAAATATTCTTCAAATGTATTATTTTCCGTGTATGAGTAATTATCAATACTGTTCCAAATTTCGTTCTGCGAAAACGTGTCGTCTTTTTCATTTTGTTGGTCACTGCGCGATATTGTTTGTATCAGAAATTCCAATCTTTCATCATACTCTTTTTTGTGTAATAAAATATTTTGGTTCTGTTGTAATAAAAGCTTTTGAAATCTTTCCTCAGTTTGTTGTTGCTGGGAGATTTGGAATTTCGTTAGTTCGGCGATTATAGACTTAATATCTTCCATATTCAACCATTTAGTTTCTGATTTTATTTAGAAAATTAATATTTTCTTATTATCTTATGATTTTATAAGAGTTCTTTTCTTTAAATTAGCGTTTGCTAGGCGCCGTTTTTAATTATGAAAAGATTATGAAACTTTTCCTTTTCTCTATATACGCGTATATTTACTTATTTTTTTATTTTGAAAATTAATATTTTCTCGTTATTTAATGAATTTATAAGAAGTTCTTTTCTTTAACTTAGCGTTGGCAAAACGCTGAGTTTTAGTTATGAAAAGATTATGTAATGTTCTTTTCTTATACACGTTTTTAATTTTAACGAAGAGAAAAAAAAATCTGTTTCACAATTAATTCTTTCTGCATTTTAAAATATTTCAGTACAAGTCGGAAAAAAAAAGAAGAGAGAGAAAATAAAACTGACCTTTTTTATCGTGCGTCTTTTTTTTTTATAGAGTAACGCACGTGTGTTCATTTCATGTTTTTGTTTCATATCTGTTCTTAAAATGAAGCACGTGGTGTCGGTTTCATTTTTTTTGTTTGTGTGTGTTCGTCAAAAAAAACTCGCTGTGACGTTTGTCTAAAAAAAACAATACTCGCTTAATCTTGGTGTTCGGTATTTCTTTTGTTTTGTTTTTTTTTAGTTTTCCAACCCTAAGAAAAAAAACGCGCATTCAATTTCAGTTGTTTTTGTTTTGTTGGTTTTTTTAACTAGTTTTCCCAAACTAGAAGAACGCGCACCCAATTTCAAGCTGGTTTTTTTTTTCGATAAGCAGTTTTAAAACTTAGAGGACAACAGGTCCATTTCAGTTTTCTTTTTCTTAAAAGAAAACAATTTTCTCGCACTTAAGAATTCAACGTGTTTTTTTGTTTTTTTCAGTTGAGTTCTCTTTTCTTCTCTCGACCGTACGGCAAAAACCTTTTTTTTGTTTTTGTTTTTGTGCGGTTTCCTGCATTAACTGTATTTTCAGTTTTTTGACCCAAGAGTTCGAATTGCCTCGTCGCCATTTGTTGTGGACCTTGGTAAAGCTGAATGAATGACACAGGAACACATGGTTTAAATGAACAAAGGTATATATTATATAATAGAAAGAAAGAGATACAAGGAGATGTTGCTCTCAACCGCCATTGCTGGTTTGCCTGGGAAGAAGAGGGCAAGTGTCACGTGCTTCCCGTATTTATAAGGTGGACGAGTCCATTAGTTCTCTGTAGGTAGGTACAGCACCATAACATAATCACAATTTAAAAAATATATATAATCACAACAAAATCCACTACAAATAATAAACAAAACATTAAAATAAAATAAATAAAATGCAGAAGTAGCAATTAATACCCTAAATTAAAATTATCAAACATTTTTATCCACATGATAATTACTTATTAGAATTAAAATAAAATAGGAATGACGGTTATAATCATAACTTTATTCTCATTTTAAATTTAACTCACTCTGGCCGTCGCCCCATCTCCCTTCCTCCCACCCCGGCCGAAATTGAGATCATCACAGCGCAAACACGTGAAAAACCTCTCACGTAATAATTTGAAACACGAATTGTTGGGGTCCTCCCCCCTCCCCTCTCATGTCCCATGTCACCGTTATAGACAAAGCCCCAACTCTGTCCCCCCCCTCCAATGTATTTTCAATTTTCAATCTCCCGTTAAAGTGAAGTTAAAACTTATGCCATTTGAATTCCATCGCCAGCCCGATGAGTTGGTCGCTATTTGCACCAATGAAACAAAACTTGTTTTGTCGCAACTAATGGAATAAAATCAAAAAATATATATTTTGCTCTGAATTTTCATTGAGCACTCTCATAAACCCGGTTTCAACTTCCTTCGGATTCATACCCCCTGGATATTTGTAACAAGTTAATTAAATATATATATATATTAATGCAAACATTGTTACAAATAACAGAATTCGTCTGTTTCATTATAATAATCTTCGCGTGTCAAAAGCATATGAACAAAAAAAGCTGGAGAGAGAAGAGAATCTTAAAAAGACGGCGGAGAAACGCGCATAGAACGTATTTCGCATTTATATATATATATATATATATATATATATATATATATATATATATATATATTACTAATAGTTGTTGACATGCTGTGAAACCGAACAACTAAAAAATCTCTTAAGCAACTCTGTTTGCAGATTAGGTGGAACATTTTTAGATTAGAATCTTTCAAAAATAAAACAATATCGCCAAACTAGTATTGAAGAATCCTTGTTTGAATACCAGAAACGTTAATGATGGTAACTTTGCGAAACAAAATGCCCGACGATGTTAACTTAAAAACATTTACTAGAAATCATTGTTAATAGTTCAGCAACTATTCAGCTCTATCGAACCAGTAAACGAATCTAAGATTCATCTCCAGTGTGTATATGTGAATTTCGCTTTTATACTCTGTATGTAGATGGATTTCTTCATATTTAACGCAAGAGAATGGCGAGTGATGATTGTTATATATAAATTGTTTCCATCTTTTTTTCTTATTTATCAGTCTAAAAGTAATACAAGTTTCAGATCGTATCCTGATCTAAATAAATACTGGGTTATAAAGACAATAAGAGTAATGCGTTAAAGTTAGATTAAAAGCTATAATCCGAACGTGTTTAAACCTGCAGACGGTTGAAGGATGACGGTGTTATATGGTAATGTTTAGTAAATTATATAACTTGTTATATGAGAAACACATGACGTCAATTTTTATCTGAAATAAATATATTTTTTAAAATGTTAATTCATATACTTATTCGGTGAATAGGGAATAGAGAGATATAGAACAAGCGCGTCCTATCATATTCCTATGTCTGTTGTATCAACTGTTATTATATTCTAGCCGCCTTTAAGATCGATCACGAAGATAAATGTAGCCAATCGGACACACACTTTATTCATTGAAGGATTAGGAGTCGTGTTTATCATGCAAAGAGAGTTTGCGACTTTTTTAACGAGAGGGCATTTCGTGCTTTTTAAGTGCCTAATCTGATTAACCACACCTGATTGATTTCACGAGCTATTTGTTCTTGTAAGAATTTTATCTGATGCATCCACGCATCTGTAAATAGCACTTTATTTAGTATTTCACGATGAAATTAGTTATAGCATTTTCATTTATAAGTCAAGCTTTAGTTTCAAATAGTATATTCTTCTGTCTGGTACACATAAGTTTAAAATAGCTGTTTTATATCCCCACATGCATATGTATCAGTGTAGCGTGATGAGCTTATAATTGTATTAAATTATTAGATTAAGACGGTACAAAAGCAATAACCTTGATTTTGAAATTCTCACTGCATTTTATTGCTTGGCAAGCGACTTCCCTTTGACCGATTCTCTGTTGTTGCTGATCACGAAATGCTATGTTTAAACCTTGTGTCATACACGAAAGAAAAGTTATTAATCAGACCTTTGTTAATTATACGCGCATTTTTGGTGACCTTTCCAAACTGATGGTACATCGCCTGATAATGTTTTTGCATACCTCGAAATCGAACTAAATCAAGACAAAACTGTTGGAAGACAGAGGGTTTATTCTGCTGAATCTTCGTTCAAAACCACTCAGCAGTTAACTGGGATAGACACACAGATATCGATGATATGTTGAATGGTATCTTATCAAGACATTTTACAAACCGCATGTTCACACTTCTAGGGCTTCCAAGGAACTAAATACTTCTCTCACACTCTCTCTCTTTGAGCCATGTGATGGCACATCCGTTTCTATCACACCACGTAGTGTATTAAAATCTAACCTTGAGTTTAGCAAGTTGACCACAACTTAGCTTACATTTCTTTTTGTTTTCAATTGACCAATTTATATACCGGCGGATCAATCGCTAAGTATTTAACAAAAATACGGAGATAATAATAAACGATAGAAAGGCTATCATTTGTTGTAGATCAATAATGAGTTCAGTTTATTTAACATTCGATGAAGCTGTTATGATTTCTTTTAAACGACAACTTGTTCTGTGGATAGTTTACTGCACACGGCATTAGTGTGAGTCAGTGAATCAATATTGTTTGTGCCCTTGTTCTCTGATTTAGTGCGTAAAACGTTCCAGTTATGTATTGTGTCTCTACTCTGTGTAACTCTCCGTTTTGATTTCCGTGTTTTAAAAACGCTTGTATACGTCAGACCTACGTCATCGTTTTTGTTTGTTTTAATTTCGACAAAGGAATGTATTGACGAATATCATTTTGCCTGAGCCACTTGTCAGAGCTATTAAATTTCCAGATTCTCATTGATAATTGTCCCTTGACTGAGGTTATACAAATATAAGCCGCATCATAAATTTGCGTTTTACAAATTTCCGAAACAAGCGTTTTCCAATGATCCTCTGACTTTTTATTATTATGTTTTATGTTTTCGGTTCTTTGTAAGTTATTGATCCTAATCTATCTGCCCACATGACTCACCTTGTTATTTCAAAGGCTTTTTCGGTCAGTCAGTTGAAATGCACAGATTGAACGGACTCACATTGATAACACCTGTTTGTGTTAACTAACTGTTATATTCTCAACCGACGCCTATAGTAATGACTCTTAGCGAAGACATTGTGGCATATTTGAATTATTGATGATGTAAGTTCAAGGATGTTAAGAGGCGTCAATGTCGGTTTAATAGATAATGGTATTCTGTGCTTCGCCATGACGAATTTCACTGCGTTTCGAAAATGTATAAACCCACATGTTCTACCACAGGATGGCTAAAGTTGCCACTTTGGTCTAAATAATGATACCTCATAAAGTGTTTGAAACTGCTAGTTTTTTATGATCAGATAACATTAAAATTGTTGAAATGTTCTAAAACTTACAAACCAAACCATATAGCTATTTATTTTCTCCCCACGAGAGCAAAGTAAAAACAAAGGCCAGTTTTAAATGTAAGGGAATCCAGCTTTCGATAAACAGACATTCTGGATTGTGACAACATTTTTTTAAAATGCTATATTATTAAAATTATATCTTGCCAAGGCCTGCAATCCTAGATCTTAGAAATGTGGTATTAAATCACGTGTTTCTTTTTAAATTAACTCAGTTTTCAATAAGTCCTAATTAATTGAAGTCCACATATTATTTATTTTATTCAGAAATTATTTTCTTGTAAAAATTGAATTGCATTGTTAGTATGCAAAATCTGTTCCATGTTTGTTTGTATCTAATTACGCAAGATGAGAGTTAATGAGCTCCACTGTTTGTCGCATGGATTTTTAATAGGGTATAAATACTCAGGGGAGTGGGTGGTCAATGAGAATAGGTGAAGCCAATCGAATATTCCTGGAACCAGTTTCCTGTTATCTGCACACGATCAGGAATATTGCATTGGGATATGGTTCAAAATATCTCCGAAGCTTTATATGTAAAATTGGGGTATTTCATGGTGAAAGGTTTAAATATAAAATGATTGTTATTTAATAACCTTAAGCTCCTCCCTTCAATTACATAATTACGGCGAGGCGCCATGAAATTCAATTTATTTTTAAATATTGTATTTTCGTATTCCTGCGCGTATCATGAGATCAGACCAAGTTCCAGGGGTTTTAACTCCGGGATTGTACCTCTCCTCAAATAAAAACGGGCAGGTTCTTTATTCCTCGCCTGATGGAAGGTATGTGCGGTCATAACATTCCCAGTTCAATAGGAATAAGTATGTTCGTTAATGGGCTGAGAAACTACGGTGTAATCCTCAGTCAAGTCATACCATAGACTTAAAAAGTGTGTTTGTTAACACTCAGCATTATAAGGTGAGGATGAACGGTAATTGGAGTAATCCCGGGAAATGAATGGGGCCCTCCCCTACATCTCTGTGTTGTAGATAATAAAACGGGAGCCTTCGGATAGCCCTCGATTAGGGTCTTCAACTTTAATTTTTACGTTTGAAACTATTCCACGGCGGCGATTTGAACTCTTCTTAGATTATTACAGAGGCCACACCTGTAACCATTAATTTCAACAATCATTTATCGAAAATACAGACTATCCAAAGCGAAGCCTCTACCTGATCTGACACCTCTCTGTTTCATTAGACGGCAGCTATACCCTCAGTGCGCTTCTAAACGATGAACATGTTGTTGTGAAGCAAGGTTGCGCAATCATAAACTACATTTCTTCTGACTTCACATTGCTTTAGAAAGAAAATTAAAGGCAATTCAAGAATAAGCAAGAAAAAGATTAGTGTTGTTTCAGAGTGTTTTCTAATTGCCCGTCACAGGCTTGCAAGTATAGTCTACCGTACCATGTTTCAATAACTAGGAGGAAGATAGATTGATCTATGCAATATTTACTCGTTTCACGAATGTATAATCGCTGAGATATTTCTTAGTATAATTTGTGATACATGTATTAGTATAATTCGTAGATGTGTTTATACACAGAGATATTGCGTAGGACAACCGATAAAGCTGGTGGTCAGCTCCCCACGATCGGTTCACTTGAATAATGAAAACTATCATTACGTTCAATCTTTATTGGATTATGCTGGAAAAGAATGAGCGTACGTTATATCTTTGTGATTTTAATTTCCAATGAGGGGGCACAGTAGTTTATCTTTAGAGAACCAGGACGTGTTTCATGTTAGAAATTATTAATAATACATTATGATTTATTTTGAGAAAATGGCAGATATTTGCGCGACAACGTAATTTCTTGCGAATTTTCGAGCATTTAAGCCTTTTGTTTTTTTCCTGAAGAAATATGGTGCGGTTATTTTGCTGCATTTAAACGTCATACAAAATTATGTGAAAAACTAATAAACGAATTTTAAGAAAATCAAATTATTAGAAAAATGACAGATGAACGGAATGAACGAATTTAAAAAAAATCCAATTATTAGCAGAATGACGGATGAACGGAATGAACGAATTTTAAGAAAGTTAAATTATTGGCCGAATGACGGATGAACGGAATGAACGAATTTTAAGAAAGTAAAATTATTAGAAAAATGACGGATGAACGGAATGAACGAATTTTAAGAAAGTCAAATTATTAGAAAAATGACGGATGAACGGAATGAACGAATTTTAAGAAAGTCAAATTATTAGCAGAATGACGGATGAACGGAATGAACGAATTTTAAGAAAGTCAAATTATTAGCAGAATGACGGATGAAGGAATGAACGAATTTTAAGAAAGTCAAATTATTAGCAGAATGACGGATGAAGGAATGAACGAATTTTAAGAAAGTCAAATTATTAGCAGAATGACGGATGAAGGAATGAACGAATTTTAAGAAAGTCAAATTATTAGAAAAATGACGGATGAACGTAATGAACGAATTTTAAGAAAGTCAGATTATTAGCAGAATGACGGATGAACGGAATGAACGAATTTTAAACAAGTCAAATTATTAGCAGAATGACGGATGAACGAAATTAAAACAAGCATCATAATTGAAAAACGTACAATTACAAAAATATATGTATTTTCTTATTTATAATTTTATCAATAAAACAATAATCTTAAAAGTCAATAACACCGGACAATTATTGATTTAAAATTGTTTTTAAATCAACAATGTAATTTAGAATTCTTAGTTAATGAGTAGGTTTATTTTGGATTGTTTTACGCCATTTCAGCATTGATTATTAATGTTGACTAAATGTAAAGACGAAGAGTGGATGTAATTTTCAAGAGTTTAACAGACAAATCTTACACATGGAAATCGACGATGAAAAACAGAAGGAACATTCAACATGCTAAAATAGTAAACATTTTAAAGCGAAATGACCACACGTGGTAGCATGTAAATGTTAACATAATCAGTATTAGATTTGAACTATCTATATAGATAGTAAAGTAAGTGAGGTGAATAAATAGACAACATAGGTGTTTCAGTTGGGATTATTTGGATTCCTCAAACTGCTGTTCTCATCTCGGGTGCTATTCTCACAACGTTTCGGCCGATATAACTTCCGATCTTCTTCGGTGTTTAACTCGTCAAGCTACAACCACAGAAAAATACTTTTCTATTCTCTCTCTCTCTCTCTCTCTCTCTATCTCTCTCTCTCTCTCTCTCTACAGCAATATCCCAAGGTAAATTTCATGAACAATAAGTTTTTCCTCGAACATCCAATCTGTTGAATAAAATACTTAAAACCAACTACCACATAGTCGTCTTCAAGTCTAATGTAAACAAATACATTTGCATCTGTCTTCTTGGATAATCGTGTCATCTTAAATAATCTTCTGTCACTTAACTAATTGTTTCCAATCGTCTCGATGCGTCGTTCATCGTCTATCTGACAATCTCGTTTACCCTTGTCCTCGAATGGCCCGGGCCTTAATAAGCGGTTACCCATTAGAAAACAAAACAACCTATACTAGTTCTGAACACTAATCAAATCTAATAATACCAAAACAACAATAACAGTAGCATCTACTTATACTCATGATCCTGGCATTTTACTCATTCATTTTTCGCACTGTTTTTCTATTCCTTCTCTCTTTAGTTGCTGGCGTCGTTTCGTTATTAGTCTAATCGATACAGACACCGATAATGTTATCGGCTAGACATGGTAATACTCTTCACGAATCTATTATGTTGTATCGATACGTATGGATAGTGTTGGTAAAAAGCAGAAACACCTAATTTTGCGCCAAATAAATAGCAACGTCTGTTAAATTAAACGTACACAATAAATTATGTGCAATGGCTACTTTTTCAATTATAAAATAGTTTTAAAATGGTGTCGTCACCCCTGCTGCAAGTTTCCGTTCCATCCTCACTATTTGTTTTCTGTTTGTTTCGTGAATCAAGATCGAATTTACGGCGCTCGTCAGTGTCACTTATTCAAATCTATTCTTTAAATCATTCGTCTATACACACAAATGCCATTGCTGGTTTTGCTATTATTTGATTCCGCAAGCGCTATGCTTACTTTAGAAGAGATATTGCGAAAAATGATTGGCTATTTCTGCCATCCGTTGTTATAAATGTCTGATTTTTCTAAATAAATGTCTGTATGCTCCACGTTCTCGGTAAAAAAATAAGCGTGTTAGATCTAAAACTATTGTTGGGGGTTTAAATATTAGGTTTGTAAAAAATATGATGTCAGTTTAAAAACTCTAACTTATAAATCTACTAAAAGTGACCATGAATTGGAATAAAAACAATTAAAATAAACACATTTTCCACGCCAGGGTAAGTCTGTGCATTGCATTAGGATAAAAGACGATTACCCAGGACGCGATATAAAAGCTGAAAAACAATTTTCGCCGGATCTTTGTGAAGAGTTTGTTTCTATAATAAAGTGGTCGAGATACATGAATAAAGTGTAATCCTTAGGTCATTCATTCATTCATTCATTTATTTCGTATGAATTAGATGGTTTTCTCGATATCTTTCTAGTTAGAATTATGTTTAGAAAGATATTTGGTACTTACAGAAGCGGGAATGTGAAAGTGCTTTTGTGGAACGAACTGCATTTGAACTTGGTACGCCCAGGTTGTCAGTCCGTGCTCTTTACTATCAACTCCCAATCCTAAGGTGAATAAGGTAGAATTCATTAACCACACGCCGATATGTGCTGGAGCATTGTCGTGATAACACATTCCGGGCACATATGATACGATTTCCTGTACAACTCGTCTATTTCTTAAATACGCTTCTTTACAATCGGGTTTTCACTGAGATTCAAGAACTTTTACCTATATTTACATATATATGAAAACAATAGGCACTATAACATTCTCCTGAAGCCTCTTGGAATTCATGTAAATATTTGGCGTCTCACCTACATGTCGGATACCGCATCTAGATTTTGTTAGATGTTATGACGACGAGGTGATTAGATAATAAGTTTAATAAATAATATTTGACGGGGCCAGAGGTTATGTGCTGCTTGGCGACAGTGGTGGTAATTCTTTCAGATGTAACTGTCTAGCCTGATCGAAGTTAATTACCAAACTGTTATGTGACGAGGCTTATAATCCAAATAGATATTGTTTATTTAATAATCTCAGGAAAATTATTCAGGCAGAGAGTACGAAAGAGATAATCTACTATTGGCTATCTAAGAGGTTCGTTAAAACATGTGCATTCGTTTCGCTTCTATACTGCGTACTAATTAATACTTGCGTTTTATCTCTTCCGTTATTAAGCGTCAAACGTGAACTACTTAACCTCTGACAAGGTGCATCCTATCGTTGTCTTACGCAAGATAATATCTATATATAAGATAGATGAGACCATTGAGGTGATCCTCTATGATCATAACAAAGTGTTAATATTTTATCGCATGTTAAAAAACAATCGCAAAATGAGTATTCTTAATACTGCATAAAAATAACGTTGTAAACATCTGACACCGATGATTTTATCAACTTTCCTTAAGCTGTTATGTTTTCTATATCTGGAGCGTCTTTACTTTCTCCAGTTACCTGTAGTGGTTCAGTAGTTTAAGATAACTATCAGCAAGTTCTCGAATGATTGTGCATCAATCTGGTTCGACTAACGTTTCCAATACGTCGGTGTTGACTGCAGGCAGGCACCTCAGATCTTCTTTATCTTCAATCTTGATAAAGGTTTTTTTCCAACCAACTTTGCAATGTAAGATCAATAACGCTCCCCTGGCCAAATCGTCTTTTTATATTATCAACTACTTGTTCTAGTGTGTAAACAAGTTTGAACTTAAACAAAATATCGACCGCATATTCTTACTCTTCATAAATTATTTAACGAGCATTTGTGTATCCCTATATGTGTCATTGTTGTTCTTATATGGCGAAAGATTGTACATTAATAAGCATTACTAGCAAAACTATAAACCCAAAGTTCGCATATTCATGTTATCCGGGGAGGATGGAATCAGTACAAAACTATATAAACTACATTTACCTCAAAGGAGGAGGTACTGCAACTTCTGTGAGATCATTTAAAAAAAAAAAATTACTCGCGATGAAGGACAATAAACATGTTTATCGATAACCCGGAAGAAAATATAACACAGTTTTATGAAAAATAGTTAATCAAAAAACAAAAGTGTGTAATTACTTAATATCAGCCGCTCAATCACTAATCTAACGCGTAGTGTAATACGAAAAAGTGACACTAATTAGATGTTGCTATATTTCTTTTACCGTGTTCTTGGTTGAAACAAGAAGTCTTATTACACGGGTGTAGACACGCGCACTCGCACGCGGACAGGATAAAATAGAAAACTCCCCGAAACCTTATGAAACAAACGTCTAATTTCTGAAGATAATCGGACTGAAATGCAGACGAATCAAAATTTTATGAAATAGGCAAAAACCTCAAGTTGAACTACCTTCATTATCGGGTGTTCTTTCACGTTTACGAAGTAATCTTATTTTTAATATATTTTACAATGCGCATGTCTTACGTTTAAGGACGTAAGGCGTTTTTCAGATATCGGTCAAGCTGAATCAGTTTTGTTGCTTTTCACGTTCTGTCGTTTTTTTTTACTTCTCGCCCCATTACCGCCTAATACTATGAACAATTAGACCACTCGTAACACTTTGGGTATGTATTTGTTATATATTCTATTAAAAAAATCTTGGGTGTGGGTGTGTGTGTGTGTATCCCCTCCTTTTCTCAATATCCATTATTTACCTTTTATTTTCTTTCTGTTTTCTCTTCTCCTTTCTTCTTCTTCTAATTTCATTTAATTATGTAGATCATTATATTCCCCTGATTATGTGTATTATCATTGGGTTTTTACTTACATGATTCATCGCTCCTACCTCAATCCCGAAACAATTGAAGTTAGTAATATAACAAACAACATGGGGAGTAGTAGTGGCATATAGATGCACATTACACAACTTACGTAATGCTAGATGTCAATTGTAGTCTTACATATATATTTATTTGCACATTACTCTTTTTTATAATCAGTTGTTTGTTCCTGACGCACCTGAAATCTTATAAATGTTCACAACGTCCAGTTAAGCCTAGCCTGTCACACTAACGTTGGATATTATATACATTCTCTTCAATCATCTCGGCATCAGAAAATAAGCGTTAACAACGTTTCTGTGATAGACGTAAACATTATTAGAAAAAAACTAACATTTTAAAAAGGGAACGAATCAATAATTCATCATATCTTAAACACGATTTAGGCTCTTGCTTTTTTAATCTGTTTTTGCTATTTCTAAAGTTCAAATCTCGAAATAATCGACAAGATTCGATAAAATAAAAGCAAAACATTTAATGATTAAATAACATCAATAAAAATAAAAGACATTTCGAATCTGAATCAAGAAAACTTCGCATGTGAATCATATGTATACACTTATAGACATACATATGTATGCCCACCCTTACTTGTGAATCATCTCTTCGCGGTTCTTCTTTAATATAATAATACACGTCTCCGTGTAGTGAAATTGGTATGGGTGTGTATACATGAGCTTTTAAATTTAAAAATGTACGTTGAAGTTAGTTTTAGCAAAAATTGAATTTTCCATTAGAAGTCAAGTTAGAGGTTAGTATCACGTGTCATCATATAGACAGGAAGTCCGAAATGAGACGTGGTGAAGAAGAGAAAATTATTTCTCTTTGTCCAGTGAACTGATAGAATTCGAACTTCTGTCTTCAAGAAGCGGAAGTGTGAAATATATACATGTACAGTACTCTAACATAATTTTTTTAAAATCAAAATGTATGTCGCCATTGAGCAAGTCTAATGTTAGCGTATTTTGGAGTTTTGTTACGCTAAAGGAAAGGGCAAGACATGATGCACTTCTGTTGTCTTTTCTTTACTGCAGCTAATACGACAGCTTAACAATAACGGGCATGAAAAGAAGAAGGAGAGACGTCACTACTCAATGAGTCAACTACTTACGTCTCAGTCATTTCCATCGACAAAGATGCTTACAGGCAATCAGTGAGGATCGAAGAATAACCCACGTAATGTATCACCTGTTTCCAATTCTTATATTTATAAATAGCTATTTGGGTGATTCCGTATAAGTATTAATCGAATGGAATTATTAACAGCGGATGCATCAGGTGGTAATTTTATTGTTAACGTAAACCAAACGAAAGCTGTTTTGAAAGTAAATCTAATTGTTTAACACGTACATAAGTTAGGAACTAACATATCTGTTTTTTTCTGTGTAAGGAGTAAACCTTTTATTTGATTTGCATTGATACTGCGTTTGAAGTGATTTCTTTATTCGTTATTTTAAAGGCTATCCCTGCAAACAATAAACTTCAAACACTTATTTAAACCTTCTTATTCTAATTACATAACGACTTCGACGGCGTTCGTTTATTGTTTCTTTAATGACTGTAAGTAAGAAATCGATTACTATTGTGAAAATTAAATTCAAACACTTATTCTAAATACGTAGGATTTTCTTTTCTTTATTAAAACTTCGACAGCGTGCAAATTTTTGTTTGCCTTCTTAAGTAATATTTAACTCGCTGTGAGGCGATGGCATGACTCTAATATAACTCGGATATAGCGAGAATTAAATGTAAACACTCATTCTAAACATGTGTTTTATTTAGTTATATCTTTACATTGGCAGTGTGCGTTAAACACTTATTAAACCAAGAAAAACACATTGTTCCGGGTTTTTTTGGTTTTTTTAAGGTATTTGGGACCGATTATTTGCTTGTTGGCATGGTGGAAGAAATAATGCACGAGCTACTTTTCTAAGACTTTTTCTAGAACGTTCTTTTCTTATCGTTGTTCTTCCTTGTTTTTTAATTTTAACTTTTATTTTTATTTGTTTCCTCTTCTCTTCTTAAGTGACCTCAATTATTGCAACGTCACATTGTGTATTGTCGGCAGTTGAAACCAGTATTCCAGACATTTAATTTCCCTGATGATTTGCCAAGCAAGTAACTGCTTGGTAGTGAAACACGTGTAGGAAAAAACATTTAATTTGAATAAATAATATTTGTAAGAAAAAATATCTTTAATGGTGATCATTGGTGTCCTGAAAGGAATGCTTTGGTAAGCCGTCATAAAATCACATATATATATATATATATATATATATATATATATATATATATATATATATATATATATATATATATATATATATATATATATATATAAGCGAACAAAGACAACCCGCAGACAATTAGTATAAAAGTGAAGGAGTGTGAAAGGACGGCTTCAAAGCGATCAATTTGATGGAAGCCCGTCTGTGATATGTGGGAATTGTTAGCTAAGGGGAATGCAGTACTTCACTTTGAGGCCTTCTCTGTGGTTTCATCACATGTCAAACGTTCTCGACCTACCATGTATGTGGTGTCTGTCGGAGAGCCTGGTGTTTAATGCTGGTCATCCCAGCCACGTGAGATCCCAAGACAGCAATCATTTACACTAAGAAAGAACGTGGTAATAATATATGGTATTTGCAGTTGACTTGTGTGACACATCTCCAGTGAGATTAGTAAACGGAAATCTCAGTTGCACAATCGGAAGTGCACGTGTAGCGGTGACCGCCATCTCTAAAGAAGTGGCAATTATGCACTCGGATGATACTTTTATATGTTAATGTAAACCATAATATATTTCAAAAAACACTTTCTATACGTACTCCCTCTCAACAAAAGATATATTGCGTACATAAATGAAGGATATTAATAAATTAGACGTTACGCTTATATTAATATATATTTAATATAAATTAATATTAAAAATAAAGAGGATCGGATTTAACAAATTAGATTAAAAATACTTTATGCTGACCAACTCTTTACAAACTACCAATGCTATGGAAGCGAATTGTGACGGTAATTAAAATAAACAATTCTTATTTTATTACTGCTAAAATAAAAGCAAACACCGATTTCTTCATATAATTTATTTGCACATTATTTAAAACACACATTATAAAGACGATCAGCTATTGCGAACAGTATCATTATTATAGCATTTGTTGGCGTCCATATACTTGTAAACTATTGCCCCTCTCTCGCTCTCATGATGGTATCGCCTATAAAATAGAGAAGAGGAAACAATATTGAGGGCATAGACTTACTTGAGTTCACGGTAAAATCGAATTCATATTCCTGGGTGACAATGTTAAGGTAAACAACAAAGCACTTATATAAGTTCGAACGTCGGCCTGTGCGTGCTTTTTTCTGATTCTGTGCAAACTTTTACTTAGTTCAAATTCCAGTGTTAAGCCATTTATATCATTTATTTTTTATCGTTGTATTTTTTCTTATGTCAACGTATTTCACGGAAATGTAAAGTAAGAAACACAATTGCGGTTTCTTTTCAATGTCTAGATTGGAATGCCGCAAACATTAATATACTCTGTATATACTTTTTAAAAGTCTTAATACTTCTTTGAACACGGCACTGACAATCCGAAAATCTGCGTCTTTATATTAATTTGTATTAATAAAATACAGCCAACAGCTAATTTACACTGACTTCAATAATTTTCACACAAATTCTTTTGAGAAAGGTATGTAAAAGCATACTTAAACAATTTCATTGTTTATATGATTAATTGTTAAAAGCTTTGAAGTTATTTCTGCGAAATACTAAGGCGACTATATATATATATATATATATATATGTATATATATATATATATATATATATATATATATATATATATACAGGGTGGGCAAAAATAAGGGTCCTATTTTTAAAAATTCATAACTTTTTTATTTATTGATTTTTTAAATTTTTTTTTAAGAATAAGTAAAGGACCCCTTCCGAAGCAAGCATGAGCCGTATTAGCCCTAAGGAACGTACCCTCATTTAGAAAACATTATTTTTGCTTAAAAAACTCAAAACAGTGTAAAAAACAATACTTTAGTTTTTATAAGTTTTAAGAAGTGTTTTTCGGCTAAAATTTGTTTTGTTTATTTCAAAAAATCTCGGAAGGGTCAGTCTACACACACATAAAGTTTGGTGAGTTTAACGTTTATTTTGTGGAAGTTATTCAAATTCAAGTTATTCAAATTTAAAGATAGGACCCTTATTTTGGTCCACCCTGTATATATATATATATATACGCATATATAAAAATTTGTAATTAATTATTATGTTTTAACCCATCAGATACATCCTCATCAGTGGAGAAAGTAGTGGTTTCAGGTTTCAAGGTCGCGAGAAATTATCACAGACAGTAATTCAAATTAAAATACACTTACCCAGGATATATATATATATATATATATATATATATATATATATATATATATATACTAGAAAATGCGTTTTGGGGTAGCTCAATTAGTTCTGGGTAAATTCATTGAATCAGGAAAACGTCCGTTTTGCAAATCCAAATCAATCTAAATAAATAAATAAATAAATAAACAAAATCCATCATTAGTCTAACACTGTTTCATATATATCCTTCTATCGTTCTTATCTTATACAGATAAATAGTTTTACTTTTTGTGGTGATATCCTATTTACTTATATTCGGCTATTATAATTTTGTTGTTATGTCCTTTCTTTTCCTTCGACTGTTAATAAACGGAGAAACAGCGAGATGAAAGCAACAATGTAAGATACAGTATAGAAAGAGTCTGGGGTCAAACAATATAGAGTGAGAAAGCGTGGGTTAGGGTTAGGGTTAGTGTGAATGAGATAGAGAGAAAATAACTAAGAGATGAGCTCTTGATGAGGTTATTGTAAATAGCCGCTGATTAGAACAATTATTATGTAAGTTTTTTCAAACATAGTTTATCTTTAAAGAGATGAATATTCTAGCATCTACTTGATGTGATTTAAATGTATATGAAAAATTCTTCGAGAAATAAGGTTTGATTGACTCACGTTTGGTATAATACATGTGTGTATATCTACTATATAAAGAGGTCTATTTTCCCCCTGTACCTTTGGCAAGAGTAATAAAATAATCACATTCCTTACGCACTACTAAAATGCACACATTTCATCATGCACTTCACTCCGACAAACGTGACCATCAGTAAACTCCTATCCATTCACTGTGGAAGTTTTTAAATACTGGAGATAGTTCTACTCAACAGCTTCTTCCCGTCAGCTACCAGCTTTTAGAACTCCCTTCCTGCTCCCTGACTCTATCGACATACAGAAATTTAAATGTAATGTGAACAAATATCTTGCTACACAACACCTTACTTAAAATGCACCAACCTAATTCCTGGCATCTAATCTACAGTAGCCCTTTTACGTCTGAGATGAATTCAAGTAAAATAAAACATAAGTATATTTAATACTTCTCCATGTATTAGAATATGGTTCCTACGTATGCTTTATATATAGATGTTGGTAGCCATTTTTTGCAAATCCGATAAGCTGCCAAGGGAATAAGAATAGCACTTAGCTCAACTTATATATTCGTGCACGCACTCGAAAAACATTTGTTTCACAATTACCATTTTAAACCCACGCATTACTGCCGCTTTATTGACGATATGTTCTTTATATTGACGCAAAGCATATAAGCCTTAATGAATTTCAACACGTACATCAAGAGTGGCGTCGGTATTATTAACCTAACACTTGTATACCTTGACACATCATTTCCTTTCCTAAACGAGTCAATGCTTGTCAGTAAGTGTCGCATCACTAAATCTTCATACACTAAACCTACAGATATTCACTAATATTAAAATGTCAATAGTAGTCATCCGAAGGAGCGGAAGAGGTCAGTTATTCCTAGTTGTAGTTTAGGAAGTATCCGTATTTACTCAAACCCCAACTGAATACAAGAAACCATTGAACATGGGTTTTATGTTAGAGACTACCCGCTCAAATTCAGTAAAGTAGCTGTACGGAAAACCTCAACTACCATTTGAAAATTCAAATATTTCAGATTTTCATTAAATTTGATCCATAGTCATTAGACACAAATTTAGCAAGATTCCCTGAATTTCAATTTCTTCTTAATAACCCTTAAGCATTAAATTTTAGATATTTTCTAGTATCAAAATAATGTAATGAATTTTTAGACATAAGGTTTAGTAGCATTATACCTTGATTTTAATCTTTGTAAGGGGCCATAAATGTGTTGGAAAAATGTTCTGTTTGACAAAAAACTCTCCTGGTACACAAGACATCTCAGCAGAATTTGAATAGCGTTGACTTCAATGACAACGCGCAAAATAAACATTTTATTTCTTTTCTTTGTTTATGGAAATTGCTCCAGACATGGCATGAAGCCACTTGATGTAATGAGCTAATAAGAACAAAATATGATAATCGCAAAGAAAAGACGAATGCAACATGTAGGAGGAAAACAGTTATCAGTAAAAGTTACACAAGTCTGCAGTCCTGGGAAAGAAGCTACTGAATTCAAACATTTTTAAAATAACACGAAAATGCGCTCTTTGCATGACGAGGCGCCCATCTACGCCAGGACAAACGTATTTCTGCATTGATTAAGCCAATACTCATTTAAATACGCACACAAAAAGTTTGAAAAATAAATAGGAATCTTGAATAATTACTTTTTTTAAAACTCTCCAAACCAACAATTTTTAAATTCCTCTTGCTTACAAAAACAGATTTCAGACATTTTAGAACTGATATAAAAATTCGCTTCTTATACAAAGTAGTGTCCATCTACACCAGAAAATGAAACGTCAAATACATCGTCACTCATGAGATAAACTTACATCTTACGTAATCCTGTAACCACCAAGGTAATAACACATGCTTCAAACCTCGATTTGAAGCCTGCAAATCTTTAATCACAGATTTACAGTTTACTCTACCCAATACTCAAATAAACATTCTTCAGTCTGACTTATTATAGCTTAAACGTGATGATTGATTCCATATTTAGCCCGGATTCCAATTAGGGTGGATGAATTAATAAAATCAGTAGTCAGTTTAATACACGCACACATACACACAAACAGACTTAACTAAGATATAGCACTGTTTAATAATAACAATTTTTAAAACCTACCAAGCCAATAATCGTAACACTTGCAACACACTTAGATATTACAACAAGAAAAGAATCAGAGACGCAAAAGATAAAAGATAAAAATAAATAATCATATAAGGTCCCTCCGAAAATATTCACATTGTTTTAAAAAGAATTAAAAAATATTATTAGTATAAATAATAGCCGGAGATCACAGTGTTCTTTTTACATCAACCTGTATAATTTACTGTTCATAATAAGTTCACTCTTGAAAGGATACATGTCTGCCCAAAATACATACTATTAAGAAATAACTATTTCTCTGTAAAAATAATGGGCAATAATGATGAGAATATTCTTCAAACAATTTAAACGCATATTTTACTCGTCTATTTATTAATTTACAAGCAGGGAGACCCAACGTTGCTTTAGATTGAATGAGAATAACTACTGGGAACTTTTCACGATACTAATAGACCATATTATTTTCATTGCTTTTCTTGTTGCCCTCCTCCAGTCAGCCCCTTAATATAGACTGAAAGTGCTAAAATGTGAGAAAAGTCTCTTGATTACTGTCTTGTATATATGCTTTTAATTTCATAAAAGTCAGATACACGTATTTAAAATGTAAAGGGGTTCTGTCTCCGTGCGTCACTTACTGGTGAGGGCACGTATATATTCGACATATAGATAGTAACGTCGAGATTTGGGACCACTTACATAGTCTTACCTAAAAAGTGTTATACACACAATATACATTTATCTAAATAGGATATATTGTAAATTTTAAAGAATGTTCGGCCTTCATAGCTCCCTTTAGTTTAGGAGGTATACTTAAAGATTCGGGACCATTTCTATAGCTTTCTGTATAAATACTACAAAGGATTTAAAGACAATTTATTTTAAAATAAAGTCAGAATTGTTAACCTATAAAAGATCAGATCATTCACAACTCGCAATCTTTGCTAATTGATCTCATTTTTCAAGTGGTGTGAAAGGTGATAACGTACGTATGAAATTCATTAACGTATAATTATATAGATGCTTTAAAGTGGTCAATCAAGTCCGGAATTATAAAGATACTTGTATCATTTTTTAAATTTCATTTTCATTTTCTAGTGGACCGATTTAACTATGAAAAATACGTTGTGTCTTTGAAGGGACGATACTAAATAAGAAAACGCCGTAATATATTTACAAGAGTATGTATTTACGAAAGTATAGAATAGTTTGTTCCAGAAAGACTGCTACGACACTGCGGATGTTTACTTCCTTCCCACCGCATAAGATCTGGCACAAGGCCGGAAAGTGGGTAGTGTCAAACCAGCGCCCTTAAATAATGAGCACTCTGGCCTATTAAACATTGCCTGGGCAGCCCCGTCCGAACGTCCCAGGCAGTAAGCAATAAACTGATAAAAGGCCGAGGAATGACCCAGTTTCCACCGGACTAATTGTCGAGAACGGATCCTCAACTGGCATTTAGCAGTTAAGCGTCTCAAAGCAACTAAAGTTTTGAGGTGACACTGATATTTACTTTCTATCCACAACAGGAAATGTGGGACAAGGCCGGAAGGTTTAAATAGTCAGGCAAGCGTACCTAAAGAAAGAGCACTATGACTGTTAAAAATTGCCCGAGCAGCCCCGTCGGCATTCCTCGTGCAAGGCGTAAGCAATTAACTAACTCCATCCCAAAGAAAGGATGCAATGCCTTGGAGAATCCACCTCCGATGACTACACAAGACAAATACTACAGTCCGACAGATAAAAGGTCATCGAAATGGCCCAATCCCCGTCGCACTGATTGTCGAGAACGAATCCTCTAAAGCTGCGAAGAGACTGCTTCGAGATGTCGTCGTAAGCTTTTCTATTCATAGTTTCTAAAAGAGTCCATATAGTCACAAAATGAGATAGATCAGCATAGAACATCCTTTTTTAAGTTTTGCTCTGTCTGGAGTGAATATAATTTCCTTTAGGGGTTCATTACAATTAAGTCCGTAATCTTACGTTTCTTTTTGATCTTCGTTTTTAAGAGCCTGTTTTCGGGAATGGTAATTAAAATGTGTCGTAGACGACATCAATTAGTTCGCATTCTGGGATATTATTCTCGACAGCATCTGTATATGTTTTCCTCATCATGTTCATGTGAGTTTGTGGGTAAACCCGGCCTCTTTTACCATGTATATCATGTTTCAAATCCGTTTATCCGATATCATCAATGGTTTCCCGTAGTATTTATCTGTTATAAATATCCGAAAGAAAACCTTTTCTCCATCTTTAAAGTGTCCACTTGTGAAAAGTCTTCACATCCTGGTTTCGTATGTGTTGATAATAATCTATCAATAACTCTTTCAATCTTTCCTTGCAAACATCGTCATAGAAGATGGCATCATAGTAGATAGAACATTGTCTTGGGGGGAGGGGGTCATATCTGCAACAATTCTTGAATCGCACTTTCGGTAGGTGTTCTTCCTCGCTTTCTTAAGAGCTATTTTGAACCTATACACTCACCGTTCAGCCGGGCCATTAATTCTAGACTTGTACGGAACGATCATGATATGCTCCACTACAAACGTTTCACAGAATATTTGAAATTGATTTGACGTGAATTGAGTTCGGTAGTCTAATATAATACAGTCAACGACTAAGAACCTGCCGAACAATTAATGTGGGCCATAAAAATATATGCGGATTTTAGACCCCGGTTCGTCTGTTCTCGGCTAAAGTCTAAACTTTATAGGTGTTTCTTCTCACAATTTACAACTTTTGCATAGTTTCACCGCGTTTTCAATGTATTTGTCTATGCTTGTCCAATACACATATAGTCTTCGCATTCTCAAAATATCCGAGTAAAATACTTTTAGTATTATTTTCTGTAATTCTGTACATAACTACTCCATCACAAATTAAATACACTTCCGTGTTTTTCTTTTACTTCATGTTTTTTTAAGAAATTTTCATATTTTCGATTACTTCTTCGAGTGTTACTTGAAGCTCATTAATGACGTTACACAATTTTCTTTTACCTCACTTTCTAACGATACAATCCTTGTGTCTTCAAGGAGTTCAGTATAATTTTTGATAAGTCAAGATAATCCGTCAGCATGTCTAATTTTTTGCCAAGTGAAGATACTCTATTTTATAATTGTGATTGATGAGAACATACTTATGGGGGTGCCGTCCAATGTATTACCTCCTATATTGATGAGAATGGTCCTTACATTTCTGTAGTATTTTTGCAGGATGCGTTTCTAATCCCCTATATGACCCCAAAATCGCTAGCAGTAGCTTTTTGTCGGTTTGCAACACAAAATCTCTTCTGCAAACAAATCGATGACATTTTGTGACTGCGAAATAATGCCTAATTCTAACTAGCTACAATAATTTCGAGATATGGAGTGTAGTATGTAAATTTTATGCTAGGATATTATTCCAAATGCCTTCTGGCATTCTGTCGTCAAGAATCAATTATTTTCTTTTTTTTAAGTTCATTCGGAGGAACTCGCAAATTGTACATGTTTGGAATAAACACATTGTAATAATAAACTTTGTAGTGACGATACGTTTTCCGGTGCCAGTATATATTTTATCGCACTCGCTCGCTCTGGGTGTAGTATTCTACCATATTTGTCTATCATTTGACAAAGAATTTCCATGATAAAAATCCCACTTTAAATCCTTCAATTTCATATCAGAGTCCTGTATTTTTAATACTTCGTGTACATGTAATTAATGCTGTTCAGTGCTTTTTCTAATCAATAGAATTTCATATTGGTAGACTGTCGTAAATGTCAGTTTAGTAAGCAATGTGTCTATAACTTGTTGAATAATGGTTGACGCCAGCTTAAGTCCACGTGGTAATCCTTCAAATGTGTACGAACATTTGTGTATATTTATACAAAGTAGTTTTGAGACCTCCTCATCCACAGGTATCATAAGATTAGCATCACTTAGAAATACCCCCTTGAAATTAGCAAACACTTCGTTTAGACTAGGCAAAAGGTTAGTGATATTTTTAGTCAATATTTTTATCTGCATATTTTCAACTTCGTCACTTTTAGCAATTTTAATAAGTTGTTTTTTTAATGTTTATTCTTAACTCTGCAGTGTCCTACGCGGCCGCAATTTAAACACATTTTCATTTCATATGGATTGTCTTTGTACAGTTCAATTGTCCGCAACCAGAACACAGTTTAGTAGGCACATTATTGTTCTTTTTTGGATCAAATGTAGTTCCTGAATTAATTTTCTTTTTGTTATATGTTTTCTAATATGTGACTACTAGCTTTGTTTCATTTAAAGTGAATCTTCACAAATACGTTGCCAATTCTCTCTGATATGTTCAAGCGTTAAGCACGGTTCATTTTCTAGTTTATTCGAAACACTTTTCTGCTTTAAGCAACCTTATGTTATACTGAGCCTTGTGCGAAAATTATCATTTTAAAATTGTCACCATTACACTCCGATAATGTTAAATAATCGCAGTGTTTGTAACTACGCTAACGAAAGTATTGTAGTTTCGTTTTATTTAATAGTGAGATTCATACATTTCCTATTTTATTTTTAAATAAGACACGTTTTAAGGCTAAACAATATAGCTTACCAATGTTAAGTGGTTGTTTCATTAAGCAATATATAATTTTTGAATTTGGTATGTTTAACCGTACCCAGCTTTCCTTATAGCAAACGAACTTTTTTTTAAATCGTTCAACTGCACAGTCTAAAATACGTAATTTCATTTTCAGATTCGTATACAAAATTATCGATGATGCTCCAAACAGCGTTTTATGAAAATGCACTTTAATTTCCAACATTTTGAATCATTTTCGATAATTCATATAAGTTGTTCTGTTCTTGTTGGGTATGAAGAAACATTTCCCCAAATATTTTCATTGGTTCTAATTGTGTTTCCTCACATTTATCTTCTTTTTCACAGAAGTTTTCTAGTTGAAGGTGTTGTTCTTTGTTGCTTCATAATTATTTCCAACATAACGCTTTTAAATTAATACATCTTTCGTCACATAAAATATGCTACTGAGTGTTTCGTGTATCTTTGCAGCGAGACAAATAGTAGGCTTGTCACAACATATTTACTTATTCCTGATAAAACGTTAAGAAAAAGATTAAAACATAGCTTAAAATATCGGCTTAGATGTTGTTTTTGTTTTTTCCGTCGTTGAATGATTTAGATTTTAAAAACCCGTGTTGGAGAATTACTTGAAATTTTATTTCGTCAAACTCAACAACGAAAACTTTTTTTCAATCTTACTTTCTGATATTGGGGTATTTCCTTTCGCAGATTAGTCACACCTTGTGTGTGTACGATCCAGTTCTGCTTTAAAGTTATCGCTTTTACTGTTATAATTAAACAAGCTTTTCAAGTACATTAAGTAAGACTTTTGTTATTTTAACATTTCCAGATGTATACACGTTCATGTCGTATCAAACATAAGTCCTAATTTTCGTTTCCATTGTTGTTACCAACAAATGCTAGGGTCATAGTGTGTCCCAATTAGCTAGAGTGGTTGTCGTAAGTGTTATGACTTCAAAGGGTCGGTGATAGATAAGACAACACGGTGTTATATTTATTTATGTGAGTATTTAGAGATGTACAGAATAGTATGTTACAGAAAGACTGCTCCGAGACTGCATCGAGATTTCGTCGTAAGCTCCTCTATACATAGTGTCTAGAAAAGTCCATATAGTTATGGAACAGAGTAGAACACCATTACACGATGACAATATATATATATATATATATATATATATATATATATATATATATATATATATATATATATATATACAGGTATACAGGGTGGGGCAGAAAGGGGCGCACGATTAACGATGATATGATTATTTGAAAAACGTCCGCCCTCTCTGCCATACCCTATATATATATATATATATATATATATATATATATATATAAAATACATTACTTAATAAATCCTGGGTTTTAAAAAAATTGTTGGTAAAACTTGACTTTCTTCATCAACATATCCTCTTTTTATTGTGATACACTAATTCCAATGATTCTGTAACACTTCGATGCCGTTTTTGTATAACGATTTGTCTAAGCTCTAAAATATGCCTCACTTTAGTATATCCCGTCTTAATTTGGAGGCTAATCCTCTAAAGTAGTCTGATGAAGTCTACATCAGGCAGTTTTCGCTGGGACAGGTTATGAAGAATTGGGTGGGGTTAGAAGCAGTTTTGAGTGCAATTCATGTAGTGTTTTCATTGTTTCGTTCGACTAGTAATACAGCTAATTATTTTGATGAAAACGCAGTTTTTTCATCTTTATTCATGACTGGCGATTGTATCTTTCAAACGCACAACCAATTCTATTATATTTGCTAGTGATGCTTCTTATCTCAATATAATCGATGAACAAAATATCATGCGCGTTTCAAAATAGAGATGTCTTGAGTTTTTCCGGTGATGTTTGCGTTTTATGTTGTTTAAGACAGCTTCTACCTGTGGCTGCTCACTCGATTGAGTGAATTGGTTGATCCATGTTTCACCAATTGTCACACTTTTGTGTTGAGTTGAAACAGTTGTAAACGCTGTTCTGAATCTTCGACGCGTTGTTGTTTTTTGATCTACGGTAAGCAAACGGAGTACACACTTTTTACACAGCTTTCTAATTAAAAGATATTCATTAAAAATAGTAGATACACTTTCGCCTTATAATATCTTAAACACGTTTGCAATCTCACGCAACCTCAATTCATATACGGCCAAAATGGTTTTTGGATCATGAAGTTGATCGACCTGAACGTTCAGCATCATGTTTGTATGCCCGACCGCATTTAATTTAAGCATATACATTCTTAACCGTTATTTTCAACAGAGCAGAATCGAATAAAATTTATGAAAAAATTGCTTAAATTTCATCAGCATAGACGAATAAATATGTTTTTGTAACAAATTAAGAATATGGTGGTCGCTAAAAAAGCGGGAAATTTGTCAAACGTTCATTTTGTTTACTAAAAATAACTGTTTTAAATTTTTTTCAAAGACCAACATTATAATACACCTACAGATTTTCAAAATGACCATCCAATAAATCCAAGAAATGAATAAGCTAGAGGCAATAAAATGCATACAAAATAAAATGTAAACAATACAACCTCAAATGTATCGCTTTTCTAGGGACCACCCTGTCTATACGCTGTTGAGCTATTTAAACAACTGTATATGAATGCAAAGGAATTTAAATATTTATATATATATATATATATATATATATATATATATATATGAAGCTGGTGGTAAACTTTATGACTTGGACGAACTGTATAAGTTTAGCTTAAAAGTATGTTTTGGGTCGATATATTTGATGTTTTATATACTTTTATGTATTTTTATGTACATTTTTTTCATATATTTTCAAAGTTTAATTTTATTACTCGCATAATGTCATTGCGGAAATGGTCCTCTGAGGAGAAGATTTTCTTTGAAAACTCATGAGTTACGGACTTTAAAGTACTTTGCCTGAACATTGAATGCTAATAAAATTATATTCGCACCTTAATCTTTCACTTAATCTAGTGCTATATATATATATATATATATATATATATATATATATATATATATATATATATATATATATAAGTATATATTTGTCGGTGTACATATTTGAAGCAATAAGCGTATGTGTAAGGTCTTCAGCCTGTGATTCGCGTCTCCCTGATAGATGTAAAATCTTTCATTCACTTTTTTATCTACGTAAACACCTTTTAAGCCGCATCAGTATTTACGCTTAACAAATAAACACACACAAATGTTATTACATGCATTCATACAGACACACACACAGACGCACGCATATCGGTTTTTCAAAATATTCAGACACATGGGTGCTTCACAGATGCTATCAATTTCCTCATTCAAAAGGCGCCAAACAAGCGCCACAACATCGACCGGACTTTACTACACATTAAATTATAATCTCTCACATTTTATACGTAGTTTTTGACCCTTCGGGGGTTATACCAATAAAGTGAAGAGAAAAAAGAAACTATGACTTCTGAGAAAGATGTATTCATCGAAGGTTTTAGCAAAAATAAAGAAAGTATGTTATCATTGAAAATTGCATCATGTTTTAATGTTTCAAAATTAAATATTAACATTTTTCATTTAATCTTCGGGTATGTATAAAATAGAAATCGAGAATATTTTTATACATCTGAATGCGAATTTAATTCCGATAATAAGATGAACAATGAAACTGCAAAAAAATAAGCTACATTCACGATTTATGATTGTAACAAATTTCTATAAAACCCGATATTGAATCCGTTGTGTAAGGTCTGCTTTATTGATTCGGTTCTCATTTTGAAAGTTGTGTGGTGTGTCTGCGTATAACTGTTTTATTTAAAGATTTTCATAAATCGCAAGATAGTGGTTGTAAATAATATATATTTAAAATAATTACAAATATATATATATATATATATATACATATATATATATATATCTATATAATACTAAAACTCTATTGTTCTTGTATGTTTGCAATCAGCTTTTAGGTTTCCGGTTTTCAACATCCGGTTGCGCATGCGTAAATAGCATCGTCTTCAATCTGTTATTCCAATTCCGTTATTCTCTATTATGATTAACGAACGCATGAAATTTTTCATTCTTGAAATTTTTAAACAATTTCATTTAATTTCATCAAATAGTTTATTTGTTTTCTTCACGGTTAAAAACATTCAACGGGAGGACTTCGTAAAGTCTGTCGCAGTTTCAAAAAAACTCCTCCCTTTTAAAAAACAAAAACAAACAAACAAAAAAACAACACTCATTATTAATATCAACCATAATAGCGGTCGGTGAACGAAACCACCTCCCACTTTCCCTCTCATAGATTTCACCACTCCTACTCCCTCTATTTTCGTTACGTACGCGAGAAAGCTGAATCGGTAAATGCACACATTTCTATTACATTAAATAGTGTTTCCTTTTGTTGTTTTTTAAACAGCAAATACTTGAATCATATGTTTTACACATATTACATCCCAAAAAAAAACAATTATAATAAACAGAACGACTCATAGAAATCTATCTATATTCTTTTTTCATTTTAATATACTTTCATAGAAATGCTTCTGTTATGTAAAAAAAAAACTATTTTCTTTATGCCACAAGTGTCACGCTCATACATGAATTCCATAGCTAATATAACAAACTGACCCAACGGGTCACGGGTGGTCTAGTATATATATATATATATATGACAACTATATATATATATACATGACAACTAGCAATTATATGTCTTCTTCGGGCGCATATTTTCGCTAGCTTGAGAGATTGGTGAAGAAACATTTCTACACTTAGCCACAAAGGTGGAGGTAATAACTGAGACGATATCATCATAACGAACGGGCATTAACTGATCCCTTGAAAAAGGAGGGAGTAAAGCCTGGGAGGAGGATTACATCATTACAACAGAACGGATACTACGAGGGCACCACGGGATTGAATAGTCTTGTTTGTATTTGGAAGTAAACCCTAGAAAAGTGCACGCCAGCAGCTACAGGATGAGAGTAAGTTCGAAGGAACTGCGTAAGATATTTTCGCTACTGAACTTACGCAATCAGCGTATCTAAAATTATCAAGTGTATTTTTAGTACTTCCGCCATGAAGTACAAATATCATTTCTTGCCAGCCGCTGCAACCTCTTCTATTCTGCTAGATTTTCTGAAGAAGTAATTAATTCCGCATTTTGTACGACGGATTTGTTCAAGAATATTCACATAGTCTTTGATGGTTTTCATAAAACGTGTTCAACGAAGAGTCTGGAACAAATGCGTCGTACAAAATGCCAGTGTTCAGCGGATCTAAAGGGTCAGCTTGAACTCCCAGTTGCGCATTGTCAATTTGATTTCTCAGATAATGTATCGCACAAAACAGTTGATTCAAATTATTTGGAATACCTGCAGAAACCATGAATCAGGGGAAATCAAGCCGAGAGTGATGCCTTTATCTTACTTGTCAAAACAGCTTAAGATCTTTACTAAAAAAATTTAGTTGTAGCAACTGAGACAAACTGTAACTGTTACCCTAATTTCGAGGTAGTTAAAATAACTTAGACATGCTCAGATATGTTACTCTCATTTCGTGGTTATTAAAATAACATAGACATGCTCAGATCTGTTACTCTAATTGCGAGGTAATTAAAATAAGATAGACATGCTCAGATCTGTTACTCTCATTTCGAGGTAATTAAAAAAACATAGACATGCTCAGATCTGTTACTCTCATTTCGTGGTTATTAAAATAACATAGACATGCTCAGATCTGTTACTCTAATTGCGAGGTAATAAAAATAAGATAGACATGCTCGGATCTGTTACTCTCATTTCGAGGTAATTAAAATAACATAGACATGCTCAGATCTGTTACTCTCATTTCGTGGTTATTAAAATAACATAGACATGCTCAGATCTGTTACTCTAATTGCGAGGTACTTAAAATAAGCGAGACATGCTCAGATCTGTTACCCTAATTTCGAGGTAATGAAAATAAGATAGACATGCTCAGATCTGTTACTCTCATTTCGAGGTAATTAAAATAACATAGACATGCTCAGATCTGTTACTCTCATTTTGAGGTAATTAAAATAACAGACATGTTAAGATCTGTCACTTTCATTTCGAGGTTATTAAAATAACATAGACATGCTCAGATCTGTTACTCTCATTTCGAGGTAATTAAAATAACAAAGACATGCTCAGATCTGTTACTCTCATTTCGAGGTAATTAAAACAAAATAGACATGCTCAGATCTGTTACCCTAATTTCAAGGTAATTAAAATAACATAGACATGCTCAGATCTGTCACTCTCATTTCGATGGAATTAAAATAACATAGACATACTCAGATCTGTTACTCTCATTTTGAAGTAATTAAAAAAACAGACATGCTCCTATCTGTCACTCTCATTTCGAGGTAATTAAAATAACATAGACACGCTCAGATCTGTTACTCTAATTTCGAGGTAATTAAAATAACATAGACATGCTCAGATGTGTTACTCTCATTTCGAGGTAATTAAAATAACATAGACATGCTCAGATCTGTTACTCTAATTTCGAGGTAATTAAAATAACATAGACATGCTCAGATGTGTTACTCTCATTTCGAGGTAATTAAAATAACATAGACATGCTCAGATCTGTTACTCTCATTTTGAGGTAATTTAAATAACAGACATGCTCAGATCTGTCACTCTCATTTCGAGGTTATTAAAATAACATAGACATGCTCAGATCTGTTACTCTCATTTCGAGGTTATTAAAATAACATAGACATGCTCAGATCTGTTACTCTTATTTCGAGGTAATTAAAATAACATAGACATGCTCAGATCTGTTACTCTCATTTCTAGGTAATTAAAATAACATAGACATGCTCAGATCTGTTACCCTAATTTCGAAGTAACTAAAATAACATAGACATGCTCAGATCTGTTACTCTCATTTCGATGTAATTAAATTAACATAGACATTCTCAGATCTGTTACTCTCATTTCGAGGTAATAAAATTAACATAGACATGCTCAGATATGTTACTCTCATTTCGAGGTTATTAAAATAACATAGACATGCTCAGATCGGTTACTCTCATTTCGAGGAAATTAAAATAACATAGACATGCTCAGATCTGTTACTCTCATTTTGAGGTAATTAAAATAACAGACATGCTCATATCTGTCACTCTCATTTCGAGGCTATTAAAATAACATAGACATGCTCAGATCTGTTACCTTCATTTCAAGGTTATTAAAATAACATAGACATGCTCAGATCTGTTACTCTAATTGCGAGGTAATTAAAATAAGATAGACATGCTCAGATCTGTTACTCTCATTTCGAGGTAATTAAAATAACATAGACATGCTCAGATCTGTTACTCTCATTTCGTGGTTATTAAAATAACATAGACATGCTCAGATCTGTTACTCTAATTGCGAGGTAATAAAAATAAGATAGACATGCTCGGATCTGTTACTCTCATTTCGAGGTAATTAAAATAACATAGACATGCTCAGATCTGTTACTATCATTTCGTGGTTATTAAAATAACATAGACATGCTCAGATCTGTTACTCTTATTTCGAGGTACTTAAAATAAGACAGACATGCTCAGATCTGTTACCCTAATTTCGAGGTAATGAAAATAAGATAGACATGCTCAGATCTGTTACTCTCATTTCGAGGTAATTAAAATAACATAGACATGCTCAGATCTGTTACTCTCATTTTGAGGTAATTAAAATAACAGACATGTCAAGATCTGTCACTTTCATTTCGAGGTTATTAAAATAACATAGACATGCTCAGATCTGTTACTCTCATTTCGAGGTAAATAAAATAACAAAGACATGCTCAGATCTGTTACTCTCATTTCGAGGTAATTAAAACAAAATAGACATGCTCAGATCTGTTACCCTAATTTCAAGGTAATTAAAATAACATAGACATGCTCAGATCTGTCACTCTCATTTCGAGGTAATTAAAATAACATATACATGCTCAGATCGGTTACTCTCATTTCGATGGAATTAAAATAACATAGACATACTCAGATCTGTTACTCTCATTTTGAAGTAATTAAAAAAACAGACATGCTCCTATCTGTCACTCTCATTTCGAGGTAATTAAAATAACATAGACACGCTCAGATCTGTTACTCTAATTTCGAGGTAATTAAAATAACATAGACATGCTCAGATGTGTTACTCTCATTTCGAGGTAATTAAAATAACATAGACATGCTCAGATCTGTTACTCTAATTTCGAGGTAATTAAAATAACATAGACATGCTCAGATGTGTTACTCTCATTTCGAGGTAATTAAAATAACATAGACATGCTCAGATCTGTTACTCTCATTTTGAGGTAATTTAAATAACAGACATGCTCAGATCTGTCACTCTCATTTCGAGGTTATTAAAATAACATAGACATGCTCAGATCTGTTACTCTCATTTCGAGGTTATTAAAATAACATAGACATGCTCAGATCTGTTACTCTTATTTCGAGGTAATTAAAATAACATAGACATGCTCAGATCTGTTACTCTCATTTCTAGGTAATTAAAATAACATAGACATGCTCAGATCTGTTACCCTAATTTCGAAGTAACTAAAATAACATAGACATGCTCAGATCTGTTACTCTCATTTCGATGTAATTAAATTAACATAGACATTCTCAGATCTGTTACTCTCATTTCGAGGTAATAAAATTAACATAGACATGCTCAGATATGTTACTCTCATTTCGAGGTTATTAAAATAACATAGACATGCTCAGATCGGTTACTCTCATTTCGAGGAAATTAAAATAACATAGACATGCTCAGATCTGTTACTCTCATTTTGAGGTAATTAAAATAACAGACATGCTCATATCTGTCACTCTCATTTCGAGGCTATTAAAATAACATAGACATGCTCAGATCTGTTACCTTCATTTCAAGGTTATTAAAATAACATAGACATGCTCAGATCTGTTACTCTAATTGCGAGGTAATTAAAATAAGATAGACATGCTCAGATCTGTTACTCTCATTTCGAGGTAATTAAAATAACATAGACATGCTCAGATCTGTTACTCTCATTTCGTGGTTATTAAAATAACATAGATATGCTCAGATCTGTTACTCTAATTGCGAGGTAATAAAAATAAGATAGACATGCTCGGATCTGTTACTCTCATTTCGAGGTAATTAAAATAACATAGACATGCTCAGATCTGTTACTATCATTTCGTGGTTATTAAAATAACATAGACATGCTCAGATCTGTTACTCTAATTGCGAGGTACTTAAAATAAGACAGACATGCTCAGATCTGTTACCCTAATTTCGAGGTAATGAAAATAAGATAGACATGCTCAGATCTGTTACTCTCATTTCGAGGTAATTAAAATAACATAGACATGCTCAGATCTGTTACTCTCATTTTGAGGTAATTAAAATAACAGACATGTCAAGATCTGTCACTTTCATTTCGAGGTTATTAAAATAACATAGACATGCTCAGATCTGTTACTCTCATTTCGAGGTAAATAAAATAACAAAGACATGCTCAGATCTGTTACTCTCATTTCGAGGTAATTAAAACAAAATAGACATGCTCAGATCTGTTACCCTAATTTCAAGGTAATTAAAATAACATAGACATGCTCAGATGTGTCACTCTCATTTCGAGGTAATTAAAATAACATAAACATGCTCAGATCTGTTACTTCCCTTTTTAGGTAATTAAAATAACATATACATGCTCAGATCGGTTACTCTCATTTCGATGGAATTAAAATAACATAGACATGCTCATATCTGTCACTCTCATTTCGAGGTAATTAAAATAACATAGACATGCTCAGATCTGTTACTCTAATTTCGAGGTAATTAAAATAACATAGACATGCTCAGATCTGTTACCCTAATTTCGAAGTAACTAAAATAACATAGACATGCTCAGATCTGTTACTCTCATTTCGATGTAATTAAATTAACATAGACATTCTCAGATCTGTTACTCTCATTTCGAGGTAATAAAATTAACATAGACATGCTCAGATATGTTACTCTCATTTCGAGGTCATTAAAATAACATAGACATGCTCAGATCGGTTACTCTCATTTCGAGGAAATTAAAATAACATAGACATGCTCAGATCTGTTACTCTCATTTTGAGGTAATTAAAATAACAGACATGCTCATATCTGTCACTCTCATTTCGAGGCTATTAAAATAACATAGACATGCTCAGATCTGTTACTCTCATTTCGAGGTTATTAAAATAACATAGACATGCTCAGATCTGTTACCCTAATTTCGAGGTAATTAAAATAACATAGACATGCTCAGATCTGTTACTCTCATTTCGAGGTAATTAAATTAACATAGACATTCTCAGATCTGTTACTCTCATTTCGAGGTAATTAAAATAACATAGACATGCTCAGATCTGTTTCTCTCATTTCGAGGTAATTAAATTAACATAGACATTCTCAGATCTGTTACTCTCATTTCGAGGTAATTAAAATAACATAGACATGCTCAGATCTGTTACTCTCATTTCGATGTAATTAAATTAACATAGACATGCTCAGATCTGTTACTCTCATTTCGAGGTAATTAAAATAAAATAGACATGCTCAGATCTGTTACTCTCATTTCGAGGTAATTAAAATAAAATAGACATGCTCAGATCTGTTACTCTCATTTCGAGGTAATTAAAATAAAATAGACATGCTCAGATCTGTTACTCTTACCAAAATATATAAATTATTATGCTGGAGTAATAAGTTCCTCGCTGTTGTAGATCCTGATTAATTGCTTCTTTTGGTGCAAAGAATATATCACACTTTGCATGAAATAATAAAGTGTTGAACTTATAAAACTAGTATAATCCTAAACAAAAAGAGGATATTCATCACAATCATTCACTCAACTTCAGATGACTTCCGGGATAAATAATAGAAAACTGTTGAACTATACCCACTCGTTCTAATGCAATGTCAGTTACGGTTTGTATATCAGAATTATTAAAGTATTTCATCAGAAAGGACTTGCAGACATATAATGGTTACTCTGTCGCCAAATTTGGACTCACGCATTTTTCCGGGAGTTTTACAGTTGATTAACACTCCCCACCGAGGGTCTCATCAAAGGAATACTGACAATCCTCCTTGGCTATAATATATACACACAGAACAATAAATGCATAACGGTTTAAACAGCAATGGCTTTTCCGGAGCAAAATTAGATTTTTTTTAAGTAAGAAATTGTCCGACAAAAGTTATGATATAAATAGTCAGGAGCTCAGATTCTCAGATTCTCAATCTTAGAAAGCATTTGTTCTTTCCCACGGATAATGAAGTTATTATTTTTGTGAAAATTTGGCGTCTGTTATTTAAGCGCTTCATTAGCTGTTGGATTTCATATAACAGACAACCCGACTTAAAATTAAACAAAGCTTCATCATATATTAATTGTAACTGTTTGCAAGCGAAGTCGGAAGAAGCTAGGTAAATTAGCTTACTCACGTACTGTAACAACACTGTTCAAGAAGCGAGTATAGGCTCGAATATATATACATATACATATATATATATATATATATATATATATATATATATATATATATACTATGAAAATATTTTAATTGCAATTAAGCTTATACTACTACTAAGCTCAACTCAGGTATTGAGCACTGTTGAAGCAAATACTGAAAATCTATACACAATATATAATATTACTTTATAATACTATATGTGTATGTACAGGAGATAATTATATATATATATATATATATATATATATATATATATATATATATATATATATATATATATATATATATGTATATATATATGTATATAGAAGGCAAGAGAAATGGTCTCTGAAAGTCAGAACTCAAACAACAGATTTGGAAGAAATAAAGTCAAAGATATCCTATTGGATAAGGTTATAGCAATAAAATGCAGTTTCTTCTCATCTATTATTTATGTAAGAATAAATGTAAAACGTACTTTTTATTTGTCTGTAAGTTTTTTATTAAATTGTCATCTCCTGACGTGAACGAACAGAACAAGCGAATGTTCGATCACGGCTGTAATCTTCCACGGTAAGTGTAAAATGCAATAATGTCAGCAGGCCAAAGGGTCGGACAACCAAATGTTTGCATATCACACATGATAACCACGCATCGTACACATACATATGTGCATTGCCGTACACATATAAGCATGGAAATATATTCCCAACCATAAAGAGTGAGGGGGGAAATAGAAAGGGGGGATAAGTGGAGCATTATAAAACATCTACGTTGCATACACATTGAAAAGCTAATTAAGCGAAGGACAAAAGAAATATGTATATACGAAATGTGCTTAGCTGCGTGTGTGTGTGTGTGTGCGTGTATATTTCGCTTCGTATGTATTTGTCTGTGGTCACGTGAGTTAATTTGTTTACTTTTGTGCAATCTTAGGAGCATTTATATTCGGGAAAGAAAAACTGCTTAAAGCGGAAGAGTTTTATTTGAATAATTTCCGATTCATTTACAACAAAGTATTTTGAAATATTGTTTCAATATACAAAGTAAATGTCTCTTTTCGCCTCGAGGTATGATGGATACCTTCTGTAAGGGTGCCTAAGCGGAGACTATATTGATGAAATTGTTGTGCAATTATCCACCGTGCTTTATTTGAAGCAGTATTGGGTGTTCACTTAAAAGGAGGTCCAGAATAAGTGGGAACAATTACAGGATAAGCAGAGTAAGGCTGGTGTTATTTCGAAGTTTCCCTTATTTGAGACGTGAGAGTCTTGTTTACGCTACTATTTAATAGATAGCTGGGTTACATGGTTTTCTGAGCCAAGCCCAGGTAAGTGACGGTGGCTAAGTGGTTAACGACAGGGATTGAAACCTAGCTGTACCACGTTCGAATCCAGTTCGTTTCACAGAAACATTCACTTAGGATGTTGGAAAACTTCACTTGGTCCCTTCTGTAAATACTGGATGTTTTTTCTAAAAATAATTCTAACTATAAAGATATCAGCGAAACCAATGGCAACAAAATAATCATCAGATTCATGAGAAATGACTACATGAATCTGCCAAGCGAGACCAGACACCAGGAAATTTGAACGGTGCAATTAAAAGTTGTCCGTCGTATTTAATAAAATATATTTAAAAGAAAAAGTGTTACGAAGATACACACACAATTCATATATATATATATACATATATATATATGTTATTGTTTATTATCTATGTACGTATACGTTTCGTCCTTTTTTAATCTGGACTCATCAGCATAGAGATATGACTATTCACTACCGGTCATGCGATTCGAAACCCTGGATTACAAGTTTTTTCAACTCAAATCCAACGTCGCTAACTGCTCGGCACATTCTGAACAGCTGATAAACAATGATAATTTAACACTTTTTTACGTCCAGGCATCTTACTTCTATTAGGGAATGAATAATGCATTATATATATATATATATATATATATATATATATATATATATATATATATATATATATGTATCAAATCTTATCATTACAACTTAAAGTTGCTTCTAGTGTGTCTACATAAGACAAGAGCTGGATGGAGATCAGTATAGAAAAGGGAAATGTGATGGTAAACACCACCACTAGGATCACCAAGGACAGAGACGAGAAGCTGGACGCTGTCAACAGCTTCAAGTAAGTTGTGACTAAGCCAAGCTTGAAGTCCTTGCAAGAAGCGTTCAGGAAACAGCAGCACTGGCAAATTCAGGCCCTCACTCAGCTCATAAACAAGATTAGTGTGCTCCCAGGTCATCTTTATACTATTGTCTTCGTGCAAGACACTAACTGCGGACCTAGAGAGAAGTTAACAGGCTAAATTGATAAAATGCTTTCCAAAAGATACTTAACATGTCATACAAAGACCACCTTACAGATGAGGAAATTAGGAACATTCTCATATAGGAACGGACTATATGAAGATCTACTGGCTACTGTGAGGATGAGGAAAATGAAGTGGTACGGCTATCACACCATCATCAGGTTTCGCAATAACGTTCCTACAAGAGACTGTATCAAGAAAAAGGAGAAATGCACAGGACTAACTAACAGGCTCATGAAGGCAGGGAATCATGAGGGTTGGGAAAAACTGGTTGTCTGGTAATCTGTGGCGCCCAAACGGTTACCTAGACCAGTGAGCAGATGATGATTTCTCTGAGATAATTCAGTACGTTTCACATTTCAGGAGATGACGTAATATTTATTGTGGTAAAATAGTTTGCTTTCGTCTTTTTAAATTTCATTTTACTGATTCCATATATATATAATATATATATATATATATATATATATATATATATATATATATATATATATATATATATATGCATATAAATTTTTCGCAATTCTAATAATACCAAACTGTTCCAAAATAGGTGTTTATTTACACCTTGGAAACGTTTTCTCTGTTGAAAGAACTGTGCAAACAAACAGAACCTGTATTGTACAGTTAACAAAGACCGTCTGAAATTAAACAGTATATTACACTAGTTTATATGGAAACAATAAAAGAAAGAATACGCGCATGGGGTACAGCAAGCCAGTAGCCATTTTTGTTTAAGCTGAAACGTGTAAGAGCTTACCACGGTTCACATTTCATCATAAAAATAAACATTGATATATATAAATATATAGATATATATATATATATGTATATATATATAGATATATATATATATATATATATATATATATATATATATATATATATATATACTTAAGAAAATAATGTTAAACATAACAAAATGTTACTGTTTGATATAACTTTTTAATTTCTTTCAATATATACAAAAAGTAACATATATATACAGTACCGTCCAAAATTAAGGAACAAAAAGTAACTCTTCTGAATCTAAACAAAATTATATATTAGTCTTTGTGAAAATTTCACATAATATACACATTATGCAGTTTTTACCGAGATTTTCAGATGAATTAAAATAATATTTTTTAAGTTATCAAGAATTTTAAAGATTTAAAGTGTCCAAAATTAAGGAACAAAAAAAGCAGATAACATAAAAATGGCAAAAGAGATTTAATATTTGGTACTTCCACCTTTGTTTTCAATAACTGCTGCGCATCTACGACTGCAGGATTTAACTAAATCTTGACATTGGGTCACAGTTATCTTGGACAATTCATCTTTCAGTTTCAGCCACAAGTCTTCGATGTTTTCCGGATTTTTGGCATAACATTCTGTCCTAGCGTCTACCATTAGTTTTATATAGGGTTCATGTCAGGACTCTGAGCAGACCAGTCCATTACTTCTACTTCTTCATCAGCCAGATAATTCATGACCAGCTTTGTCTTATTACAAGTAGCACTATCCTGCATAAAAACACGCTTTTCGATACCACAATTGTGCAACACTGGCAAAACATAATGTTCTAATTCATTTTTTTATACAGTGGAATTTACTCTAGTATTTAAGCGTACAAGTGGTGATGTACCCTGCCATGATATTATGGCGAAAACCATCACGCTATCCCAACCAACTTTAACAGATTTTCTTATGTACCTTTTCTTTTTCTTACAAATTGTTTTCCATCACTGCCAAATACATTAAATGTCGATTCGTCACTGAAATAAACTATTTTCCAATTTTCTTCTGACCAAATAACATGCTTTTTTGCGAACGCCAATCTAGCTGCTTTGTGTTTCTTTCATAATTAGCGGCTTTTTTCGATTAGATCTTGCAAAAAGACCTAATTCATGCAACCTTCTGGACACAGTTTGTCGTGAAATTTTCGTGACACCTTCATTTGTTTAGAAATGCTGCCAGCTGTAAGGAAAACGGTCTTTTAATACTAGGCGTTGTATAACTCTGTCCTCTTTTGGCGTTGTCTTTCTTGGTCTATCAGGTTTCTTTGTGTTACTTGACCTTCCAGTTTCTTTATAGAGTTTGAGAAATCGGCTTACAGCCCTTTTTTAACGTTTCACACGTTTTCCGATTTCTTCTGTGGTCAACTTTTTCTTTCTTAATTTGACGAGTTTTGCTTTGTCGCTTAATAAAGTTTTATTTATTTTTGACATGATTGATATTGCGTGACATGCAGCAGTCATGATTATTAAAGTTTAGAATATTTATTTTCATTCTTTTATAGAAAAAAACTACTATTTTTAACTTTAAACAATTATCTTTCCTTAATGTTCCTTAATTTTGGGCACTTAAAGTCTTTCAAATGGTGGATAACTTTAGAAGTATTATTTTAATTCATCTAAAAATCTCGGTA
The DNA here is from genome assembly GCA_963556195.1 of Sepiola atlantica. Taxonomy (NCBI): domain Eukaryota; kingdom Metazoa; phylum Mollusca; class Cephalopoda; order Sepiida; family Sepiolidae; genus Sepiola; species Sepiola atlantica. Next base: position 4,726,792 of record OY744520.1, read on the forward strand.
AGAGGGCAATTATATAATGTGTATATTCAATGAAATTTTCACAAAAATTAATATATAATTTTGTTTAGATGAAGAAGATTTAATTTGTGTTCCTTAATTTTGGATGGTACTGTATATATATATATAATTGGAGACGACAAAAAGCAATAAAAGGTATTACATTTCAAAAGAAATCCGGCGCACCCTAGGAGGCTGGGATGACCGATGGGTGATGGATGGGTAACACGCACTTGACCAAGAGAAGCAGGAAAAATGGCAAATAAAAAATAAAAAATAAAAAATAAAAGATACCCACACACCCGCAAACCCACGCATGCGCAAAAACAATAACAAATTCCTCAAATGAAACAACATTTACTCAAATCGAAAGACATTTCTTCAAATGGATTTTCATATCTGATGAAAGCGGACCACCGCTTGAAACGCGTTATATAAAATTATAAAATGGTAAAACAACAAAATAATGAATAAATGTTGAAAAAAACATTCTACAAATGTTGGTAGCCTTACTCCTTTACATATATATATATATATATATATATATATATATATATATATATATATATATATATATATATATATATATATATATATATATATATAATACATGTATTAAGGAGGCTTAAGGCAATGCAGAGTGCACGATTGTTTAGAAGCTGGAAGGCACAAACAATAAGCAATTAAAGGAGATGGCTTACAACTATCTATTTATTTTTCTGTTCAATCTTACATAAACAGCAAGTATTGTGTTTGCTGTGGGCGATGCCCGGATGATTAGATACCATCCACTTATCAATAATGCACACAAAAGAAAAGTCTGACTGTGTGCAATTCACTAAGATGGATGCCAGAAAGTAGAAATGAAAACAAGCCAGCCTCGTAGTAAGAGATGTAAACACTGCAGTAAATAATACATCAATAAACTGTAAAGTTATATCCTACACATAGATATGGTGTTCAAAAATTACTTTGTCGTATTATATTAATAAACTGGGTATCATATGGTCAGTAATTAACTGTTTCTTTCTAATAATGTTATTTATAGATTGTATATGCTTATATATGTTTATATATAAAATCTGTTTTATTTATATTCTTTATTAAATTTTCTTTTGATTATCTTTTATTCAAGTAATACTATTAATTGTAAGTTTTCGTAATTAAATAACAGAATTAGTGAAATGTGTTACTAATTATAGTCATTTATAGCCTACATCTAAGTTTTATATAGGACTCGGCGAAGGTAATTAAATTTGAATGTTCACCGTAAAACAAGAAAGTTGACGTGATGTAACTTTTACTGAGACTTAATTAGATCTTATATGTGTATTCATTAATAGATTCAGTCGATAGAAGTCTACGCTTATTGTAACCACACAGAGCACACACTTATGGAAATTTATATTTATTTTGAATTTTAGTGTGTTGTTTTATATTATATATATATATATATATATATATGTGTATATATTTATATATATATATATACTAATTTAGTTTTGTTTAATTTTTATTTATTTATTTATTTATTTATTATTGATTCATTATTGATCCTGGGGTATTAAGTAGTTAATATAGAGAATGGGGGAATTACTGTGATGGACTAATAGGAATAAATTAAATTAGAGGGTTCTGCTGTTATGGATTGACAGAGGGTATATTGAAATAAATATTTAGATGAGGAAGTATACCTGATTATTATAGGGAATGCAGAGAAATTACTGTAATGGGATAATAGGAGTATAATAAAATATTAAGAAGAATAAGATAGGAAAGTACTAAGTGTTTATTCTCCTGTGACGGAGGAAATACGGAGAGCAGACATAAAATTGAATTAATCTAACTGATAAACAGGTTTAAACTTATAAACAGGTAAATGTTGTGGGTAGGGTGGTAGGTGTAAGACATCTACGTTATTGATGTATGTAGTTAGAGGGTGTGTGGAAAGTAGGGAATGACCAAATACAGAAATTCAGACGCAACATATTAAAGAGGGGGAAATGAAAAATTACATTGGAATACAAGGAAATATTGAATATGAGTGTTGGTCGGTTGATGAAACGGTAGATTTTAAAATGAAGGGTGAGTAGAGCTCATGACGTTCATTGATCGAGGGGCTAAATCTTGAAATGAGGATCGATAACGTGATTCTTTGGTCCAAAATGTTTCGGATAGAAGCAAGGATAGAAACGTGGATATCGCGTTGTTTAGTGTTGCACAAGGTGGTGTGTTAGTAGAAAGATTATATAGGACGTGTATATGTTCCTTGATGCGTAGGTGTAACGGTCTTGTAGTGTTTTCTATATCAGATTTATTGAACTTGGTACACTGTAAGTTGTATACACAATTTGTGCGGTGTCATAGTTCAATGGTAAAGATAGGGCAATTGACCAGGAAGCAGAGTTCGGGGTATGGTTAGTAAAACTTTTAGGTAGATGTTGGCGTAAAAGAGGCCGTTATAGTCGAGTTAGATGTCAATGTTTTTTGTGTATGGCTTTGCCAAGGAAAGCTAGTTTTAAGAAGCAGGTATTGGAGAGGGTGCGCTGTGTGCGTGGGTTGCTATTAATTAGAAGGGTTTGATGGAAGTTGTTATTTTGTGCTATTTTGTCAGTAGTAGAGGAGCATTTGTTCTGTGTGCGGGTAATTTCATTATTCACATAACCTAATTTAGCTTTAAGGGGCAAGGACGACTTAGTGTATAAAAAGGTTTTTGCAGGCAGATATTGTACAGAAGTCAGTATGTATGAGACCATCTTCATTGGAGAGAGAGAGAGTCGGAATCGTTAGGGTGGTTTATGGTGAATTGCATGTTGGGGTCGGTGTTGTTAAAGTTACTAAATATTTGGATGGCTTTATCACGAGAAGATGTGAGGATAAATATGTCATCTGGAGAAGAATAGATGGGAGTGACAGGTGCTTTATGCTCGTGACTCTAGCCGGTTCATGTAAGTGATGGCGAGGAGATTGGAAAGGCTAGAGCTCAAATGGGCGCCGGTTATTTGCTTAAATGTTTGTTACTGGAAATTGATGTAAGTAGTGTCGATGATAATGTATAGTTTATATATGTCAGTATAGTTGTAGGTTGTCAGAGGATGATTTGTGGTCAATGATGAGATCAATAGTTGGGTACGCGGATATTGAAGTGTAGATAAAGAGACGTCGAAGCTGACTATGTAGTTGTTAGACTAGTTGTTGGCGTTAGTGCAGTCTGCTATTGACTTGGTCAGAGCTGCTGACATGAGCGGGAATGATGGGGAGTAACGGGTTAAGTTGCTGAAAGAGTAGCCCGGAAATTTTGTATAGTGGTCCTTCGATGCTAAAAACAATAGGTCTGATCTGTGTGTGTGGGGGGGGTGTTTGCGGCTGTATTTTAATGAGGTGTACAAAAGAGGGGAGTTTGCTGTTTTTGGTAGTGAAGTTAATTTTGTATTTTGGGAGGGGAGTTACGTGTGCTGCAGATTTGGGGCTAGGTATGGTGATGGAGTTTTGAACAATTTTGGCTGAAATGTTAAAGGCGGGAGTATATAAGGTTGTTAAAGTGTTCAAGGGCGATGGTTTTGTAGGAGTTTTGAGAGTTGATGCAGAAGTATTTGTCTTTATCAGAAGGTAAGTAAACAAGATTTTTGTCACTCGGGTCATTTATAGCAAAGCGGTGGGATCTGGTGATTGTAGGAGTCATATGGGGTTGTTCATGTCGAAGTATATCAAAGAGTATCTGTTTTAGTCGAGAATGTGTTGGGTCAAGTGGGTGGTTGTTGGGTGGTGGTGCAGTGGGTGACCCATTAGTAGACGGGAAAGGAATTTTTTGAGTGTGTTGTGTTATTAGAGTTGCTTTAGGTTTAATTGAAAATAAAGATCAAATAGATAGTTGTGAGTCTTCTCCTTCGAGTGTATATTTTTTTCTTTCCAGCTTATCACCAATCTGGCTTACTGCATTGCCTGCAGCCTTCTTAATGCATCTATTAAAATCCCCAGCAAGGCTTCAACCAAACTACTATTCTTTCTTAATATATATATATATATATATATATATATATATATATATATATATATATATATATATATGTGTGTGTGTGTGTGTGTGTGTACAGTATGGTTTGATTATATAATTAAACAGTGATATATATATATATATATATATATATATATATATATATATATATTCAGAAATCCTTATTCAACATGCTACTGATCAACATGCCTAAGATATACTAAAAGTATATTAAATGATATTTTAATGGATGGTGTTTGTAATATTCTTTTTTTAAAATGTTGAATTCTTCGTAATTTTTGTAGATTTAATAATAAGCTTTTGTTTTTATTCTAAAAATAGATTCATAAAAATATATAAACTTTTAGAGATTTTTTAAATTTAATTTATTTTCTAAATGAATTAAATTTCTAGAGAATTTGTAATGATTGTTATTTTTATATATTAATTTTGAGTGTCTCACATTAGTCGGATTTAAATTCCTTGTAAACTTAGAAGATTTCATTATATTTTTCGGAATTCTTTAGAAACAATTCTACGCGCTTCATACAAATTTGATTTATTTATAGAATTCTGTATATACATAAGAAATCATTGAACCAAGTATTATTAGCTTTCAATATTTAATTACCTCCCTTTAATTATGTTCGGCTGATCCCCGTTCTATTTCAGTAGTTTTAGCACCACATCTCCAGACTATTTTATTTAGATGTCGTTCTAAATAAAACCCGCTAATTTAATTAGCTGAAACGAAAAAGGAAAAGTTATTTTTTACGCTATTTGATTCCGATAGGGCAATAGGTTTGTTTTGCGAAGGACCAGCATTTATTTCAGATCTGATGTTGCTGGTTTCTTTTAGATGACTTACTCTTCTTTCCCCCACCCAAAAACCAAAGAGGGGATATCTCTATGGTGTATTGTTTTGTATTTTATAACTTGTTTGAATTAAATTCCCCGTTTTGTATTAGTTATTTTTAAGAAAACAATGTACGGCGCTGTTATCGATGACGCGCCAGATTTCCGTGACTTCGCTTCGGCAATGATCAGGCAGGTCGCGGAAGCGGCCGAGAGTTGCCGAGACGTAAACGCCAAGCGTTAATGGAGGACTTACAGGCGATAATAAAAGTTGAATAAATTCAAAGAAAAAATACAGAGATCAAAAGATAAAAACCGAACCAACCATTTTTAATCTAATATGTATAAAGAATTTTTTTTATGCGGGGAAATGTTGTCAACGTTTTACTTTTCATTGGTTTCAGTGTTTATCTTTTTTTGCTAACATAAAATAAATAAATAAAGAAAATGGGTTAGGTTCAGGGTCATGGTTAAGGTTGGGTTTAGGGTTTGGGTTTAGGGTTTAGGGTTAGGGTTAGGGTTAGGGTAAGGGTTAGGCTTTAGGGTTAGGGTTCCCGTTAGGGTTAGGATTAGGGTTAGGGTTAGGGTTAGGTTAAGGTTTAGGGTTATGGTTAGGGTTAGGGTTAGGGGTAGATTTTAGGGTTTGGGTTCCCGTTAGGGTTAGGGCTCCCGTTCTTAGCCATAGCCAAGCCCTGCATTCAAACTGCAAAGTTCTTACTGGAAAACTGGCAGACGCTAATACAAGACGAATAAATTCAAAGTAAAATACATAGATTAAACTCATTTTTTTATGTGAAAATAATGTTTTTTGGGGGGAGGGTGAAATTTTGTCAATGTTTTTATAAGATACAAGAAAAAAATGATATTATTCCGTCAGCGCTCGGGCGCTTCCGCGACCTACCCGATAGTTGTCGACGCGAAGTCACTGAAATCTGGCGCGTCAGCTATAGTTGTACTCAATATACGCTTACTTCAGACCAACATGTGACCCTTTCAACTTTTCAAACAAAACTTTTTAGCATTGTTTAGGATCATCGGTGAAGTTCGTGGATTTTGAAACGACGCGGCTTGAAACTGACTGTATCATGTTTATTTCAATTGATTTTCATTGACACCATTAATATATATAAATATTAATATATATATATATATATATATATATATATATATATATATATATATATATATATATAATAGATCATAGGTAAACGTTATTACAATATCATCTGTGTACGCTCTAGGAATCCAACATGACAACAGTTGATGTACCATCATTTCTGAGACGATATGATTTTATTAATATCAACTGTTTTCATCAGCACATGGCATACACTAAAAATTTAGAAGCCAACAGTAAGCATCAAGGTCATGGATTCGAACACCCACAATTATACAGCAAATAATCTAAAATGATTGGAGTAGGGGTATGGATAAATCAAGAAAAGTACAGACAAAGTACAAAATAATTTCAACGAGACTCATAGGGGAAAGCGGATGTTTTATTACAGGTGAGGAAATACACGCTTCAAGGAAAAATAAAAACATATATAACTTTTTTATATATTAAAAACAATTAGAAAAGTCACTCCCTATGGAGAATTATGCACATATTCAATGATATACTTTGAAAAAGGTAGTTAATAGTTCAAGTTGATATTCATCAAATAATTCAGTTAATAAAGCGCTTGCAAAAAACTATAAAAAACTATGATTAAAAACTATAAAAAACTATAAAAAACTATAAACAACTATCCCTAATAGAAATTAAAAGTTTAAGAAACAGACCATCGAAAAAATGTATTGGTTAAAATAGTTTAGAAAATGTATTGCTTAAAAAATATAAAGATTGATAATCAAAAATTAAAAAAATTAAAATTAAATTTAAAAAAACAATAACATTTTTTTAAAACTACATATTTTGCATTTCTATTCATACCTAGGAAGAAGCAGGACTAGTGACAAGTTTCAAGTAATACCATTTAATTATAATAATGATAATAGAAGCAATAATAATGACAAAACAATAGCTAAAATAATAGTCATTGTGTTTATTATAATAAATGTATAGGTAATGTAAATAAATAAATAATATGAATAAATTTAAATATAGTAAATTTAAATATATTAAAAATAGAAAATAAAAAGAGATAAGATGAAATATAATAAAGATTCTGATGAAATTGAGATAAGAGAATAAAGTAAATGAAATTAAATTAAATAATAATAATTATAATAAAGCAATAATAATAATAATAATAATAATAATAATAATAATAATAATAATAATAATAATAATAATAATAATAATAATAATCCGTGATCTAATAACAATTTTTAAAAAACAGAAAGTGAAAGTGTGAGATATAAGAAATATTAATAGGTGTGGCTATAGGTTTTAAATTCAGGTTTATTAAAAATATTTGTTTTAATATATAGTTTAAGAGAATACCATAATTAAGGAATTATTATAGTAAGAAGAAGCATCCTAAATACTATGTTAGTCTATGAGTTTAAAATTAAGGATTATTATACAGATTTTTCAGATATATATGTTAGAGAATACTCTAATTTTATTTTTTCAATTTTCTCACCGTATTGATTTTGCTGGGAATAGAGCATCCTACCGGATGCCAGACATTCACTCACTATTTCAGACACTCTACCCTAGATATCTTTTTAATATTCTAACCGTCATTTGAATGCAATTGTTTGTATCGCTCTTGCACTTTGTTCACCGGGTATATTCGCAAAGTTAGTTGTTTAAATTCTTTTTCATGGGTCCGGTTGCGCCTATAATTACTGGAATGATGGAGATGTTCCTAAGATGTGAGTTTCTTTTTATGTCGTACATAAGACCTTGGTATTTCGTTATCTCTTCCCTCTCAGCTGTGTTTAAGCCAGCATGATTAGAGGCACTTACTTCAGCTAGGGTTGCTACTTTCTCTTTCTGTCTGTATGTGTGTGCTGCCGAAACGCTGTGGAATCTTCTTTGTCGATTTTAAATCCGTTCGGGGCGATTGTCTTCACTTACGAAATTAATAAGTAGGGAATGTTATCAAACCCAAAATCCCCACACACCGCTATGCATACCATGTTTATCCCTCACTTTATATTAAAATTAGATGGCCATAGAAAGGGTTGTTCTACCAGAGAATAGTACACTCAGAGATAACTGAATGTTATGAGCGATTTTAAAGCCACGTTTTAGAACGCTTTGTAAAACAGATGTAATATTGCTACGACTGATATGCCAGTACCATTAGCACTGTTCGCAGTTCCGTCACACACCAAAATAGGTACTACTTTTATCAAGCACCTTCTATATAAGACAAGTATTGAATAATCAAATGTTGTCTGTTGGGCACGTAATGCAGTTGTTCATTGTATAGAGGTGGAGACCTTTAGAAAAGGGAACATTGGAGCCGAGCCAAATGTAAAATCACGGGTTAAAAGTTAAAATCTTGCTAAGATGATGGAAGTTCAATAAAATTCTGTTCATAAACATCTAGTGAAGATTTCTATAGCAAACTTCACTAGATGTTTATGAAATCCATTTAATGTTGGTTCTGTAATAGAAACACACACACACACACACACATATATATATATATATATATATATATATATATTATTTCATGTATCTACATAAGGATATATAATATTTTATATATCGATATTTTATATACAGATTTTCAATATTTACTTCAATAGTGCTCAATACAAGAGTAGAGCTAGGTTGTAGGTTATCAAAATATATTTATGGTAATTAGGTTATTAAGAAGGTTCCGCGTTCCATCCCCGTATCATTAGCCACGTTGCCATAAGTATATTTTCATAACTTTATATATATATATATATAAGTATTTCATGTATCCACATAACATTTTATAAGGAGATATAATTTTTTATGTATCAATTTTCAGTATTTACTTCAACATTGCTCGATACGTAAGTAGAGCTAGGTAGTAAGCTATGAAAATATATTTATGCCAAGTAAGCTACACAGAGGTTCCCGCGTTTCATCCCCGAGGGAGAAATCTTCGGGGATGAAACGCGGGAACCTCTGTGTAGCTTTATTGCCCTGAATATATTTTAATAGCTTACTATATATATATATATATATATATATATATATATATATATATATATATATATATATATATATATATATATATAGGTATTAGGTATTCGCCGATATATGAAAGTAAAGAAATTGAAAGAACAGATTGAAGTTATTGTTATGGATTGATTGCGCTTATGTTCATTGGACTGCAACTGTCATATGTATGTATATATATATATATATATATATATATATATATATATATATATATATATATATATATATACATATACATATACATATACATATATATATATACATATATATATATATATTTATATATATATATACTTATATATATATATATATATATATATATATATATATATATATATATATATATATATACATATAACACTATTTATAAATAAATGTTAATTATTTATTACCTACTAACATCGATGTTTTATGTTTACACAATCTTCAGTGAAGGAAACTAATTCCCGACGGTTGACGGGTGCGTACTCCGATCACAAATCGTCACTGATTCGCAGTCAAGAGAGTTACCAGTTGGCCACCAGAAATTAGCTTGGAATTTTGGGAAACATTTAACTATGTAAATACCAAGTCGGTGGGTATTTACAGCAAGCGGCGTAAAGTGACCAACAACAACAGCAAATCGTGTTGGACTCGCAATGAAGCTAGTAGTACTGCTTGTTATTAAATTCACTCAGAGTCACCAGCTTTAGTAAAGGGAGCTATAATATATATATATATATATATATATATATATGTATATATATATATATATATATATATATATATGTATATATATATATATGTATGTATATATATATATATATATATATATATATATATATATATATATATATATATATATATATATAATAGAATAATACACATGCCATTTCTGAAGGTTAAATCAATATGTAATGATACTAAATCTAAGTCTAGAGAACATATCATAATTTTGATCATAAACTATGCCATTGAGTTATCGACTACGACACGTAAAGAAGGTCGGACAGAATCACATCCAAAAGGTCGTGAACATGACAAATGTGTGAAACATGTAAATAACATCCGAAAGCATGGCATCTCAGAAATATCGTCAAATATTTCGCCACTGGCATTCTAGGCAGTGACCTTACGGTCACTACATTCAAACTGAGTTCTGAGTTAGTATCTCTCCAGTTCAACAAGAAAAGAAAAGAAAAAGAAATAAATAAATGTAATATTTAGAAAAAGATGTAATGCAATATCAGGATACAAAAATGTACCAAAAAAAACACAGTATGTATACAATTATTTTTTATAACTAAATATTTGTTATTCAGAGACACATATGTTTCATGTTCACTGACAATCATCAGCGTGGCTTATATAACTATACCGTCGGTTGAACTAATTGAACCATTAATCAAATTATTTCCAATCAAATATTAATAACCATTCGACAGGCGTGACAGTCATAGTTAATTGTGAGAGAAATAAACTCTATATTTTATTGAATATAGTAAGTCTCAGAAGGTGTTCGATCTGCCAAGTGTGAGAACGTTCGCAATTTTGCTTAATCAAAAAATGTTCATATTTCTCTTAAAATGTTCGACTTAAACGGAGCTGTAATAATTTTTGTAATAGATACATCTTTGTTATCCACATACATTATATGTAGAATATAGTCCGGCGACTGGTATGAATAACCATCTGTACACTGACGAGTCCCGAAAGGATGAAACGTTACGTATGTAGATATAAACAAATATTCATGATATATATATATATATATATATATATATATATATATATATATATATATATATATATATATATATATGCTGGACTCTCTCGTCGATTACGACGTATGAGTGCCCCGCCAGGGGCTGCCCGCGCGTGAATTTATAATTGCAAGGGTTGCGCAATCCTCAACAACCGCTCTACTGAGTCAGCATTGCTTGATTCCAATGGCAAGTAGTAATACAGGACGACTGGAAACAATGCCGAGATAAGCAGAGAGCACATACAACACCTGGTATTCCCAAATGGTCACCCATTTAGTACTGGCCAGGCTCGACTTCGGTGATCTAACGGGAACCGGTGTGTCAACGTGATTGTGCCGTATATATATATATATATATATAATAAATACCTTTAACCCGTAGGATCACAATTGCAACGACTATTTAAATTCATAAACTATGACATATTTGTTATAACCTTATTGCTGCATGGCTAAATAATAATACACTCTTTACTTCTATATTATTATTTCTACTGACTAGGAGTTTTCACACTAGTCACCGTCACTGATTGCTCATTTATAATAACCGCTGAGGTTCCCTGGAGTCTGAGTGACGACAAGCCTCCCCATATGTCCAGTACTCTCTACCTCTTTTCGATAACCATTCCGAATGGCTTTGCAGTATCGCAGCATTATTATTAGTAGTAGTATTTTTATTAGTAGTATTATTATTAGTATATTTTTTATTATTGTTGTTGTTCTTCTTCTTCTTCCTCTTTTTATTATTATTTTTATTATTATTCGTACTCACTAGGAGTTATTGTTGCATAGCACACCAAAAACCAGATATTCGTGTTGTTATCAATGATGAAAATCATCGCCACGAAAGTCTATTAAGCGCTTCTCAAAATACAAATGCAATACGAAAGCGTATGAAATCATATGAAAGTTTATGAAAAGTCTTCAAGCATTTTCAAACTTCTTTAACGCTCACTTTTAAGGCACTTTTAAGAGTCATTTTCAATAGCCACTTTTAAACACATTTCTTTAGGGCGTTTTTAAGCCTTTAAACTGTCAGTCCTATTACACATTACTTTTTAAACACTTCTCGTTATTAAAACATTTTTTCTTAAATTGTGTTCTCATTTAACACAGTTCATTAAACATTGTATCTCATTTAAACACTTAAAACATTGTTCGTTAAGCATATCTAATTAAGCATGGTGCACTTTTTCTTTCGATGTTTAGTTCTTTGAGTTTTACAGATTATGACTCCAAAATGTTATGCACAAAAAGTTACCTTACATTTCTTTCGTTGTCTCGTTGTGATCGCAGTTGGTGCCGCCGGTTTCTATTGTGTATCTCTGAACGTGATCGATGTTGGTGATCTTTGATCTGTGGATAAATTTTATCGATATGCAGAAGACAAACGCGGAGACAATTTTTCCTGAGAGAGAGACACGTCTTTTATTCTGGACTTCGTTGTGGAAGGGTTTTGCCCATTCGTTCGCTCGATCTAATTCATCCTTCTCGCTGGGGGATTCGGCTATGCACGGGCATTTCTGCTGGATCTAGAGGAGATCCAGCCATTACGACGAACGATTACATCGTCGACCTGACGCTCTCAGTTCCAGAGCCTTTCTCTTTTATTTGAGGACCCACAGAGAGGTCGACTATCCGGCTCGCATCCAAACCCGTAGCTCTTGTAAAAACCTTAGTTTCTCACGAAGAAGGAGTGACGTCACAATCATTTGTCCTGTCATACAAATCATAACTAGAACTGGCCTGACCTTTATTGAACTTCAACTTTTGAATTCGGCCAAGTTTTACCAGTTGTTATGACTTCTTGGGATTACTCATTCTGAGGACAAATCTATCTGTCCCAAAATGGATGTCCCTTCGACCTGCACTTAACTCGAACAACGTTCACCCCTCTCGCAATCAAAACTAGTGGACCTACACGCTTTTAGGCATATAGGGCCCCTCATAATATAACATTATCACACATATCATCGCTAGTGATTGCTCACCGACAAAAAACAGTGGTATTTCCTGGAATCTGAGTGACAACAAGCCTCCCCAGATTTCCAGTATTTTTCACCTCCTTTTGATAACCACCGCAAATAACCTTGCGGTATCGTAAAAGCCTCTTACTATTGATTTCTCGCTGGTAAGGACCATAGGTCTTCTCTGGGATTTAAGTGGCAATAATCCTCCTCAAGGTCCCAGCATACTCTGCACTTTTCCAGTGGAGGTCTGGTTTGTTCTGTCCCTCCACGACCCTCTACAAATATTTTGTCTGGTGGCAGCCTAAGCTGGCACCATTTTTATTTTTTAATTTTTTTTTTTAAATTAAAAATAAAAATATTATTATTAAAATTATTATTATTTTTATTATTATTATTATTTACTCACTAGGAGTTATCACACTGGTCATCGTCAGTGGTCACCCACTGCCGACAACCTGTGGTATTCCCTGGAGTCCGAGTGACAACAACTCTCCTCAGGCCTCCAGTATGCTCCACCTCTTTTCGTTCATCACCGCTGATGACCTTGCGGTAATCGCAACAGCCACCTACCAACGATTTCCCGCTGATAAGGGTCATTGGTCCCCTCTGGGGCCCGAGTGGCAACAAGCCTTCCCAAGGTCCCAGAGCTGTCCGCGCTCTTCCAGTGGAGGTCTGGTTTGCGCTTTCCCTCCTCGACCCTCTGTCCATAATTTTGTGGCGTCAGCCTATGCTTGCGCCTCTCTCGTGCGGTTGTATTTTCCCCGGTTCTGCTGTCTTGTGCTTCCATGTGTTTGTTCTCCATTCGTTGCTTATGTGGGTTGGTTTCCGCATTCGAGGACATTTCTCAGGATTGTAGCTGTTTTGATCATTACTGTCCTTTGTATGGTCTCAGTTATCCCTTTGATTCCTATTTCTCCCAGTCTTTTCTCCATGTTTTTGGGGACTGTTCCTAGTGCTATTATTATTATTATTATTATTATTATTATTATTATTATTATTATTATTATTATTATTATTATTATTATTATTATTATTATTATTATTATTCACTCACTAGGAGTTTTCACACAGGTCATCAGTGATTGTTCACCGACAACTGGTGGTGTTCCCTGGAGTCTGAGTGACAACAAGTCTCCCCATATTTCAAGTATTCTCCACCTCTTTTCGATAGCCACCGCAAATAAATGTGCAGTATCACAAAAGCCGTTCACCATTGATTTGTCTCTGGTAAGGACCATTGGTCTTCTCTGGGATTTGGGTTACAATAAGCCTCCCTAAGGTCCCAGCAGTCTCGGCACTTCCAGTGGAGGTCTGGTTTGTGCTGTCCCTCCTCGGTCTTCACATTCTCCTTGACCCTATGCAAATAGTTTGTGTGGTGTTAGCCTAGGCTGGTACCATTTTTTTATTTTATTTTATATATTTTTTATATTTTTTATTTTTTTATTTTTTTTTTATTTTTAAAGTTTTGTTTTTTTATATATATTTTTGGGGGGGACTGATTATTTTTTTGGGGTGGGTGGGGTGGGGGTGAGCTTATTATTATTATTATTATTATTATTATTATTATTTGTACTAACTAAGAGTTTTCACACAGGTCATTATTATTATTATTATTATTATTATTAATTTTATACTATTTTATTATTCGTAAATATAAGTAAACATATTCATTATTTTGCCATCGAATCAACATAGTGTATGTGTAAAGATATACGTATGTAAATTAAGTGGTCACGCTGAAAATAGAATGTGACTCTTTCTCTAAATGATCATAGAAAGATCAATAAATATGAGAGAGAAGTTGAATCAAAATAAAGTGAGAGGGGATGAGAGAACTACATGCATCGCTAAGATTTACAACTCGTTCAGTTAATGTTTTAATTACGGCTAATTAGAGCAATGAAAATAATGTTCTTTTGGAACATAACTTAATTCCAAAACTACAGTATATTTTAGCAGATATTTTGTATTTACAAAGTACACATGCATGTAGCCAAAATGTTTGTATGAATAAAACATTAATACTAATATATATATATATATATATATATATATATATATATATATATATATATATGGCATTCTTGTTTGTTTTGCGTTGAAAGTAATCTTCAAAGTGCTCGAGTATATATTTATATATAGATACACACACACACACACATATATATATATATATATATATATATATATATATATATAAGAATGACGGAAACACAATGCAATATACTGTAATACATACTTTAAAGTTACACAGAAAACTGAATTAAGTAATCTTATATATTTGCGTGCTAAGCTCATATATGAAGGTCCTGATAGAGAGTGTTAAAATTATTAAATTTGAATCAATTTTATTATGAATATAACAGTGGGAAGTTGTATGCACTCTTACTGTGGCGGCTATTAGTTGGGAGAAGCTAGCATACATGTGCACAGGGGTGTCCTTAGGGTTTAGGTTAGAAGCTAGCATACCTGTACAAATGGTTGTCCTTAGGGTTATGGTTAGAAGCTAGCATATCTTTGCACAGGGGTGTCTTTAGGGTTAGGGTTATGGTAAGGGGTAGGGTTAGAAACTAGCATACCTGTGCACAGAGGTGGCTATTGGGCGCGCGTGGCCCGATACTAGTTTTAAAATAATTTTAAGTGCAAGCACAAAATAACATTGCTCATAGAAAAAGGATTGCGATTTGAAACGTTATTTAATATCAATATATATATATATATATATATATATATATATATATATATATATATATATATATATATATATATATATATATATATATATATAATAATAATAATAATAATAATAATAATAATAATAATAATACTGAGTTGAAATCTAGTTACAGATTGAGTCCGAATAGAAATCTCAGTTTAATATTAACTTATATTGAGATATAAATATATTTCGAACGTCATATTTCGGACTAGAGAGCTCAATGGATCTTAAGTGAGCAGTAAGTCCGAAATAAAATTATTGTCGTGCATGTGTTGAGTTTGTTGTCCGTTTTTCTCATATCTGCATTTGTTGATATAAATATCTGGTATTATAATTTTTGTTTAACGCATTGTATGTTTAAGTTCTACGCGATTCAGATGCAGCCAACTAATATGGTCACGCTGAAGCTGTTGAAGTGATGTTTGTTGTGCGGTAATCGTCACAAATGTATTTTTGCTGCTGTTGTTGTTGTTGTTGTTTTTGTACGGTGATCGTTGTAAATATCTGGACACCCGAATGTAAGTCTTATCAGACTCGCACTCGTGTAAAGCAAACATCCGTTTGTTAGAAGATCGACTTTTGTCTAGTTTTTAATTAATGGGTACACTTTTACAGAGGATGGTTACGAGCTTTTTTATATATATAGCTTCCCCCTTCTCTCTTTCCCTCCCCCTCTCTCTCTCTCTTTTTCTCTCTCTCTCTCTGTTTCTCTCTCTAACTTTACCAAGGGCCGACTCCATGTTCTGCTCGTCACGCTCGAATATCTGTACTACACTCTGACAAGCGCAACAGACGCGATCCGCTAAAAAAATGCGAACACACGGACACACCATCGACAAGAAACATGGCCGATACACACACATTGACACACGCGGGCGTGCGCTCTCGTTCTCTCTCCTTAAACAAGGCAGGCCGATATATGCAGGAGCCGGAGTAGTCCGTCTTTATTGCAATGTAAAAATCTGAAAACAAAAAAAAAACAACAAAAAAAAACGCAAACTGTTTTTTTCGAAATCCTCGCGAGGATGCGACCGTTTCTCTAACCCTGTCTGCACGACGTCAAGCCGTTTCTACTCTCGTCACCTGTCCAAAAGATGAAAAGAAGATACTCTACATATTCACTGCACCGCATCGTCGGATGCTGGGTCCGTTTGTTTCCGTGATTACTACTACAGTTTGAACTAATACCACTACACCGGTAGCTGAAACTAGTAGTTTACTGACTACTCGTCACGCCAAATCTTTCGGAATAACAACAGATCTAAAGGCATTCTTATCTACTACAACAAATACTAATACTATTAGGCTACCACCACCACTACTACTACTACTACTTCTACCACTACTACTACTACTACCACTACTACTACTTCTACTACTACACCAATAACTATTAATCTACATCTGTTGTATATTATTCTTAAAAAACATATTTCGAAAACTTTTTTTTTTAAATGTAAAGTTTATTTTGAAGGAAAAGTGTAAAAAAGTTATATATGTAAATGGTTTATTGTCTACACTTTCAGCTTATCATCTTCAACGGAACTTTTTAAGTACTTTTGAGTACTTGTACTTTATTCTACTCGTCAATATGGCTGAAACTGCTAACCTTTGAAGACATCAATAACAATTGTTATTGATATCTACCTGGAGTCCACATAAAGAAAATGTAAGCAGATGACGAATACGATTTTAAGTACACAAATAAACCTGTAGCTTATATATACACATTCATATAAATATATATATATATATATATATATATATATATATATATATATATACATTCATATAAATATATATATATTCATATAAATATATATATATATATATATATATATATACATGCATACATAGATCTATATATTTATGTATATATAATTCAAGCATGATCTCAGCTGATTATTGTGACAATTGTCCAATAAGCACATGCGCATTCTGATACAACTTAAAATAAATTCTGGATATGTTTGTAAATGTACCGACTTTTACTAATCAACACATAAATACATGTGTTTTAACACATACATACATGTGTGTTAACACATACATACATGTGTATTAACGCTTTGCTAACACATTTCCATAGTATATCGGAAGGTGGACGACAACAAAGTCCGAATCTGAAAGAATTAAAACGATACACTTTACGCTATTGATTACCGCTTCCTTTGGAGAGATCGAATCTATCGAACTTTATCGGAAGAAACAAAAAGGTAAGAAACTTTTTCTATATTTTTCTATGACGATGTTTATGCGATGAGATTCTTAGTGACGCTCTTCACATGTTTCAGACTCTCTTCCTAATCTTCGTTGGTTACTTGTTTCATTAATTTTTGATCGTTGTATTCCGCGGCCTTGACGAATGAAGGGCTACTTTATTATTTGTATGATTCAGACTAAAATCTTCGTTGTTATATTTATAATGTTCCGGTCGATGTAAAGTCCGAGATTCTTCAGGTGTATCTTATCGAACATAGGAATCTAATATTAAAACTTGGAAGTGTTCATGTCGAATTTGGGAACAAAAACAGACTTTAGAACTGAATGCTTTATTCCATCTATAGGGATAGTTTGTTCACATTCCATAAGCCATGAACAGAAAGAAGTGTTATTCCTTGTTATTAAACGTTCGGCATCCAGAAGAGAGTCACTTAGAACTGATTGTCAAACAACGATTCTAAAAGTTACGCAACGTGTCTATGTGAAAATATCTCACATGGATTGTGGGAGCCTTATGCCTAATTTAGTCTAGATGTGTAGCATGACTTCTTATCACAATATATATATATATATATATATGTATATATATATATATGTATATATATACATATATATATATATATATATATGTATATATATATATGTATATATATATGTATATATACATATATATATATGTATACATATATATATATGTACATATATATGTGTATATACATATATATATATATTTGTATACATATATATATATGTATATATATACATATATATATATTATATATATATATACACATATATATGTGTATATATATATATATATATGTATACATATATATGTATATATATATATATATATATATATATATATATATATATATATATATATACATATATATATATATATATTACTGGTACTCATATTGCAACTTTTTTACTTTTTAAAAAATGTACCTGAAGAAGGTCGCAGGTTGAATCGACCGAAACGTTGTGACTATAAAAGCTAAGATGAGAACAGTCG